>CM029459.1:60920554-61285948 GCA_017140185.1 Eucalyptus polyanthemos subsp. polyanthemos | reverse complement strand
GACTTTCCCAAGAAAGATGACAACTTTTTGAGGATTAAACAAGGGAGAAAGACAGAATGGAAGCATCAGTTCTTTTAGGTTTTGGAGTTAAGTGAAGAGGAACCGCCTGTATATAGCTTAGTCAAACGGGGAATACCAAACGCCGTAAAGGAAGGTTAAAAGATACATTTTTAAAAAATAATTGCCTTTTTCAAAAATGGATAATCGCCATTAACTCTTTTTTGAAAAGGAAAAAATTGCACTTTTCACGGAAATTGACAATAGTATAAATCATTTATATATGGATAAAAGATCACCTTTATGAGATTTAATAAAATAACTTGCTACCAAGAACCATGATTGTTTGAGACTAAAAGTCTCTAGACTTTAACTTCTTCAAGTTTCAAGATGTTGAGTCCGGAACGGATGATTTCAAATTGATTTTTCCAAAGGCTTCGTCCAATATATCCACCGACTTGGGTTCTTTGAGTCAACAACCGAATCGAAACTTCTCCATTTTGAACATGATCTTTAATGAAGTGATGTCGAATCTCTATATGCTTTGCTCTTGAGTGAAGAATTAGGATTTTTGGTAAGATTGGATTGCACTTGGTGTTGTCACGGTTGATCTCCGTGCATGAATCTTCAATTCCAAAATCTCTTAATTGTTGTTTTATCCATAGAATTTGTGAACAACAACTTCCGAGAGCTACATATTCTGCTTTTGCTGTAGAAAGAGCATCAGATGTATTTTGCTTCCTTGAAAACTAAGACACCGTCCCTTGCTTTCAAATAACTCGACAAGTACCCGAGGTGCTTTTTCTATCAATTTCGAACCGGCTAGATTCGCATTCGAATATCGAAGGAGAGTAAAGTCTCCCTTTTAGGATACCAAATGCCGATGCTTGAAGTTGAAGCAATGTATTTGATAATACGCTTTGCAGCACTTAGATGAGATTCTTTAGGGTCTCGCTTTGAAATCTGGCACAAATACAAACACTAAACAAAATGTCGTTTAGAAGTAATAAGATAAAGAAGTGAACCGATGATACTCCTATATAGCTTCTGGTCAACTTTCTTTCCTCCTTCATCTTTATCTATCTTCAAGGAACTTGACATTGGTATATCCCGATTCTTTTTGCAATTTTCTAGTCAAAACTTTTTGACAAAATCGTTAGCATATTTTTCTTGATGAACAAAAGTCCCTTCCTTCAATTGTTTCACTTGAAGTCCAAGAAAGAAGGTTAGTTTAGCCATCATGCTCATTTCAAATTCATCCGCATAGACTTAGAGAATTTCTTGCACAAACTTTCATTTGAGGATCCAAAAATGATATCATCAACATATATTTGAACAAGCAGAAAACTTTTGCTTTCTTTTGATAAACAAGAGTAGTGTCTACTTTACCTTTTTCAAAGCCATTTTGAATTAAAAACTTACTCAGCCTCGTCGTACTAAGATCGATGTGCTTGCTTTAATCCATACAAGGCTTTTTTCAGTCCGAATACTTGAATCCGGGCTTCCTTTGGGTCTTCAAACCCAAGTGGTTGTTCCACATAGACTTCCTCATGGATAAATCCATTCGAAAGCACTTTTGACATCCATTTGGAATAACCTGAAATTCTTATAACAAGCAAAAGCAAGTAATAATTGAATTGCTTCTAACCTTGCTATTGGTGCGTAAGTATAGTCATAGTCTATCCCTTCTTCTTGCGTATATTCCTTGGCCACAAGTCTTGCTTTGTTTCTTACGACTTTACCTTTTTCGTTCATCTTGTTCCTGAAAACCCATTTAGCTCCAATAATAGATTTACATTTTGGTTTAGGAGTCAACGACATTATTAATACCGAATTGTCTCGAGTTCTTCTTGCATAGCTCCAATCCAGCTTTCATCAAATAAAGTTTCTTTCTATGCTTTTTGGTTCAATTTCAGAAATAAGAACCATAGCACTAGACTCTTCGCGCCTTTGATCTTGTGCGAATTCCTTCATTAATGTCGCCAATAATGAGGTCTTTAGGATGACTGGACTTATGCTTCCAATTACTGGTTGATTTGTCGGGTTGATGATAACTTCCTTCATTTGAATCTTCAATAATCATTTGTTGCTGGTCTTTCAGAGTCTAAGTTGCTTCTTGAGATTTAGACTTTGTAAAGTCTAGAGTAGGTTCAGATTTTTCAAGATGAGTCTAAGCAGATTCATTTTGCATAGAATCCTGAAATTTGACATTCATTGATTCCTCCACAGTATTGACTCTTCTTGTTATAGACTCGTAGGCTTTGCTTGAGGTAGAATATCCAAGGAAGATTCCTTCATCTCGATTTTTCTTCAAACTTACCAACTCTATCATTTGCATTTTTCAATATAAAGCATTTGCATCCGAACACATGAAAATATGAAACAATAGGCTTCTTTCCTTTGAATAACTCATAGGTTTTTTTTTTTTTTTAGAATATGCCTTAGAAAAACTCTATTTATAATGTAACATGCTATTGAAACTGCTTCAGCCCAAAAACGTGAAGAGATGTTACTTTCAATTAAAAGAGTTCTAGCCATTTCTTGAAGTGATCTATTCTTTCTTTCCACAACTCCATTTTGCTCTGGAGTATATGAAGAGGAGAATACATGCTGAAAACCAGATTCATCACAGAATTTTGTAAAATCATGATTTTCAAATTCACCTCCATGATCTTGTTTTTATACTGAGATAACATACCCTTTTTCATTTTGAACCTTTTTTGCAAACTTTTCAAAGTAAGAGAAAGTTTCAGACTTACTTGCAGGAAATATACCCAAGTAAATCGTGAGTAATCATCCACAATTACTAGGCAATATTTCTTACCTCCAATGCTCGAATTGGTCGGTCCGAAAGGTCCATATGCAGAAGTCATAAAGACACGATTAGTGGAAGCTTGATTTACTGGTTTAGAGGAATTTCTTACCTGTTTTCCCAATACACATGGTGTACATAGATCAGACTTTTGGTATGACAATTTGGGTAGACCACGAACAAGCTTCTTTGTTGAAAGTTTGGCTATTTGCTTCATATTGATGTGCCCAAGTTTTTTGTGCCATAAGCTCGCTTCATCTTGAATTGAGATTAGACATTGCGATTCATTTGCTTTCACATCCAAGAGGTAGATATTTCCATGTCTTCGGCCCATGAATGACTGAGTAGAATCTTTACTGGTTCTTGAACATATTCCCTCTTGAAAGTTATTTTGAAACCATTATCACATAGCTCGATCGATACTAAGTAGATTGTAGTTGAGTCCTTCCACTAGGGAAACATTGCTTATAGTGAGGTTTCCAATCTTTACAAGTTCCAAATCCCACAATTTTTCTTTTGTTGTTTCCTCCAAATGAGTCTTTTCCACCATTTACTTGAACGAGCTTTATGAAGCAATTTGAATCTCCCTCATTATATGTCTTGAGCATCCACTATCCGCATACCATTTTACCTTTTTTCTTGATAGTGACCTGCATTTTATAAAGAAACTCAAGCTTTCTTTGGTACCCATATTTTCTTGGGTCCATTGGTGTTAGTATGATATGCGGTTTTTGCCCATACATTCTTAACAGTTTCCAAACCATAGGACAGTCTTTTTTAAAATGATCTCGCACTATTGCACTTTGAACATCTCGAGAGCATTTCGAATCTCATCGGTTTTACAAACACTTTTTGAGAATTATTTTTGTAAAATGTCTTTGAAGGTCTTTGCTTAATTCTTTCCTTCACTTTAGAAAATCAATTAAAGGAATGGTTTTGCTGTCATTCCTAAACCAGATTTATTGAAATAAGGTCTTTGTGCTGAAAGAATTTTTCAAGTTTCTCGATCCTATTGAGAATCTTTTTGAAATATTTGATAAGTCATTTTTTAAAAATGCATTTTCTTTCAAGAGATTATCTTCGCTTTCTTTAAGAGTAGAAACATTTGTGTCTAAATGTTTCAACTTTTCTTTCAAAACATTTTCCGTTGTTTTAGTGCAGAAAACTATGTTTTCGCTCAACCAAGTTATTTTCTATGAAATGAACGTTAGAAAATTTGGGAAACGTTTTCTCGAAAGTTATTTTCCGTGAAATGAACATAGTCTTAACAACGCCTAGTTTTCTAAATGTTTCTAGTTTCTATGTACATAAATGTCTATTAGATTATAGATTTGAGTCTAGTCTTTTGCTCTTCTTTTGTTGTGCTATTAAAAGGTCATAAAGTCTCAAAAAAAAAAAGAGATTGAATTTGATTAATGAAATTTGTTTAGTGCATTTCTCTTGAACCTTGAAAAGTTCAAACCTCTTGAAAACTTAGAAGAGTTTTTACTCTATACTTGAAGAGTCGGGGCTTTGAAAGCCTACATTATTGAAAAGTTGCAGCCATCAATCTCGAAGAATTAATGCCATTTCAACTTCCTTGGGGGTGTAGAAGATCAACCATTGAAGTTTCTACCCTTCTTCATTCTGTCCAATCTCGTTTCACCCACTTCCACAAAAAATCAACAAGCCTATATTTCTTATTCGAGAAAGCTCAAAACATGAAAGTTCTAGATTTTCGAGTCTCCGTTCTTTTGGCTTTGAAATTAGGTCATTTTGATATGAATAGACAAAGTTATGCTCATTTTCCTGAATTAGCATAACAGAAATTTCTGCTCAATATTGTGACTAAATTTCGGCACGTGCAAGCCACTCGCTTCTATTGTCTGAGTAGCCGACCTTGGGCTACATCATACTAGAGATAAATAAATAACTTATGATGTTGATAGAGATTATATTATTTGGAACTTTGAATGTGACATATTATTTTTTTCCCACTAAAATTGAATGTGATGTACTTGCTTTAAGAATGATGTGAACAACAAAATTGTTAATGTGATGAATTATTATTTGATGCTGTACATTTGCTGCTTATGAAAGATTGTCGCGACCAAATTTTCGGGTGTGAACCACCTAGGGTTTTTTTTTTTTTTTTGGTCAGTCCTACTCTATTCCTACTCTACACTCACTCGCAGACTTGTGCCCGGCCTCTTGCAGGGCGTGGGAGTCGCAACCCACTCGAAACTTACGCGTCCCTATCCCCATCCCCCCGAGAATGTGGGGATTTGAACCTCACCTCCCCCTTCCATGTGGAAGGGTGGCCACGGGGCGAACCCCTTAGGGTTTGACTAATGGATTACTAAGCCTAAACTTAGCTCGGCTCTCCCAAGCCCCTACCATTCGCGACTTAGGTTCAAGTTCTTAACATGCATCGATTTTTCAATGAGGAGTCGCCACTAATCTATTTTTGGTGGGTCAATTAGACACCCAAGTAAAGTAATGGGAGATTTACTTTACTCCTACGAACCGAGACTATGGGTACGGAGATTTGGTTATACTAGATTTCTCTAATGTCCTTTCGGTACCATTCTTTTATTTTCAAAAAATGTTTTTTTGTAGGCAGCTTAAATTGATTTTAAATCTAATTTCTTAACATGTGAGGTGATCATGCGGGTGCGCAAACCACCAATTTAACACCCAAGAAAGCAATTAAATAATGCAGAATTTACCTCAAAGCAACGAAATCATCTGCATTGTTAAATTAAAATCCACATCAATAACCCTAGATATGGTTTCTAATTAACAAGCAATCTCTCAATTTTTGCTTTCACTTTTTAACGAGACTATAATCCATATGCAATGCAATGCTTTTAATCTAATATGAAATGATATGGCATGACAACATGTCCTAAACTATATGAATAATTTTTTTTGTGATTTCTTAATGAACATGCAATTATTAAATAGGCAATCTAAATTAACTAAAATGACTTAATTCTAATGACATGTAAATGCAATGCAATGACGTACAAAATTATTTTAACTAAAATGACATGCGACATACAATTTAATATGCTAGTTATATGTCACGCACATTTATTAAATGACCTAATCTAATGACGGGCAATTTCTAATTAAATGAACCTAACAACAATCAATAGATGACGTGCATTTCATGAACTTAATTCTATATGACGTGGGCATTTTTATTTTCCCAACAAAAACATGCAATTTATCTAGGAGAGATTATCTACCTATAATTGATAAACATGCAATCCTAACATGCAATGACGCAAAGAATGCCCTAATTCAACATGACATATGCATGATAATTTTTTTGTTTCTTTTTATAAAATTCGAAATTTAAAATTGCCAAATGATTAAACGTGTCATTTAAATTAAAGAAAACTAACATCCTAAATGAACGCATTTTTTTGGATTTTTTATTTAAAAATTCGAAATAAGATTGCAATTCTAAACATGCAAGATAACCTAAGATTAGGAACATTCTAAAACAAACTTAACCCTAATTCGATTTTTTTTTTAATTTGTTTTTATGAAAATAAAATTGATCCAAACACCACAACATCAAATCAAGCAAGACAATATTGATATCCAAAAATTGGCGAACCATATCTCGCATGAGATCGGGTTGACCAATTTTAAAATTAAATCGCGAATCGAATCTCGGGCTTGAGATTGAATTGTTGATTTTTGTAAGGAATTGCAAGTCGGATTTCGGGCGAAAATCGAACTGTCAATCCCTAACTTGAGAGACTTTTTTCATGTCGGAATATCAATCATACATTTAAGGAACAACTTCACTAAAAAAAAAAAAGCTATAGAAGAAAATAAAAACAAACAATAAATAAATAAATAAAAAGACTACCTAATCCTCCTTTTCTCTTTTTTTTTTTTTGTTTTTTCTTTTTCCCAAAAGTGGGCTTGCTCGTGCGGCAGGTCTCCGGGGCAACAGGTCGTCAGTCCAGCAAGGAAGCTCCGGCAAGGGTGAACTAGCGGCGGGTGAGTGGCGAGGAGGTGAACCGGTGGTGGCTTCACGGACAGGGGCACTGCAAGGGCGTCGGGTCGAACAGCGGTCCGGCTCGGGTCCGGCTGCTGGGTGACGGGCGACGCTCGGGTTTGGCTGCAGGAGCGGTGGGTCGCGGTGAGCTTGTGGGTACAAAGGCGCGGCGGCGTCGGTTGCTACAGAAGGTGCGGATCGGGTGGCACTCCGGCGCGGTGGCGAGCGAGCGGAGGTTGCGAGTCACGTGGGCTGCAACGAGAGAGCAGATCGGCTCGGGCAAGATACCTGATTTGGGGCTCCGGTGGCGCGCGATTTTGGGGCACGGCGCAGTGCTCGTGAGCGGGGCACAAGGGTCGACACGGCTGGGTTGCGGTGCGATAAGGCGATAGCTCGTTGGACCGGGTGCAGAGGTAGATCGGCGCTAGGCGGTCGCGGACAACCGGCGGAGCGGCAATGGTTGGCGGTTCAACTGCCGGTGGTGGGTGGAGACGCGGTAGGCGCGACAACGAGCAGAACGGTGAGCCGCAGCAACGCCGGAAGGGGAACGGGCACCGGCCGACACGGCGCAAGACTACCCACGCGAAGAAGATGACACTGTTCCTGTTGTTTTCTTTTTTTTATTTTTTCCTTGCTGATTGACGTCTTCTCATGGTTTCCTTCTCTGCTCACCTTTACTTTTCTGCAGAAACTTCACTTTCTTTTTTTTTTCACTTTTGACCTTTTCTCTTCTTTCCTTTCGACGAAGAGAAACCTAGAAAAGCCCTCCCCATTTTTAACTTTTTCCCGTGCACTCCTTATATAAGTAAAAACAAAATGCAATCTTTTGTAAATATTTCATCTCATACGAAGATTGCTTATAACTCCTACGATCACGAAAATCCTTTTCCTTATCTCCCGAATATCTTCTACTGATTTTTAAAGATAAGATTACAACCCGATTTTCTTAAATTCCAAAATCCTCATTTCAAATCTCAATTTCAGAAAACGGGCTCGGACCAATTTATACTCTTCATGGGCTTAGTCCAGCCTATTAATTTAAAACCCAAAACCACTAATTCGACCCATCCGCCACCAGTCCAATAAATAAATGTAAAAAAATGCAAATTAAAACCAAATGCACCTAAATCTATATGTTATGCAATTAATATTTTTTCAGGGATAAATTTAACCCCTAATTTTTTAATGCAATAAATGACTAAATGGGTCGCCAAAATTTAGGTGTAAACAAAGATATACCTTTCTAATTGTTGGAAGGCACGGTCCGATATTTTACTTACGAAGACCATCAAGGGGAGTTCAAATCCGAATCCTTCAACATAATTGATTAGACCCACAAGAATAATGATTGCTCCACTTTACACCATATCACCAATGTGGAACTTCTTTTTTTGCATTACACCCTCACATTTGCACCTTGATAAATCTTCGCCTCAAGTATGAACCTTTTGTGTTAGACCCGCTCTTCCTTAATCTAGGTATTCTTTCACATTGATATTATCTCAACTCAAATCTCCACCTTTGCTCAGCCAAGTTCAGTAGTAGTACAACTTCTATCTTGACTCCCCCTCAATTGCTTTGGTTTGGCCAAGCTCAACAAGAACACATTATCTGCCACCTCGAGTCACATCCAAAATATATTTCCTCAAGATATTCACCAAACGATTATCCACACATGTTGGGCCCAACCTGTCCAAACCATTAGTTTAATACCACTTGTAGGGAGGCACAGTGTAAGCCCAATACCATCATATAAGGAGATTGTTAGAGAGAGCTGAAATTTGAGCATGTCAACATATCCGGTTGGATTGGCATTCTCTTAAAAAGTAATTTTTGACAATTTTTTTTATAGGCAATCATTAATTGCTCCATTTTACACCACATTCTAAAAGTGGGACTTCTTTTGCATAACACTCCGTGCACCACACGTACATGTTTGTTTGTTTAGTCGAAAAGCTCATAACCAAATTTTCCATCTGCTGATTTTATTTATTTTAGATATATATGTATATATATACACTTTTCCCTTGCCTTTTATCAGTTTGTCTCATCCATTTCGCTCTTACTTGTACTTTCTCCAGTGTGAAGCTTATGATTAAGCGTGGGACTGTGTTGATATTTTATCTAGGCATGTACACAATGCTCCAACTTTTCTATTTCAATTTAGTTAGCACATTGACATTTAAAATAAAGTGAGATTGAAAGAACTAGACAACCACTAAGCCAATTTACTTATTTTGTCAAGCATGACTAACAACTAGAAAGCTTCATGAAATCACTATTATATCCCAAATGGGAACGCAAAGAGGCCAAGGTTTGACGACAATCATAGCGGACTTGCAGATGCGCGATAAACAAACAAGAACTTAGCAAAGTACCTTCAGATGGATCATTACCGGTTTAATTAGTTTTTCTAGATCATTAATTTCTTTTTGTTTAAGGATGGAAAGGAGATAATATTGATTTCGAGCTCATTGGTCTGTTTGATCATATCTTTTGAGGAATGTCCTTAGAAACGACATAACTTTTCTTGTGATCTAAGATTGGTTTATGAAATTTTGGATGTGATAATTTGTTAAGAGGCGTAGCAAAAGTAATATTAATTGCTTCACTTTACATTACATCTTCAATTTGAGACTTTTTTAGCGTAACACCTCACGTGCACCTCTCGGCAGGATTGCAATGTCTGTTCCTTGGCTCCTCCTCGATCGTCTTGGCCCGACCAAGCTTAATAAGAACGCATTATCTTCCACCTTGAGCAAGAGTCACATCTAATATTCCTTTTCTAAGATATCCATCAGATGCCGGTCAACCCACGTTGGGCCCAACCCATCCAAATCATTGGCTTTGAGATCACTTATGGGAAGATGTAGAAGAAGCTCAATACCTTCACTTTTAGGGAGATCATTAAAGAAGAGGTCAAGTTTGAGCCCGTCAACACATCTAATTAAATTCATCTTATCTCAAAAAAGTTTAATGCCCTATTTTACAACACATTTCCAATGTGGACTTTTTGGCAAACCCTCTCACATATGCACCTCAACGCTAATAGCAAATAAGAGATTCCAAATAACAAGTGGACCTTTTGTACATGTTTGTTTATTAAGTCAAAGCTCACAACCAATTTTCCATCTGCTGATTTGATCCATTTTACATCCATGCAACTTAGGCACTAAAAAAAAGATATATATCCTTTCTTTTTATTTTTTTGTCTTTTTATCAATTCTTTCTATATATCTCGCTCTTATTTAGTCGCCAGTACTTGCACAGGCGCCAAGCTTATGACAACGCATGGGAGTGTGTTAATATTGTATCCAGGAATGTGCACAATGCTCCGACTTTTCCATTATAATTTAGTTAAAACATTGATATTAAATAAAATAAAGTTGAAAGAACTTGACAGCCACTAAGCCAATAATGTACACCCAGTTTGCTTATGTATTATTTTTTGGTAACCTGGGAAGTGCGTACAGCCGGCGGCCAGCGGTAAACCCGTGGTGAACCGAGCCCACCCACCTGACCCGGCCACGAGTGAGTCGCACAAGCAAACGTGGAGATTCGAACTCTCTCCCTTCCGGAGGAGGGATTGAGCGCAAACCATGTGACCACCAATGGGCTGGGTAGTTTGTTTATGTATTAAGCTTGACTTAATTTTGTAAAGCTTCACGAGATCACTATTAAATTGTAAATGGGAATGCAAAGAGCCAAGATTTGAGAGATTATCACCTGTTTAATAAATTTATCTAGGTCATTTCATAATTTTTTGTTTTGGGGTAGAAAGGAGATCATTTTACTTAACAAAAATAATACAAGAGTCCGAGACCAATGGTTCAAGTCTCTTAGATTATTTCTTTTGAGGAATGTCCTCGGAAACAGCATAACTTGTCTTGGAGTTGAAATGTCAAAGGCTGAGATTGCTAATTACATACAAGCTAAAACATTAGTCTTGTAAAAGCATTTGCATGTTGGAAAAAGCAGAGCAGTGACCCAAACACGCGGGATTAAGGAACATTCCAGCCTGCTTCCGCAACGTTGGAGAGGTAAATGGCGTGGAATGTGATGTACTGGCTTTAAGAATGACGTGATCAATTTTATTTGGTGCTGATTTTGTTCTGTTTATTTAAATGCCTATCTTCAGTTCATTGGATGCGAAGACACATTTGTGAAGATTTTATGTGTTTGAATTATATATTAAATATATTTATATATTTATATTTATAGACACACGTGTGTATGAAAATATTCTAATTGTTGGGAGACAGAGTGGAAGCCTGATATATTCACTTAGGAAGATGCTATGTTCGAGTCCGTAAACATATTTAGTTGGATCCACTAAGATTATATCAACTTCTCCACTTTACATCACTTCCCTAATGTGGGACTTCTTTCTCATGACACCCTCATACGTGCACCTCAACAAATCTATATTTCATGAGTGGGTCATCTATGTCAAGCTTGCTCCCCTTTAATCTAGGTATTCTTCCACAACAACATCCTTTCAAATTGCTACCTTGGCCCAGCTCGGTAGGATCACAACATTTGCCTTGACTCCTCCGTTGCCTTGGTCTGGCCAACCTCAGCACATCACACTATTGGTCACCTCAATTAGGAATCACATATGAGGTTTCTTTCGTTGAGATATTCACGAGACGTCGATTCACTCATGTTGAGCCCACTTCATTGAAATCATGGGTTCTGATACTACTTTTAGAGAGGTACAAGGGAAGCCCAAAACTTTTATTTAGGGAGATTGCTAAGTTCAAGCTTAAGCCCGAGCCTAACAATATATCTTGTTGGACTCACATTTACTTAGAATTTGAAATTAATGAGTTATGAGCTAACTATGATAAAATTGACTCCTCCACCTTAGACCACCTTTTGTATGTGAGGTCTCTTTCGTATGATATCCTTGCATGTGCATCTCAATATTATAAGTGAAATGACTATTTCGGGAAACTATAAAAACATACGTGCGGATGTGAGAAGGCTTTTATAGGGGGCTATTTGTTTATTTAGTCAAAAGCTCACAACCAAATTCTTTATCTGCTGATTTTACTAATTTTAGATCCATTATGTTATGTAGCGTTATCTATGCTTTCTCAAGAGCGAAGCTTATGATTAAGCGTGGGAGCGCGTTGATATTCTGTCCAGGCATGCGCGCAATGCTCCAACTTTTCTATTATAATTTAGTTAAAGCATTGAAATTGAAATTGGAATAAAGTGAAGTTGAAAGAACTAGGCAACCACTAAGCCAATGACGTCAAAACCAATTTACTTATCTGTTAAGCATGACTAATAGTGTAAACCTTCAGGAAATCGCCGCTGCATCCTCAATGGGAATGCGAGGATTGCACAATGCCACCCAAACTCAAAAGGGGTTTCACAGGTTATGTGGAGCTTGCCTTTTGTGGTGGCGCGAGATTGATTTATTGACTGCGCATTCCTTTCTTGTCTTCTGTACTCCTGACCATCTTCAATAACTTAAACTCGCCAAAGCCATGTCTGCACCGATGGAAAAGGATCCGTTAACTCTTTATTCGCATGGATCGATGGTTTGGATGGATACAACATCAAATAGAGACATCAAATAGAGACACCAATAAGACGATAGAGGTTCTCATCCTTGCACCACCTCGAGTTTTCAATTCTCGATCCTCTTCCCCTTGAGAATGCCCCAACATCGATATCACATGTACCATTTGGACACTTATCCTTTACATGCTCAATTTTCGGGTCGATGATATGTCGTGTTATCGTCTGACATGTTTAGCCAAAGATTAGAAAGAACTAAGGGAGTACAGCTTTCCATCTACGTACTTTTATAGGCCCAAGAATATTCGTTCACACCTTGATAATGACTCTCGTGGCTAAAAAGGCCACTGTGGAGGTGTGGATTCACGTCTTACTCGGTCCATAATATCAATGGGGTATTTTAGAGATTAAAGGTTTACTTACCTAACATGAGCTTTTCTCATAGAAAAAGCGAGTGTTATAATAATTAATGAAAAGGAGAATGTTAAAGAGTCTCCTTAGGGTGCTTGCTAGGCCTCTTTAATTTTGCTTCGGATATATAAAAAAAGTATATTTGAAGCAAGTAACGTTTTCGAAATATATCATTGCTCAATTTTCAATATATGCTGATTTGCGTTATTTTATAGTTAGTGTTTTTAACTAGTGCCTTTAATGCATTTATTAACAAGACCCTTATAACATGGAGAATGTCTGAATTATTTGATTAAAACTAAATAAGTATCGAATTAACTTTGAAAAAAATTGTCTAATAATGAAATAAAACAAATATCCTAGGGGCACTCTTTAACATTTGCCTTTTCGTTAATTCTTCCGTTGCTCACTTTTTCTATGACAGAAAAGCTCATCTGTGGTAAGTAAACCTTGAACACCCATAATGCCTCATTAATATGATGGATCAGGTAAGACGTAAGCAAAATCGAATGCATGACTCGAATATTTTGTAATCTCTTTTCTGCCCATGTCGAATCAAGCCTTATAGGTACACACTTGTATTTTCGTGGGGGCAAATTCACCAAATGATTACGACATATTGTAGTTTCCCTTTCAATTTAGAGGAACCTTAGAGGGGCAAGTGCCTCCATTGCCCCCATGGTGAATCCGTTCATGCTGACAAGACAAATTCAAGACGATGTCCATTGCTGTATTTACTCTGTAGATAATGTGGTGTTGGGGTAGGTGAAACCCAAGCCGGGGCTAACCAGAAACTCGAACTTCGAAGGGCAACTTTGCAAACCTTAGGGTGTAAGTCTAGTAACCATAGAAACTCAGACGGCAACTTGAGAAAATTGGACATCATGGAGTACTAAGAACCAAGTCCTTCCATTAACTTCGATCTATTTTGACAAAACTGGAGGCCAGGCAGACGACACCTTAAGAATACTTCCTAGGATATGAGATTCAAGAGAAAATGCGAGATTCGGAATCAATTAATGCAGGAAAAAGTAGGGGCTGCCAACCAATCAAGGATAATATGGGAGGAGGTCGTCTGAGATGTTTCGATCACGTTGAATGGAAGACCTTTGGGTGGATGCCTAGGCGAGGAGATATGAGCGAGGAACGAAAACTAGACAGGAGGGGGATGTCACGAACTATTTATAGCTTGTAGAAGATCTAATAAAAGATCAAAGATAGCGACGCGATAGGATTTCTATAACCGACAACAATAGCGGGACAGAAAGCTTCAAGCTTTGAAGACGTCCAGTGGAGTTGGGTTAGTCGAGCAACTAATGCACAAGACAACTGGATGGAGCAGCTACTCAGGCTAGAGACCTAGTTTGTAGTGAGAGTTACAGTTCTAACCTTCCCTTATATCTGCAGTTTTTATTTGATGCTGATGTCGCAGGCAGACCACCTTGATGTGATAGTGCTGTATTTTCCAAATGAATGAGAATTGAGAAGTTTTTATGGCAAAAGACGGAACAAAATGTTCTGTTCTACACAGAATAAGTTCATGCTTTCATCGAGTGTCATCCTCTATAACAATCATTTGAGTTGGCTCTCTCGTTCATTTCTTGCTAGTTCGATCACTTGAAATATTGTTTTGAATAGTCTAATGAATTGAGTCTAGCGGAGATTCCAGCGAAAATTTTTATGTCTGGCGGTGAGATGTTAAGGTACCATGCTTGAACAGAGTCGGGTTTCTGATCATCAAATGTGCATGAATTTGTACAGTTTAATTGACATGGAATTCTCAAGTCATAGATAGTAGATAAACTCTAACCTGCATGAGGTTTAGTCTCGTGCAACAGAGACTTGAGATGGCAGCTTAATTGATCCCTCTATAGCAGAAGCGTCTGGCAAGATAGATGTTTAACAGCAGCTAGGAAGGGAAGCAAATAAAAAACCTAGACAAACATTTCTAATCTCAGCATCAAATAATATTCAAACAAAGGAAACAATTATATAATGATTGCAGGAAATCCCATCCTGCACTACTAATTTTTTTCCAGCCACCCTAAATCTCAACTGAGGACCAAAGTCCAGAATACTTCAATGCCGAGTGAAGATGGCCGAGTTGAAGACTGAGCCGTTCCTGAGCAGACCTGGCCGAACTGGCTGAAGCTCTCTTCGTCCAACAGTCATGTTCAACATTGTATAGAGAAGAAATTGCGGCAACTATAACCGTGTATTGTCCCGATTTTGTACAAATTTCAGAGGGAGATCATGCACGATTGCTCCAAGCGCCATATTAGTCTCTTCAATCGTTTACCATACGAAGATTTCTCTAGCAGAATCCGTCTTACCCTCTCTGTAGGACAAATACTCTCTTATCAAACAGAAGTAGAAGAAAACAGAGCACCTCAAAACCCATCATCAACCCGCTCATCAGAATCACAAATTTTACACATATTGAACATGCCGCTGCCATCATAGAACAAAGACCGTTCAATTTACTCGATTGTCACACAGACCGTCACACTTCCTCATGCTTGTCTTAATCGTCTTCATCTGAATCCTTCTTCTCTTTCTGCTTCAGGTAACCCCACTTCCTCAGCACCCACACACAAAGCCTCACCACATTCCCCATGAACACCACCCCCATCAGGCACAGCCAGCACACCACCGACACGTCCGTCACGTCCTTCAGCATCCCCCGCGTGTCAGCCAGAGATATGTTGCGCAGCGCTATGAAGTAGGTGATCGCCTGCCCGTGATCGCTAGCCACATGATCTCCATCTGGGTCCACATCCAACATCGCCGCTTTATTGGAAGCCCGCTCAAGAGGAGCAGGATGATGCTGAGGGAGGACAGGAAGGGCAGTGGATTGAAGATCATAAACTGTCCGTAGGCGATCCGCTGGATGTGGGCCAGGATAGAGGTGCCCGCCATGTGCGGCTCCTTCACTGGGTTGCCGTTGGCATTGACCTTGTAGTCATCCTGCCAGACGCCTCCTGGCGGTGTGGTTGCAGCTTGCAACGCCACCGTCGCTAGCAGCGAAGCGACCACCATTAGTGAATTTCTCCTGGCTCAGCCAATCGGCTTCCACCGGGGGTCTTCTTAGAGCACTCAGTTTCTTTGGTAGGGGTTTGCTTAAAGTACTCCGTTTCTTTGACGTGGCTTTCTTGGTGGAGAGTGATGAGTTTTTAGGTGATCTTGAGGTGGTGGTGTAGGAGGTCATTATTGGTGGTGGGTCAAGAACTGGATCATAGTGACATGGGACTGATTGAATGTCTCGGAGAGTGAAGCTCCGAGCTTTGAAGGGATGTCTCAATTTCAAGAACTCTCGAGCCTCTCGGGAACCCGCTCAAGAATGTCTAGTGCTGTGAGGCCACTTGAGTTTGGTGTGTTCACCTCGAGTCCTGGGATTGTAAGCAAGAACTTTTATCATCTACACACAAATTTTTGGGGATAAATTCCCAAAGTGTAAGATTACTCGAAGTCCATGTTGCTGGTCTCGAGACTGATCCCGGGAAGAGAAAGGTCTGGGGAAGTTCAAACCAGCAACAACCGGCTCCCGTTGGTCGCTCGCTAATGGAATGGGGAGCAATAAGCATCCGTTTCTGAAGTCGAAGACTGCTTCTTCTAAATCTACTGCCCAGCAACAACTAAGGCACAGCCTGGTGACACATTGTGGAGCATCTCATCCCGTGTTCATGGAACTGGTGCTAAATGGAAGGAATTGGCGGCTCCTAACCCACACATACGCAACCCCAATATTATTCTCCCAAACAAAGCCGTCAGGTTGCATTAAGTTGGGGGTGCGAAATGGAACTTCTTGAAAGAGGCTTGGTTTGCCAAGCTGGGTTGAGTGAAGTTTATGAGCTGCGTTAGTTGTTGGCTTGCTGCTTGAAACCACACATTGTGGTCGTCTAAGACTGAAAGTACTGGCTCCGGCCTTTGAGAACTCTCTTACCTTCCCAATTGTTATGGACTGCTTAGCACCAGTCTAAGGTACAAAAAATCTGTCTATGCAATTGTTTTCAACTCTCTCGCTCTTCCATCCCCTGTAATCAGTTTGCATATGAACAGTAATTTTTTGCGTTTTGTGTGGGATGATACGCTACCAATCCTTTGTCTTGTGATTAGGAACAACAGATTGGTCCACGAGATTTTAGGTTGTATTTCTGCCTTGTCCCACCTCTACTTGTCTATATAAAGAAGAAAAGATCGTTTGGCAAGAAGTCATAATAACAGAGCTTGAATGTTGTTTTGGAAGAAGCACACGTTCTGGTATGTGAACATTACATATGAAACTAGCGCTGCTTTGATTCCGACCTTTGAGGAAGGATCAACTTGCACGGCTTGCGAATAATAATGGAGTGTTTTCTGTGAAATCTGTGTATCACTTCCTTAAAATTAGGCAGGAAAGATAGTGTAGGAAGTTCATCATGTAAATGGTGTGACTGCATTATGGTTTGGTGCCATGGGGTTGAAATTGATCAGACAGAGAGGCTCACTAGCTTTGATCAGATGGCTTTTGGACATCTATCAGCATTGGAAAAGTATATGAAGGAAGCATAAAAGAAATGTGGATGCTTTTGAGGAAGGTGGGTTCGGTTGTTTGGCGTGATTGGAAAAGAGAATGGTGAAGCTGTGTGAGACAAATCATAGAATGGGCCAATGTTGCTTTTACCTAGTAATCTGCGGCATACATAGGAGTAGATCAGATTACTTTGTGGCCAGGCCTTCCCATTCTCTTTAGAAAGATTTGGCTATGCGGGCGAGACATCTCTGATGAGGAGAGCTCGAGAATAATGCGGGATGGACTCTACATTTGGTTTAGTAGTCTCATTAAATCGTTTGCACAACTGGCGGTACTCAGAATGATCTTATGACATAGGGATTGAGTTACAAAGAACATAGGCATCAAGACTATGCAGTAATCCTTTGTCCCACCAGATGAATACACTAGATCTTGATATTGCCCCTAGATCTGCACGAACTCACACATCCTGATGTCCACTTCTTGAGCTTTTGTGAATTTTTCTTCACATTCTGGAGGACGATCATGACGAATCGAACGACGTGAACTAAAAAAACAAAGGCTACAATGCCAAGCCAAACAAGGAAGGAGTACGCAATCACCATGATCGTCTCCCTATCTTCGGAGTACCGAACCTCTGTGGTCGGGCTCACATGTTCAGGATCCCTCTGTACGAACGAGATGGCCATCATGGAATAGAGGTAAGTCAGCGCCATGAAAGTGATGGTCACCCACATTGTGGCCGCCAGAATCCACATCAGAACCTTCTTCCCCAAGGGCAAGCCACTCATGAGCAACAAGATCGTGCTAAGGGATGCAAGAAAAGAGACGGTGTTGCATATCCAGAACCGTAGTAAACCCTCTGGATTGTTTACAGCCATAATCGATGTTCCTGCGTAGTATAAGATGGTGCCGTTATTTGCTTTCTGATTGTCGTCCCACAGGCCGCCGGGAGGGCTAAGGCCGGCTTGGTAAGCCATGGATGCGATCACCGTGGCGATTATCTGTCGTGACGTGAAAGAAAGTTTTAAAATTGTGAATGAAGAAATGGTGTTTCACCTATATTTGAAAATATGAAGATTGTCAAGTTAAAGTTAGTCATTTCAACAAATACACAAATTCAATTGATGGCTTTTCCTATATTTTTTAACGAAAAACAAGAAAATTGTGGCAAGCTCTCTACAGAAATAGATGTCATGGATTAAATTATGAAAAAACTAAGTGTATGAATAGACACATATATGAGAAAAAAAAATGAAGATATTTCGAAATTTGAACGTCTTTTTTTATAAAGGTTGCTATTGTTGTTAAAAGAAAATCAAAATTTAATAACTAAATGTGTGGAAAATAAAACACATTTATATTCCCCACCGCTGGTGAGGCTCGCGTTGCTTGACCATGGGAAAGCTTGGCCTCGCCAAATCTAAATGAGACCGAGCTCGCCCCCAACCAAGGTGAGGTCGAGCCCTGGCCGAGGAGGCTCGGCCTTGCAGGGGGCCGACGGCACTTTGACAAGGTTGTCGGCCCTTGTTTGGCCGGTTGTCAAAAGAAAAGGAAAGAATAAAAAATATAAACAAAATTATTAAAAAATTAAAAAGAAATTCTAAATCACAAAAGAGTTTAAAGTCTTACCAAATGCATTTCTATTAAAAGAATATAAATTTTGAATAGTTACCAAACGACTTCAAGTACTATTTAGGAAACAAAATAAAAAAAAAAAATCATTTTAAGCATGAATTGTTCCGAGAATAGAATGGTTACCGAACATGCTTCAAGTCGTTGAGAATATTTGGAGAAGATAAAAGATTTAGTCTTTTAAAAATCATCTTTACTTTATGTATTAGTATAGATATTTAAAGAAAATCACCCAACTGCTTCACAGTTAGATTTTCTTAAGTACCATTACTTTCTTAAATATTCATCAACTTGTTTCATCCTTCATAAGCCATCTATTATTGTAATTACTGAACTTCTTTCTGTACATAGCTATTTAATTATAAGCAATTTAGTACATATGTAGAAAACATTTTTAAGAAAGCATAACTATTTATTTTAAATGACACAAACAATCATTTTTAGGAAAATATTTTCTTAATCATCAATTTTTCATAAAACAAATAGAGAGTTTAAATTAACTAGCGGTGAGCTATGATGTTAATTGCAATAATATGACCGATCTGATCTAAGTTTTCAGCAAATGCTACTCCAAGACATCTAGCTAAAGCATTACCATCAGAGAATGGCACTTCTTCTCGATCCATTCCTCGTGTTTGTCTTCCTTTCGCTTCCTGATATCACCCAAGAAAGACTCTGGCGGAAACGCATTTACCGGAGGAGTATTGGTGGAGGGAGGTGCTACAGATGTCAGGTCAACTACAACAGTTGAATTCTCCTCATTTGTGTTATCAACAACTGCTTGGTGAGTTGTCGATGTAGCGAATCTTATGGCTCTCAGAGCTCTAGCATCTACTAAGAGTTCTCTTAATTCAATGACTTTGAAATCCTTTGGAAAATGTTCCACTATATCCAGAGCAGAGAAGCCATTTCTATTCACTGTGTTCACATCCACTTCACTTCTTTGAAGCAGATATTTCACTGTCTGCACAAAAAGATGAGCTTCTTATCAATTATAAAAGAAACAACAAACAAAGATATTTCCTGTAAGTTTCTTCAATCGATAAATCCACTATAGAAAAATGAGAATGAATTGGATTTTATCGTCACAAGATGTTCAATTGGAATGCAATATTTGATGTCATCACAAAATTGAAGCAATTCAAAGCAAAAAGGATTACCTCTATTTGCTTGTTTGCTGCGGCCAAATGCAAAATGGTATTACCCTCATCATCTTGAGCGTTCACCAAATCACCATCTCCCACTATCTCCACTAGGACTTTCAAAGTCTCCAAACGATTATGCCTCACTCCTAGATGGAGAGCGGTTTGGCCGTGGCTCAGCCTATGCTCGGCCACCTCCGGTCTCGCTTTCACTAGCTCTATCACAATGTTGATTTGGCCCTTCATTGTGGCTAGATGGAGTGGGGTCCTCCCATCTTCGTCATGGACAAGGCATGCAAGGGGGTCTAATTGTAACAATTCCCTCGCTATTTCGACGTATCCGTTCGCAGATGCCAAGTGAAGAGGCATACGTCCCTGCAAAGTTAAAGTGCTTGACTATGGAGTATTCTTATGGAGGGACACGTATGTGATTTATATATATTGTATTTTCAAATCAAATAGACCGAGCTGCTCAAATTCACTAGTGTCTATAAGATCTTTCAGGTTGAATTAACCTGGAAGCCCATGACTTGATTTCTGTCTGAATTTTGTTAATTTCCTTGAGACATATGATGGGTTTGATTTCTCACAGATCATGAAAACTGGAAAACAAAATACTACATTACATGTGCAAAATTTAATTTGACAAGCAAGATAGTCTGATATCAAACAATCACAACCAAGTTTTTCGCTTCGACATACCTGCGTGAGTCCAACTCCATAGCCAAATCCCTTTTATGAGCCAAAAGAGCCTTGGCAAAAGGTACATGACCGAGCATGCAGGCCACATGCAATGGTGTCTCGTCGAAGCAAGTGATAGAAGCCCGAGCCAGGATGAGTCGGTCTTCTTGCAGCAACTGAGCTAACGACTCGACGCACCCGCCAAGCGACGCTTCATAGAGCCTCTTCTCTCGGCGCGTTCTTTCAGATGCTAAGGAAGCTTGCTGATGCAACAGCGCGGATGGCGACCTTCTTCTTAGGCTTGTGATCGATGGCATTGTTCGCAGCTTGTGGGTGAACTCGAAATTGCTCGGGTTAATCACCTGAAGCTTTCGGTCCACACACGATGTCTCTTTTTCTTTCACTAGATTGCCTTGGAGTTGGAATGTCAAGGGTTGAGATTGTTAACTATATATAAGATGCTAGTCTTACATAGCATTTACATGCTGGAAAGAGCAAAGCAACGGCAAAAACATGTGGGATTAAAGAATACATGTGGGATTAAAGAATAATACGATGATGCAACCCATATTCAACGCAAATTCATTGAACCAAGAAGATCATCATGCATTTAAGATCGACGAGACTTTCATCGAAAAGTGCAAGAAATTTCGGTCGATTAGAGACTGGGAAAAGTTGATAAGGCCTCATCTTTGACGCTGCTGATGTTGTCTTGAATTCCAAGAAATTTCCATCAATTAGAGACTTGAAAAAGTTGACAAGGCCTCCTCTTTGACTCTGCTGATGTTGTCTTGAATTCCAAGAAATTTCCATTGATTAGAGACTTGGAAAAGTTGATCGGGAAGTCTAGGAAGGTTTGGCACTTGCAGGCTATATGTTATATATTTCCTAGATTTAGACCTATCTACAAGGGATTTCATGGGAAATTGTCCAAATTTGATGTAACTAGAAAATGTCATGATACCCCTATATTTAGGGGATAATCACTAAAAATTTCTTAGTTAGTTTCAAAATTGATAAGATCTTTAGGGTGGAACTCCTCTCTTATTGGGATTAGGGAAGTGGGGATCTGATAATTTATTTATTTAGCATTTTATCTTGTATCTAAATACCCTCAAGAAAGGAGAAATCATCTCTCTCTCTCTCCCGTGGATGTAGGTGGATTTTCGCCGAACCACGTAAATCTCTATGTTCTTGATTACTCTTGTTTTTCAACTTTTCATCACATCTAGTTAGGGTGCTTTTCCACACAACAATTGGTATTGAAGCAATCCAAGTTTTCCATTATTGTCTTGCGACTTTTGACTAGATGGCTAGAAAAGGTTTGACCATTCGATTTGATATCGATTGATTCACCGGGAAGAATAATTTTACACTATGGTGGAGAAGAATGAAGGATCTGTTAGTTCAACCGAGTTTATCAAGGGAAGATTGAACAGGTTGGACACCATCACCAATGATGACTAGGCCTGTTGGAATATAATACACGGAAACGACAAAATCTTGCAATTTATATCAATGCAAAATCACCAGAGAAATAAACGAGAAATAATAAGTACACCAGAAATTTACGTGGTTCAGTCTGAGTATCGATACCTACTTTCACGGGGAGAGCCAACAGCAAATAATCGACTATAATCGACGAATCAAAGATTACAATCACTCACATGCTTGAGTGTTTTCCACACCTAGATTTAATCCCAAACCTAAAGTGTTTATAAATAAACAACTCACTTGGACATAAACTCACCACGCGTTCAAACTCAAAACAAAAATACTCTACGTACGCCAAAATTAGGAACTCCAACGTTTGTCTTTGGTCCATGTATGTAAGTCTTCACATTCCTTTTCAAGGCTTCGCGTGACTTCAAAAACTTGCGGCTCCTCTCTCAAGTGGATCATGGACCTGGAGAGGGCTTCACATGGCTTCAAAAACTTGCGGCTCCTCTCTCAAGTGGATTGTAGACGTGGAGAGGGCTTCACGCTCCTTTTTGCTTATATATTGTGTGCCCAAAGTCAAGACTTTGACTTTGGGCCCCACGTAGATAACCTTATTTTGCAAATAAAGAAGAAACTTTGCTCTTTTTTTATTCTATTTTGTTTCTTCTTTTGTAAACCTTCATGGAGTCCAACAAATCTACTTATGTTAATCGAAGACATCCAAAACCCAAAAAGGATTTTGAATTTCTTTTCTTTTGTGTAATCTTGAATATTATCTTCATCATAAAATATCTTCATGATCAAATAATAAAAATTTCATTCGAGCGGATCACGTTTTGCAAATGCTCAAGCTCGATACATAATTTAAACATTCTCCACCTTGGCTTGATGTTTAAATTCAAGTTATAGTGCTTATCATCCATACTGCTCTTCCAACACCCCGGCGGGCGCTCACTCTCCACAGACACCAATTAAGCTTGCTTGAGTTTCGCCAAAGGAACAGACTTAGTCATCATGTCTGCCAGGTTATCTGCTATAGCAATCTTTTTAACAATAACATTACCTTTAACTAAGACATCTCGGATGAAGTGGTACCTGATGTAGATATACTTTGTTCACTTGTACTGTATTATATGCCAAATATATCATACCTTGGTTATCACAGTGTATATCCGCACTTTTTTTGTGACCCAAAGTTCGAGAGCAAATTTCGTAACCATATCACCTTCTTCGCTACAAAGGTTAGTGCCATGTACTTAGTCTCAGTCGAAGACAAGGCAATGTGATCTTGTAAGGACGCTTTCCAACTAATTGCACCACATGTTAGCATAAACACGTACCTTGCTAAATATCTACAATCATCTAAGTCACCGGTGTGATCCGAATCCACAAAACTAGTGGTCTCATTGCCATTGCTATCCCTCCCATACACTATACCTACGTCTGTTGTCCCCTTCAAATATCTGAGGATCCACTTCACATCTTCCCAATGAGCTTTATTAGGATGCTTCATATAGCTACTAACCACCCTCACAGCTTGTGAAATATCAGGCCTAGTGCACACCATAGCATACATAATATTACCCATGGCACTAGAAAAAGAAACATGGGACACATTCTCCTCCTCTTACTCCTCAGTTTGCAGTGATAATTAATCTGAAAGTTTAAAGTGCTTTGCCAAAGGTGTACTTATAGATTTTGCCGACTGCATATTAAAACGTGCCACAATTTTCTCAATATATTTCTTCTGAAATAGATGTAAAACTTCTGTAGTCCTGTCACGCAAAATCTCCATATCCAATATTTTCTTTACAGCACCTAAATTTTTCATCTCAAATTCAACATTTAACTGTCTCTTCAGCACTTCAATATTGGACATATTCTTAGCTGCTATCAGCATATCATCAACATATAAAAGTAGATAAATCAAAGAACCATTCTCCAATCTCCTAAAGTAGACACAACTATCCATCTAACTTTTTGAATAGTCTTGACTAGCCATGGAAGCATCAAAACTTTTATACCACTGCCTAGGAGACTGTTTTAGCCCATACAAATATTTCTTCAACAAGTAAACATGATCTTCCTTACCCGGTATAGCAAATTACTCCGATTGCCTCATGTAAATTTGCTCATCCAATTCACCGTGAAGAAACGCAGTTTTCACATCTAGTTGTTCTAACTTGAGATCCTACGAAGCAACTAAGGCAAGTAAAACATGAATAGAAGTATGTCTTATCACATGAGAGAACACCCCATTGTAGTCAATGCTCTCATACTATGTATATCTCTTTGCCACAAGTCTCGCCTTATACCTCGTTGCCTCGACACCAGGAATGCCCTATTTCCGTTTAGATTCCCATTTACTTCCAACAATATTTTGGCTCTTAGGTACTTTAACCAGCTCCCATGTTTGATTTCGGTGGAGTGATTTCATCTCTTCACTCATAGCCCCTAACCATTGTGACAACTTAGAACTAGCCATTGCCTCAAAGTAAGACGAATGTTCATTTGACTCAACATCGACTCAACATCGTCACCTACAGTCAATGCATAAGCAATATCTGTATAAATGTCATGTAACGGTGATTTAATTTGCCTTCTTTGTCTATCTATGGCTATAATGTGCTGTGGTTTTGTTGGTTGTTCATTATCACCAATTTCAGGAACTGCAACCTCATATGCAGTCTCAACTTCTGTTACCTTCTAGGTCTTTAAAGTCTCCACATGAGGCTCCACTTCACTAATGACACCACGATATGTCTGCTCTACTGGTTGTATCTCAAAACTCCTCTGTTAAAGCATTGTAGTCTCATTGAAGATCACATCAGCACCGGGTGACCTGGGATCGGTGCATCATAGTAGGTAGCCTTTCACCCCATGTGCATAACCCAGAAATATGCATTTCTTTGCCATCGGCTCAAGCTTACCATTACTCACATGAGTATACGCAGGACATTCAAATATACGTAATTCGGAGTAATCAATAGGTTTCCCGGACCATACTTCCTCAAGAGTCTTCCACTCGATAGCAGATGGTGGAGATTGATTAACCAGGTAACATGCCATATTCACTGCTTCGGTCCAAAATTCCTCGCCAAGTCTTGCATGCAAAAGTTTGCATCGAGCTCGCTTAAGCAAAGTTCTGTTCTTCCGTTCTGCCACGTTATTTTGTTGTGGTGTCCTGAGTACTGTGCGTTATCTCACAATACCTTATTTCTCACAGAACTTGGTAAAATTTTTACCACAAAAATCTATGCCATTATCAGTTCTTAGGCACTTGATTTGTTTATTTGACTACTTCTTAATTAATGTCTTAAATTTCTTGAATCGATCAAACACATCATATTTGTGTTTTAGAAGATATACCCATACCTTTCTCGAATAATCGTCGATAAATGTTAGCATATATCAGGCACCTCCTTTCGAAGGAATCGAAGATATGCCCCAAACGACTAAATGAATATATTCAATTGGTCGTTTGGTCGAATGAACAGCTGTAATAAACTTAACTCGGTGCTACTTCCTAAAAATGCGGTGCTCACATAAGTCCAGCTTTCCTATCTTTTGATCCTTCAACAACCCTCTTTCACTCAATATCGTCATACCTGCCCCGTTCATGTGCCATAATCGCATATGCCATAACTGAGTCAAGTTAAAGTCCGACTCACCTAATGAAACTGTAGTGGTTTTGGTCATGGTTTCTCATAGTAGTTGATAGAGAGCATTCACTTTCTTCCATTTCATGATTGTCATGGCACCTCAAGAGATCTTCAGTACTCCACCTTCAGCAGTGTACCTACACCCGATGTCATCGAGTGTCTCCAGAGAAATAAGGTTCTTTTTTAGCTCTGGTACATGCCTCACATCTGCTAATGTGTGCATCACCCCATCGTGCATCCAAATCTGAATTGTCCATATCCTCATAGTCTTACAGACTGTGTTATTCTTCAAAAGAACTCCACCACCATCTGCAGTCTGGTAAGTAGTAAACCAGTTCTTATGAGGCGTCATATGATAAGAGCATTACAAATCTAGCACCCATTCGTCTCCTGACGAAGTAGTAGTCACACATAAAATAGCTTCTGCATCACTATTGCTCCCCTCGGCGACGTTCACCACACTGCTTGTAGCATTCTGTCTATCACCTTTATTCTTCCGCTTTGGATAATTTCTCATGATGTGCCATTTCTCATGACACTCAAAGAACTTCACACGTCCCTTGGACTTTCTATAGCGTGATTTCAATATGTTTTCACCTCTGCTGCTACTAGGCCCTCGATATTACTTTCTGCCCCAAATCGTCAGTGCTTGCGCTACTCCTTGTGCCAGACCACTATCTCGCAACTTTCACTGCCACTCCT
Source organism: Eucalyptus polyanthemos subsp. polyanthemos (assembly GCA_017140185.1). Taxonomy (NCBI): domain Eukaryota; kingdom Viridiplantae; phylum Streptophyta; class Magnoliopsida; order Myrtales; family Myrtaceae; genus Eucalyptus; species Eucalyptus polyanthemos. The sequence goes on along the minus strand of CM029459.1, from coordinate 61,259,421 downwards.
TAGAGAATAAGTCAGACTTTATTTCTTCTGAGGTAATTCTAGTACGCACTTGCAACAGTGAATTAGTAAAGTGCTCCCATAATTCTGGTAGAGAGGCTAACAACATCATGCTATGTTCTTCATCATCAAGTATCTTACCGACGTTCTTCAGATCCATCATGAGTTTATTAAATTCATCTAGATGAGTTCTGATAAACGTACATTCAGTATATCTAAATTGAAACATCCTCTCAACATGTACAAGTGATTTTTCAAACCTTTCTTCACATAGAGTGCCTAAAATTTTGCCCATAATGCTGCGACATTCTTCTCCTCAGCAACCTCTATTAAAACCTCATCCAACAAATTTAACAGGATTGTGCTCTTTACTCTTTCCATTAACTCTACTCTCTCAGAGGCTTTTATTATGATCAATAACTCATCTTCACCATCCAGTGCCTTGGCCAAACCTTGGGTTGGCAATAATGTCTACATCTTAATGCTCCAAAACCCAAAGTTGTTCCTCCCGTTAAACTTCTCAATTTCAGATTTTCTCTCAGACATAATTACAATAACAGAATTTCCAGATAATAATTCGACAAGCAAAAGCTCCAAATCATAATAAAGAAATTCAATCCCAAGTTTTGATATCAGTTGGTGGAATATAATATGTGGAAATGACAACATCTTGCAATTTACATCAACACAAAATTACCAGAAAAATAAACGAGAAATAATAAGGACACTAGAGATTTACGTGGTTCGGTCTGAGTATCAATATCTACGTCCACGAGGAGAGCCAATAGCAAATAATCGATTATAATCGAAGAATCAGAGTTTACAATCGTTCACACACTCGAGTGTTTCTCATACCTAGATTTAATCTCAAACCTAAAGGCTACGTTTGGTCGTCCGGATTTTTAATTAGGATATGACTGGATATGATAGGATGTGAAATCCTAGGATTTTCTCATATCCAGTCCATCGTTTAGTGAATCATAGTATTAAAGTCGGATATATTCACATCATATCATGTACATTTTTTTGATATAAATGGCATATCATTATAAATGAACCTAAATGTTCATAAACGGAGATAATAAAAATCTCTCGTAACATTATTCCTTAATTTTTTTTATTTTCTTTATTATTTCTTTTTTCCCCTTTCATCATTCTTTAATAAAATTTATCAAATAGTAAACTGTACTAACATACCTAAAATACAAAAATACCTAAAATATATAATAAATATAAATATTTAATTTATAGATTGAATGTTTATTATAAGATAGAATTAAAGTTGAATATATAAATTAAAATAAGATTAATTTAAAATAGATTTCTATTTTTTCATTTTTAATTTCTTAAATTAGAATTCAAATATTATTTATATTGAAATATAATTTCAATTTTTTTAATTTAATAAGTTTGTTATTCGAGAAAAATAACTTTCCTGTTATGGACATTAGAAATTCTATCAATTTTTATCCCTTCTCCTCATGGAATTATTTTATTCTGCTTATATCCCCCTTATATCCGACTTTATTTTGTCCCGAGCGAAGTACCAAACGTATGATAGAATAAATCATATCCTATTCTAAATTTTATCTTGACTGCCAAACGCGGCCAAAGTGTTTATAAATAAACAACTCACTTGGACATAAATTCATTGCACAAATCATCACGCGTTCAAGCTCAAAATAGAAACGCTCTACATACGCCAAAATCAGGAAATCCGGCATTTGTCTTTGGTCCACATACATAAGTCTTCACATTCCTTTTCAACGCTTCGCATGGCTTCAAAAACTTGTGTCTCCTCTCTCAAGCGGGTCGTGGACGTGTAGAGGGCTTCACGTTCCTTTGCTTTTATATTGTGTGCCCAAAGTCAAGACTTTAACTTTGGGCCCCACGTAGATAACCTTATTCCGCAGATAAAGAAGAAACTTTGCTCCTTTTTTTCATTCTATTTTATTTCCTCTTTTGTAAACCTTCATGGAGTCCAACGATTCTCCTTCCGTTAACTGAAGACATCCAAGACCCAAAAAGAATTTTGAATTTCTTCTCTTGTGCATAATCTTGAATATTATCTTTATTAGAAAAATATCTTTATGATCAAATAATAAAAAATTTATTCAGGTGGATCGCATTTTGCAAACGCTCAAACTCGAGATATAATTTAACATGGCCAACATGAAGGAGAGGGTGTGCAACGTGATCTGATTGAGCCTATCAAACGAGGCCCTTCAATACGTGGTGGAAATCAAATCCGCTTAAGATGTATGGCTCAAACTAGAAAGCATCTACATTACGACAAGCTCTATCACAATATTGATTCGGCCCTTCATCATGGCCAGATGAAGTGGGGTCCTTTTATCTTCATCATGGACAAGGCATGCAAGGGGGTCCAATGGTAACAATTCCCTCACTATTGCTGCGTATTCGTTTGTAGATGCCAAGTGAAGAGACGTACATCCTTGCGAAAGTAAAGTGCTTAGCTATGAAGCATTCTAATTGTTGAAATATAATATGCGGAAAACAACAGAATCTTGCAATTTATGTCAACGCGAAATCACAAAAAAAAAAATAAACGAGAAATAATAAGGACACTAGAAATTTATGTAGTTCGGTCCTAGTATTGGTACCTATGTTCATGGGGAGAGCCAGCAGCGAATAATCCACTATAATCGGAGAATCAGAGTTTATAATCGTTCACACGCTCGAGTATTTCGTACACCTAAATTTAACCAAAAACCCAAAGTGTTTATAAATAAACAACTTACTTGAACATAAACTCACGGCACAAAATTATCGCGTGTTCAAGCTTGAAAAAAAAAAAAGCGCATGGCTCTCTTTAGCTTGACGTGTGCGGCTTACGGCTCCTAATCTTTTCTTTGTGTGCAGCTCGTGGCTTCTCGCAACACACCCAATAAAGAACCCACGTTAGGGTTTAATATGTGTGCCCAACGAGTCAACTTTTGACTTGGGCCCACCACCATTTAATTTACTTCAATGTGGAAGTGGGATGCTGCAGAGAGAAAAACCACTTTCGCCTTTTTATATTTGCCCAAAAGTCAAAGTCTTGACTTTTGGGCCCCATAAGCATAACAACTTTCGGCTTTTGCAGGCTCCTTTTATTTATTCTATCTTTATTTCCTCTTTTGTAATCCTTCGTCGAGTCCAACGAAGTTTCTTCTACTTGGGAAATATTTATCAATAAAATTCAGCTTAACAAATCGTTATCCGAATTCAAACTTGAGACATTAATTTACAATTCTCCACCTTAGTTCGATGTTTGAAGTCAAGTTATAGTGCTAATCATCTATGCTACTTTCCCAATGGGCACTTACTCTCCACATATGCTAATAGAGCTTAAGCAAAACTTGAGCTTCGTCAAAGGAACAGACTTAGTCATCATATCTACCGGGTTATCTGCTATAGCAATCTTTGTGACAATAACATTACCCTTTGCTAAGACATCTCGGATAAAGTGGTACTTGATGTTGATATGCTTCGTTCGCTCATGATAAATTGGATTATATACCAAATATATTGCACATTGGTTATCATAGTGTATATCCACATTTTTCTGTTCTAACCCATAGTCTAAGAGCAAACTTTGTAACCATATCGCTTCCTTCGCTACAAAGGTTAATACCATGTATTTTGCCTCAATTGAAGACAAGGCAATGTGATCTTGTAAGAGCTCCACCTCACTAATGATATCATGATCTGTCTTCTTTATTGGTTGTGTCTCAAAACTCTTCTGTTGAAGCATTACAGTCTTGTCAAAGATCACATCTATGCTAATTTGAAAACTGAGTGATCTTGGTACACCACAGCTAGTAGCCTTTCACCCGATGTGTATAACCCATAAATATGCATTTCTTTGCCCTCAGCTCATTCTTACCATCACTCGCATGAGCATACATAGAACATCCGAATATACGTAATCCAGAATAATTAATAGGTTTCCTTGATCATACTTCTTCAAGAGTCTTCCACTTGATAGTAGATGATGGAGATCGATTAACCAGATAACATGCCATGTTTACTACTTCAGCCCAAACTTCCTTGGCAAATCCTACATGTGAAAGCATGCATTGAGCTCACTCAAGCAAAGTTCTGTTCTTCCATTCTGCCACACCATTTTGCTGTGGTGTCCCAGGTATTGTGCGATGTCTCACAATACCTTCTTTTTCGCAGAACTCAGTAAAATCTTTACCATAGAACTCTATGCCATTATCGGTTCTCATGCACTTGATTTGTTTATCTAACTGCCACATAACCAATGCGTTAAATTTCTTGAACCAATCGAACACATCATATTTGTGCTTCATAAAGTATACCCATACAGTCCTCGAATAGTCATCGATAAATGTCAGCATATATTGGGCACCTCTTTTCGAAGGAACCAAAGATGAGCCCTAGACGTCTGAATGGATATATTCAACCGATCGTTTGGTCGAATGAATAACTGTAATAAACTTAACTCGGTGCTGCTTCCCAAAGATGCAGTGCTCACATAAGTCTAGCTTCCCTGTCTTTTGACCCTTCAACAATCCCTTGTCACTCAGCATTGTCATACTTGCCTCACTCATATGCCCTAAACACATATGCCATAATTGAGTCAAGTTAGAGTCTGACTCACTTGATGAAACTGTAACGGTTCCGGTCATGGTCTCTCCCAATAGATGATAGGGAGTATTCACTTTCTTTCATTCATCACTGTCATGGCACCTCGAGAGATCTTCAGTACTCCACCTTTAGTGGTGTACCTACACTCGATGTCACTCAAGAGAAATAAGGTTCTTCTTGAGCTCTAGTATATGCCTCACATCTGTCAATGTGCCTACCACCCCATTGTGCATCCGGATCCGAATCGTCCCTATCTCCATAGCCTTACAAAGTGCGTTATTCCCCAAAAGAACTCTACCACCATCTGCAGTCTGGTAAGTAGTAAACTAGTTCTTATAAAACATTATATGATAAGAACACCCCGAATCTAGCACTCATTTGTCTCTTGACGAAGTAGTAGTCACACATAAAACAGTTTATGCATCACTATTGCTCCCCTCAGCAACGTTTGTTGCACTACTTGTGGCATTCTACCTATCAACTTTATTCCTCCACTTTGAGCAATCTCTTATGAAGTGCCCCTCCTTGTGATACTCAAAGCACTTCACGTGTCCCTTGATTTCGATCTTCTTTTACCTTTGTTGCTATTAGGCCCTCGATGATGTTCTTTACCTCGAATCGTCAATGCTTGCACCACTCCTTATGCCATACCATCATCTCGCAAATTTCTCTGCCACATCTTAGAAAATAAGGCGGACTTTACCTCTTCTCAGGTAATTATAGTACGCCCTTACAATAGTGAATTTGTAAAGTGCTCCCACGACTCTGGTAAAGAGACTAACAACATCATGCCCCGTTCTTCATCATCAAGTATCTTATCGACGTTCTTCAGATTTATCATGAGTTTATTAAATTTATCTTGGTTGGTTCTGATAGATGTATCTTTAGTATATTTAAATTGAAACATCTTCTTCAACGTGTACAAGTGATTGTTCAAACCTTTCTTCACATAGAGTGCTTGAAGTTTTGTTCATGATGCTGTGGCATCCTTCTCCTCAGTAACCTCTATTAAAATCTCATTTGACAAGTTTAACAGAATTATACTCTTTACTCTTTCCATTAGCTCTATTATCTCAGAGGCTTTCATTATAATAAGCAACTCATCTTCACCATCTAATGCCTTGGCCAAACCTTGAGTTGTCAATAATGCCCGCATTTTGATACTCCATAACACAAAGTTGTTACTCTCGTTAAACTTCTCAATATCAGATTTCCTTTTAGACATAATTACAATAACAGAATTTCCAGATAATAATCAGACAAGCAAATGCTCCAAATCACAATCAAGAAATTCGATCAAAGCTCTAATGCCAATTGTTAGAATATAATATGCAGAAAACGATAAGATCTTACAATTTACGTCAACGTAAAATCACTAGAGAAATAAACGAGAAATAATAAGAACACTAGAAATTTACGTGGTTCGATCCGAGTATCGGTACCTACATCAACGGAGAGAGCCAGTAACAAATAATCAATTATAATTGGAGAATTAGAGTTTACAATCGTTCATATGCTCGAGTATTTCCTACACCTAGATTTAACTAAAAACTCAAAGTGTTTATAAATAAATAACTCACTTGGACATAAACTCACGACACAAAATTACTGCATGCTCAAGCTCAAAAAAACTTCTCACGGCACACCCAATAAAGAACCCACGTTAGGGTTTAATATGTGTGCCCAACAAGTCAACTTTTGACCTAGGCCCACCACTTTTTAATTTACTTCAACGTGGAAGTGGGACGTTGCATAGAGAAAAACCACTTTCTTTCTTTCTTTGGTAGCCTTTTTATATTTGCCCAGTCTTGACTTTTGGGCCCCACGAGCATGACAACTTTCGGCTTCTACAGGGCCCCTTTTTTTAGTCTCTTTATTTCCTCTTTTGTAATCCTTCATCTAGTCCAACGAAGTTTCTTCTACTTGAAAAATCTTTATCAACAAAATTCGATTTAACAAATTATTATCCGAATTCAAACTCAAAGCATTAATTTAACACTAATATATGTGTGTGTGTGTGTGTGTGTGTGTGTATCCCCCGGCTCTGATATCATATCGTCTTCAGGATCTAGGTACTATATAAAGGATAAGAAATAACGTAGAGTGATTTCAATATATATAGAAAATTATTAAGAGTTTTGTGATTTAAATCTAAACATCTATGTTTGTTTGGATTGGTTAATATGTGGAAAAATTCTATAGGTTCTATATCTCTAATATAATCGTAAAAATCTGCTAGTTGTGTGAAGTTATCTAATATGAAGTATAATAATTCATGAGTGATAATAATAATAAATAAGAAACAAATCAGGTGAAGATATGAAATATAGATGAAGACTAAGCTAATTATGATTTCAATCATAAAATAATATGAAACATAGTTGAAAGTAATTAGAATAACAATGTGATCTCATGTAGGGGAGGTGCACTCGAGTAGAGATTCCACTGACATGCGTGAACAGTAATTAAAATAACAATGTGATATTACGCAGGGGTGGTAGTCTGCACTCGAATAGAGATCCCACTAATATCGTGATAAAGAAAAATGTAACCTTATGCAAGGACGGTAGTCCCCACGCGAGTGGAGACCCTACTCGAAGCAAAAGTAAAAGAAAGCTAATAATATAAAGTGATAATGCCAATCGAAACTTGGTTGATATTATTCCAAATGAAGATGAGGATTGAAAGAGGGAATTCAAGCCTGAGCTTGTCAATCTAAATGAAGATGAGGATCAAAAGAGGGAATCTGAGCTCAAGATTGGGAATTTGATTATATACAAAATGATGCTCGGAATCGGTATAAATAGTAAAAGAAATGACGACGATAACGCGTGCATGCACATAATCATTTCCCGATCATCGAGTATGGTGGGGTTCGCTTTGAGTGCATGCAGCCAACTGCCGTAATGATTATTCCTTAATTGGACAGTAATAATGTAGCAAGACGTGATCAAGGGAGCTAGAGATTAGAAGAGGGTGATTTTGGTATTCCATTCTTGTTAGGGATTAGACAATTATACAGGTGTTCGGATATGGATGAAAGCACAATTATCGTCCGTCCCCACCCCGAAACACCTATAAATTACAATTAGGTAGGTTTACCGGCTATTTTGCTCTAGAAGAATTGACCCGTGAATTCGTGCTCCCCATGATAAATTTGATTTTGCTCTTGATTTTAATTAATTGCTCTAGGAATTTGTTAGACGTCCTCCTCCTGTCAGATCAAATCTGCATTGGATATGGCAGGACTGCGATTAATTGGTAGAGAGATCTGCATAGCCAAAAATGCAAAAAAAATTGGAGACGTTATTAGATTAGATTAGTAGATTAATAATTGCGAGGTCTTATGCTTTTAATTTTTATTTGCACTTACACCATCGAAAGAGAGAGCGCGTTTTAAAAGTTGAAAATGCAATACACGGAAAGAAAAATTAAATGTGCTTATTGATAGGAATGAATTAACTTGATGCAAAATGAGCGGAATTTAGAATTTGTGAGAAATTTATTGGGATGATTTCTTAAACGTGTTACAAAAGTTATACTGACAGTGTGTTTAAAGGTCTGTTCGTTTCATGTTAGGTGAAGACAAATATATATTTTTAAATGATTGATTATATTGCTTGGAGTAATTATTTAATAAAAAATATTTTACTTATTGATGATAATTTATAACTTAATTTTTTATTTTTGGACTATGAAAATATTTTCCACCCATATATTTTTATAAGTAACCATTCTTAGGAAAACATTTTCCAAACCTAAATGGGCTTTTCACGGTGCAAAAGGACTCAAGTCTTATAACTTTCATTTCTTTTATTTGACTCTTAAAACTCATATAGAAATGCAGTCGGGAGATTTCATGAGCCCCATCTGTTTTCATAAGACGAGATTTCGTACTTGGCATTTGTTTATCAGGTGTTCCATCCCACGTGGCCGTTAAGATGCACGTGGAAATTTATTTTGAAGACGCGTGGCTCTGAGATGGCACCGAGCTCTCTCTCTCTCTCTAACCGAAAATAATCAAAATCAAGGATTCAAGTGCATTTCATTCTGTTTTTAATCATATAAGACATAGTATAATAGCACAGCAAGATTATAAATTTTTCTACGATTCGAATCGATAGATAAGATAAAACAAAACTGCGATTGAGTGCTATCGTACCAGGCACGATATATCACCCTAAATTATTGCAACTTAGCACCGCATAAAATCCGAAACGAGTTGCAATTACGCCCTTCTAAGGCCAAAGTGGAAACGGGGCTGGCGAGAGATTTGATGTTTCCTGCCCCCTTTTTCCACATTCCGTCTTCTCTGTGTTGGCTAATCTTCCTGCTTTTCGGTGGACAGGATTCTCCACAAAAGGGACAACAGTTGCCGCACGGGAAGATTAATTACTTCCACCGTACAGGCGCTCGATCGCGATTCTCTTAAGCACGTTCGTGAAAAATGGCACGGCATGTGACCATGGATTTCTACTATATCTTCTGAAAATCTCTATTTTTACTAAGAATCTTGTTGTTGGATTAAATTCCAACGAATCCTTTGTGAACTTATAAGAAACTCTTTACTTTTTCTTTTTTAACTAAAATAAAAATTAGAATTCAATTCTAATTTGAAGACCAGAATAGAATAGATTATCATACGTATATTTCTGTATTTCATGTAGAAAGATAAAGAAGAATAAGTCTCAATTATTTAATTTGTTCACAATTTTCTCAAATGCGTCCTTTTCTCAAACTCCGCTTCTTTTCTTCTTTGTTTTTTTTGCCTTCTTTGCTTCTTTTCGTGGCTTTTCTTGAATACCCTTTCCGCCTACCGACTAATTGAAACGGAAAAGGAAATATAAATTAATCAAATTATTTAAAGTGGAGATTAAAGGTCAGTTTTTTTTTTATTTTTTATTTTTTACGGATCAAGCCAAAAAGTATCATTGGGAACACATCCAATTCTCAACCCTCCCCCTATAATGCTTTTTTAAAATTAATTTATTTAAATTATTCTCTTTGATTTTTGTTATGAAATATATGAATGAATGAATATTCATTATATTCATCTTATCTAATGTACCTATTATGATCTATTTGTATCTTACATTTTAAGTACATCTCCCTATTCAATGATATTTATCTCCCTATCTAATATATGTATTATTCAATATAATAACATTAATGATAAGTGCATCATTTTTTCTAATAAATAAGAGTTTAATTTTTGTTATAGTAGTGATATAGTGAAGAAAAGGAAAATAAATAGTAAAAATAAAATTTTCTCCTCTTGCTTTCTCTATGATCTTTGATGTCTAGTTTTCTCTACTATCTTTGATGTTTATATGCTTTCTATACTTAATCTCTCTCTATTATTTCTATTACATATTTGCAACGCAGTATTTTACAATACGTTGTCTTTATTAATCAACTTATACTTCATCTTCTCTTATCAATTCTTTATTTTTTCTTTTTCTTGGCCTGAAACCAATTTCAATCTTAAAAGTGTCCTACTCTTGAAGTGGTGGTGGATATTAGGAAATCCTCCTAATTAATTTAAGGATTTATTTTTGTAAGAATTATGGCAGATATTGAAAAGTCCAAATTCCACATCCTGGAAGTGAGTGGAAATAATTATCTATCTTGATGCCTTGACATAAAAATACATCTCCAATGGCAAGGTTTTTGCTAATGCAATTACATGAGACGGAATCTCAAATGCAAAGGATAAAGCAAATGCACTGATTTTTTTTCGTCGTCATTTGCATAAGAGCCTGCATATGCAATATTTATCTGTTCGAGACCCTCACACCCACCCTACGGAAGAGGTTGAAGGAAAGGTATGATCATATCAAGACTGTTATCCTCCCTCAAACACAATATGACTAGCAAAATTTCAGATTGCAAGATTTTAAATTAGTATTTGACTATAACTCTGCTTTATTTGATATTGTTTCTCAACTTGAGTTATGTGGTATCAAGCTCATTGATGCGGAATTGTTAGAGAAAACTTTCTCCACCTTTCATATTTCGAATATTTTATTGCAACAGTAATATCGGCAATGTCAATTTGCCACATACTCTGAATTAATTTCCATGCTCCTCACTGCTGAGCAAACTAATGAATTTTTTCTTAAAATCATGGTCTTAGATATGTTGTCTCAAAAGCATTGCTTGAAGCACATGCTAACTCTAAGAAAAATACTGTCCATTTTAAGAATTATAAGTGCAGACAAGAACATAATCCTAGAAGGGATGACATGAAATTTAACTGTCATAGGAAATCTAATTTTGACCCAAATCATGATAAAGAAAATAAGCCAAAGAAAGTGACTAATGAAAGCATTTGCCATTGTTATGACATGACTGAGCACTGGTCACGTACTTGTTGTATGCCAAAGCACTTTATTGATCTATACCAGGCATTTTAAAAAAATATGGGCAAGCGTGATGAAATAGCAAATGCATCCCTGGATGTCTCTTATTTTTCTAAGAACCTCTGATTACTTTAATGAGGCATCAGATTAATGGATGATAACTTGGACTTTCGAATTTTATGATTCTAATAATTTATTTTCTAGTTGCTTTCCTTCTAATGTATTACCTTTCATTGTTCTCTAATATGGTTATGTAATGAAACACTTATGAACCTTATATAATATTTATTATTTGAAATTTTATTTGATTCTATAATTAATATGCAAATTTTATGATACTTGATACCTGAAGTTGTCAACATAAATGCATATGTAAAATACTGAGAAAAATGAAGATATTTGTTTGCTTGATAGTACATAAACACATACCATATTTCATAGTAGACACTTTTTCCTCGAGTATGATATTGCGTAAGGCACATATCCATATCAGGTTCCGTTCTGATTATTGATGGTGTTAGGAATGCCACGATTGTTTTACCAAATGGCACCATCCAGCATATCACGGATGTATTTCTAAGCAGTAGATCAAAAAGGAATATCCTCATCTTCAAAGATGTACGTCGCAACGGATACCATATTGAAATTATTCATGAGCAAAATAAGGAATATATTGGTGTCATCTCCCATAAAATGGGCTTGAAGACCATCCATGAGAAGCTAGAAGATTCTTATATAGATTTGTATTGTGTCATGATTAAGGCCATTGAAACCTACGCTACTATATCTTGGAGATTGGTAATTCATGATCAATTTGGATTGTAGCATGATCGCCTTAGTCACCCTAGGGCTTCAATGATGCGTAGAATAATTTAGAATACAAAAGGACACTCTTTAAATAATACAATGGTATTGTTGTCCAAAGATTATAATTGTGAAGCTTGTTCATAAGAAAAACTTATTACCAAGCCTTCTATAACAAATGTTAATCTTGAATCTCCTTTATTCCTGCAAAGAATTCAGGGTGACATATGTGGACTAATACAACCACTAAATGGACCGTTTCAATATTTTAGGGTACTAGTGGATGCATCTTATAGATGGTCCCATGTTTTCCTACGATTTATGCGCAATGTCACATTTGCACGCTTATTTGTGTAGATTATAAAGCTTCGGACACAATTCCTTGATTATCCAATTAAAAAGCATAAGGATGGATAATGCTGGTAAATTTACATCAAAGAGTTTTGATACTTATTGTGCTTCACTCGGAATCAAGGTTGAGCATCCGGTCACATATGTTCATACTCAAAATGAATTGATAGAATCCTTAATTACACATATCTAAATTATTACCCGCACTCTATTATTGAGAACGAATCTTAACGATACAACATGGGGTCATGCAATTTTGCATGCGGCAGCCCTAATAAAATTGCGCCCCACTGCTAGTCTTTTACAATCTCTCACTTCAAATGGTTCTTGATTATGGACCAAATATTTAACCTTTACACACTTTTGGTTGTGTAGTACAGGTGCCTGTAGTATCACTAAAAAGGACGAAAATGGATTCCCAATGCGTTTGGGCATTTATGTTGGGTTTATTTCACCGTCCATCATTAGGTTCTTGGAACCAACTACTAGTAATCTTTTTATTGCCAGATTCATAGATTGTCATTTCGATGAGACTATGTTTCCATCAATTGGGACACCTATAACTTTCATGACTACAAAGCAGAAACCGGTTAAGGTTTTCTCCTCAAATGAGAAAAATTTATCTCAATTAGACCTAAGAACTCCTGAGTGTGAAAATGAGGTGCAATGCATGATCCACTTATAGGCTATGGCCAATAGATTTCCAGACGCTTAATGATGCTACTAAGGTTATAAAGTCTCATATTCTAGTTGTAAATGTTCTAGTTAGGATAGTTGTTATTGCAAGACTAGCTAAAATGGATCAAAATCCTCCACACTTGAAGCGTGATAGATCTATAGAATCAAAAGATACCGTTTCTCAAAAACGAAGGGGAAAGAATCAGGAATCCACTCCAGAAGAGCCTGGTGTTGTGCTTACTCCCAAAGAACTTATTGTCCTTGAAGAGGCGCAAACTCATGAAAAGAACACAAACTCTAGGAACATTGAGAATTTTATTACATATTGTAATGAGATTTGGGATTGAAATGAAATCATCATTGATGATGCTTTTGCATTCTCAGTTGCTCATAAAATTATAGATGATGATTGTGAGCTGTAATCTATTATTGAATGTCATCAAAAGCAAGATTGGTCTAAGTGGGAAGAATCAATTAGGGCTGAATTAGCTTCCCCAGCTAAACGAGGAGTTTTTAGACTCGTAACTCAAATCCCCGATAATGTAAAGCCCATTGGATATAAATGGGTTTTTTGGAAATGAAATGAGAAAAACAAGGTTGTCAGTAGACCAATTAAATGGGTGGGTCGAGTTGGGTTTGGGTCGGGTCATAAATGGTCCGACCCAAATCGACCCATTTAATTTGTTTATGACTCATTTATTGCGGTGCAAAATTTTTGACTCCTACCGGACCCGACCTATACTTGACCCATACCCAATCCATTTGACTAAATTTAAGAAATTTTATTTCTTATATATATTTAAGAATGGTATTGCTAAAATTGTTTTATATAGCACAAATTTAATGGACATTTTTTTTATAATTTTTAAAATAATTATTTTCAAAAATCAATTTTAATTATATTTATATTTATATTTTTTAAAATTAAAATTATTTTTTTATTAAAATTAAAATTATTTTTATTTTTAAGAATATAATTTTTAATTTTCTTTTTCTTTTTCTTTTTTTGTTCTTCTTCTTCTTTGGCCGGCCGCAACCACGACGACAGCCAGCGACCGCCTGAGGCGAGCTCGAGGCTCGCCCAATCGGAGAGCTCGAGGCTTGCACTCGGTCAATCGCGCCATCGCCGTGCCGGCCACCAGAAGGAGAAAGAAGAAAGAAAAAAAAGGAAAGAAAAAAGAAAAGAAAATTAAAATAAAAAAATAATTATAATTTCGATTTTTTTAAAATAATATTTTTGTAAATTTAAAGAGGGAAGAGAGAGATTGTGAGATTTTGGTTGAAAATAGTTCTAAATCTAACCCATTTAAGACCCACTTAAGACTCACTTATTTTAAGTCTTTAATTATTAAATCCATTTAATTACTTTTTGTAAAAAAAAATAAGTGATCAATATATGACTCATTTATGATTTAAATGGGTCATATATTGATCTAAGACCCATTTTGCCACCTCTGGTTGTCAGGTATAAAACCCGATTGATTGCCTAAGAATTTTCCTAAAGATCTAAGATTGATTATGACGAGACATATTCACATGTGATAGATATGATTATTGTTGCGATCTAACCTCAGGTAAACCACTTAGGGTTTGACTAATGGGCTACTAAGCTTAAATTTAGCTTGGACTCTCCCAAGCCTATACTAATTCGCGACTTAGGTTCAAGTATTTAGCATGCAAAAGATTATTAGTTAGGAGTCGTCACTAACATATTTTTGGTAGGTCAATTAGAAATCCAAGCAAAGTAATAGGAGATGTACTTTACTCATGTGAACTAGAGATTATGAATTCGGGGACTTGATTACGTTAGATTTTTCTAACACCCTTTCGGTACATTTTCTTTTTTATTCCAAACAAATATTTTGTAGGCAGTTTGAATTGATTTTAATTTACTTTCCTAATATGTGATGTGACCATACGAGTGCGTAAACCACCAATTTAACACCAAAGAAAGTAATGAATAAATTACAGGACTTATCTCGTAGTAACGAAAGTATTAGCTCAAAATTCATATCAAAAGCCCTAGATATTATTCATAATTAACACACTGTCACTCAATCTTTTTTAGAATTTTATTCTTGTTTAATAAAATTTGATCTACGTGCAATGCAATTTAACCAAATGGCCTAATTCTAATGGTGGACAATTTCTAATTAAATGGATCTAGCAACAATCACTGAATGACATACATGTTTATGAACCTAATTTTATATGACATGCACATGATATTTTTGTATTTTTTTATTAATATTCAAAATTAATTAAATACTCTAATCAAACATGCAAGCTATCCTATAAGAGAAAATTCAATTTATTCTAAAAAGATATTTTTGGTGTTTTATTAAATTCGGAATTATAAAATAATAAACAGGCAATCCTATCTAGGAAATCAATTTTAATATATATGATATACAATTTTTTTTTTGTATTTTCAGCATAAATAAAGCAATTAAAGCATGTTAAGCACCAAATAACTCAAGATTGTATATCATCTAATCAATGCAAATAAAGAAATAATGTTAAATCAACTTGAAGTTTCGCGAATAAAATCAATGAGTTGATCTTAAGCCTTAAAAATCAAAACATCAATTTCAAAGATTTTCTCGGAATCAATAATTCTATCTAAAGCGTTATAGATGGAATCAAAGATTATATGCGATTGTGAATTAAGAAATAAATTCTAATTGGGGGTGCACTTATCGCTCAAATTTAGGAATTATGTAATATTCTCAATCAAATTGAATCACAAAATATTCAAATTGATGGCAAACAAGATAATTACCTTATTCAAAGTAGTGTGTGGATAAGTTTCCCAAATTGGAATCCGCAAGCAACGAGCTCGGATGATGATGGGCGATGGTGCGCGGCAGCACTAACGGTCTCGGTGGTGGTTCACAGTGGTGCTTGAGTGGATGGCCGGCGAGACTAGAAAATCCTGCTAAAAAAAAATCATCAAGAGAACGAAATTGTTTCACTAAGCTTCTCGGTTGATCACATCGAGGATCGATCGCTCTATTCCACTCCAACTCTTGGGCTACATCATGTTAGAGATAAATAAAGAACTTATGACGTTGATAGAGATTATATTATTTGGAACTTTGAACGTGACCTACTATTTTTTCCCTGCTAAAATTGAATGTGATGTACTTGCTCTAAGAATGACGTGAGCAACGAAATTGTTATGAAAGATCGTTATTTGATGCTGTACATTCGCTGCTTATGAAAGAGATGCCTTTCTAATTGTTGGAAGACATAGTCCAATATTTTACTTATGGAGATTGTAAAGGGAGAGTTCAAATCCGAATCCTTCAACATAACTAATTAGACGTACTAGAATAATGACTGCTCCCCTCTACACCATATAGCTAATGTGGGACTTCTTTTGCATTATACCCTCACAAGTGCACCTCGATAAATCTTTCTCTCAGGTATGAGCCTTTTGTGTCAAACCTGCTGTCCCTTAATCTAAGTATTCTTTCACAATGATATTATCTCAACTCAAATCTCTACCTTTGCTTAGCAAAGTTCGGTAGGAATACAACATCTGCCTCGACTCCTCCTCAATTGCTTTGGCTCGGCCAAGCTCAACAAGAATACATTATTTGAACTACCTCGAGTCACATTTGAAATATATTTCCTTGAGATATTCACCTTTTGACAAGCCACACATGTTGAGACCAACCCATCCAAATCATTGATTTGATACCTCTTCTTGGGAGGCGCGGTGGAAGCCCAATACCATCATGTAGGGGGATTGTTAAGAGAGAGCTAAAATTTGAGCATGTCAACATATCCGGTTAGATCCGCGTTCTCTTTAAAACTTAAGCCTACGGGTTATAGGCAATTTTTGACCGAAAAAAGAATTACAGGTAAACATTAATTGCTCCATTTTACACCACATTCTCAAGTGGGATTCTTTTGCATAACACTCAGTGCACCGCTCGTACATGTTTGTTTGTTTGATCAAAAGATCATAACCAATTTTTCCATCTGCTGATTTTATTTATTTTAGATCCATATCTATTATATGTATATCCTTTTTCCTTGCCTTTCATCAATTTGTCTTATCCATCTCGCTCTTGGTTATACTTTCTCCAGTGTGAATCTTATGATTAAGCATGGGACTGTGTTGATATTTTATCTAAGCATGTACACAATGCTCCAACTTTTCTATTATAATTTCGTTAGCACATCGACATTTAAAAAAAAAAAAAAGTGAGATTGACGGAACTAGACAACCACTAAGCCAATTTACTTATTTTGTCAAGCATGACAAACAACTAGAAAGCTTCATGAAATCACTATTATATCCCAAATGGGAATGCAAAGAGACAAGAGCTTAGCAAAGTACCTTCGGATGGATTGTCACGTATTTAATTAGTTTTTCTAGATCATTGATTTCTTTTTTGTTTATAGATGGAAAGGAGATACTATTGATTTTGAGCCCGCTGATCTGTTTGATCATATCTTTTGAGGAATGTCCTCGGAAACGACATACCTTTTCTTGTGAGCTAAGATTGGTTTACGAAATTTTGGATGTGATAATTTTTTATTTGGGATTGAATTTGGTCCACCTATTTAAATGCCTATTTTCAATTGATTTGATGAGGTTATCCTATGGTATAAAGGATAAATGTGATGCTTATGAAAGGTATACCTTTCTAATTGTTGGAAGGCATGGCAAAAGTAATATTAACCGTTTCACCTTACACCATATCTTTGATGTGAGACTTTTTTTGCATGACACCTCATGTGCACCTCTTGGCAGGATCACAACATCCGTGCATTGACTCCTTTTCAATCGTCTTGGCCCCTACCAAAGTCAGTAAGAACACATTATCTGTTACCTCGATCAAGAGTCACATCCAATATTCCTTTTCTTGAGATGTCTATTGGGCGCCAATCGACAAATCTAGTTATTGTGAGTTGCAACAGAAACTTGGTACATTTACTTTTAGGGAGATCACCAAGGAAAACGCCAAGTTCGAGCTTGTGAACATATCCAATTGAACCCACCTTATTTCAAAAACTCGAGCCAATGAGTTAAAGGCGGGTTAGGATACTATTAATTGCTCTATTTTTCACACATTTCCAAATTGGGACTCTTTTTTGGCAAAAACCCTCACACATGCAACTCGACATCAATAGCAAATTAGAGATTTCAAATAACAAGTGGACCATTAGTACATGTTTGTTTATTTAGTCAAAATCTCATAGCCAATTTTCCATCTGCTGATTTTAACCATTTTAGATCCTTGCAACTTAGGCACCAAAAATTTGGTATATATGCTTTTTTTGTACTTGTATAAATTCATCCTACATATATCTCTCTTATATAGTCGCAATTCTTATACTTGCACAGGTGTGAAGCATATGATGCAGCATGGGAGTGTGTTAATACTATATCTAGGCATGTGCACAGTGCTTCCAACTTTTCCATTATTATTTAGTTAAAACATTGATATTAAATAAAGTGAAGTTGAAAGAACTAGAGAACATCTAGGCCAATAATGTAGACCCAAATTAATTATCGTTGAAGCTTGACTAACGTTTTTAAAGCTTCATGAGATCGTTATTAAATTGTAAATGGGAATGCAAAGATCCAAGATTTGACAGATCATCAACTGTTTAATAAATTTATCTAGGTCATTTCATTATTTTCTGTTTTGGGGTAGAAAGGAGATCATAGTAGTTAACAAAAATAAAAAGTACAAGAGTCCAAGCCCAATGGTTCAAGTCCCCTAAATTATTTCTTTTGAGGAATCCCCTCGGAAACAACGTAACTTTTCTTGGAGTTGAAACGTCAAAGGCTGAGATTGCTAATTACATACAAGCTAAAACATTAGTCTCGTAAAAGCATTTGCGTGTTGGAAAAAGCAGAGCAGTGACCCGAACGCGCGGGATTAAAGAAATTCCTGCCTGCTTCCGCAACGTTGGAAAGGTAAATAGCATGGAATGTGATATAACGGCTTTAAGAATGATGTGATAAATTTTATTTAGTGCTGATTTTGATCTGTTTATTTAAATGCCTATCTTCAGATCATTGGATGCGAAGGTACACTAATGAAGATTTTATGTGTTTGAATTATATCTTAAATATATTTATATTTATAGATTACACGTACTTATTCCTTTAACATGACATATATATGCTCTGCAAGAAAAGATTCTAATCGTTGGGAGACATAGCGGAAGCCTAATATATTCACTTAAGGAGATGCTAAGCTTGAGTTCATGAACATATTTAGATGGACCTCTAAAATTATATTAACTTCTTCACTTTACATTGATTACCTAATGTGGGACTTCTTTCTCATGACACGCTCACACATGCACCTCAACAAATCAATACTTCATGTGTGGGTCATCTATGTCAAGTTTGCTC
This sequence comes from Eucalyptus polyanthemos subsp. polyanthemos, assembly GCA_017140185.1. Classification (NCBI taxonomy): domain Eukaryota; kingdom Viridiplantae; phylum Streptophyta; class Magnoliopsida; order Myrtales; family Myrtaceae; genus Eucalyptus; species Eucalyptus polyanthemos. The sequence goes on along the minus strand of CM029459.1, from coordinate 61,240,227 downwards.
CCCTTTAATTTAGGTATTTTTCCACACCAGCATCCTTTCAAATCGCTAAATTGGCCCAGCTCGGTAGGATCACAACATTTGCCTTGACTCCTCCTCCATTGCCTTGGTCTGGCCAAACTCAGCAGATCCCACTATTGGTCACTTCAATCAAGAATTACATACGAGGTTTCTTTCCTTGAGATATTCACCAGATGCCGATTCACTCATGTTGAACCCACTTCATTGAAATCATCGGCTCTGACACTATTTTTAGGAAGGTGCAAGGAAAGCCCAAAACTTTTACCTAGGGAGATTGCTAAGTCCAAGCTTAAGCCCAAGCCTAACAATATATCTCGTTGGACTCACCTTTATTTAGAAATTGAAATCAATAAGTTATGAATCAATTAGAGTATTATTGACTTATACATTTTACAACACATTCTAAATGTGAGGCTCCTTTCGTATAATATCCTTACATGTGCATCTCAATACTATAAGTGAAATGATGATATTTTGGGAAACTATAAAAACATACGTACGGGTATGAGAAGGCTTTTATAGTACGTTTTTATAGTGGGCCATTTGTTTATTTAGTCAAAAGCCAATAACCAAATTATTTATCTGCTGATTTTACTAATTTAGATCCATATAATGTTAAGTAGCATTATCTATACTTTCTCATGTGGGAAGGTTATGATTAAGCGTGGGAGTGTGTTAATATTTTATCCAGGCATGCGCGCAACGCTCCAACTTTTCTATTATAATTTAGTTAAAGCATTGAAATTCAAATAAAGTGAAGTTGAAAGAACTAGGCAACCGCTAAACCATTGATGTCAAAAACGATATACTTACCTGTTAAGCAGAACTAACAGTGCAAACCTTCAGGAAATCGCCGCTGCATCCTGAATGGGAATGCAAAGGGTTCCGCGATTCCACCAAACCTCTAATGGGGTTTCACGGTTATTGACTCATTCCTTTCTTGTCTCCTGTACTCCCGACCATCTTCAATAACTTAAACTCGCTGAAACGATGTCTGCACCGATGGGAGATGGCAGCTTGATTGATCCCTCCATAGCAGAAACGTCTGGCAAGATAGATGTTTAACAGCAGCTAGTAAGGGAAGGAAATAGAAAACCTAGACAAACATTTCTAATCTCCGTATCAAATAATATTCAAACAAAGGAAACAATTATATAATGATTGCAGGAAATCCCATCCTGTACTACTAATTTATTTCTAGCCACTCTGAATCTCAATTGAGGACCAAAGTCCAAAATACTTCAACGCCGAGCAAAGATGGCCGAGTTGAGGACTGAGCCGTTCCTGAGCAGACCTGGCCAAACTGGCTGAAGCTCTCTTCGTCTAACAGTCATGTTCAACATTGTATAGAGAAGAAATTGCGGCAACTATAACCGTGTATTGTGATATTGCTAGTACAAGTACCTAGAGGGGGGTGAATAGGTATATAAAAGATTGTTCTTGATAATCGCGCAATACTTAGATAGTTGAAGGATTTGCAACAAATGATAATCAACGTAAGACTGAGTAAAGGAAAGAGAGAATTGAACACGCGGTTTATAGTGGTTCGGCTTGATTCAAGCCTACGTCCACTTCTTCTGCACTGACAGCCAATTGGCTGGATTTCACTATGAACAAATAGATGTTACAGTGTTGATCTTCCTTGATTTCTAGGTGTAGATGATCTACCACACTCGCTCAAGGTATCACCAAGTATAGACACTCTCTGTGTATACAATTTCGCTCAGAATGAATCGACTAATAATCAAGGTGCTTCAGACTCTGGAATTTCTCTATCGATCACATACTCAAACAACTAGAACGTCTTCCTTTTTATACTCCTTTATGCCATCATACCCGTTGGCGCTTTCCAAAGGAATTCCTCTAATCTACCCGTTGGACGGAATCAATCAAGAAGATCATTCGAGCTATTAAATGAACCTGACGATAGCCCATCAATCATGTTCGCCCATACAATCAGGATCTTGGTTTCCAAGAATAGAACATTCCAAGAATACTTCGTCGACCATCGGATCTTCAATTGATCTAGATACGAACAAAAGAATCCGTTATATTTATCCAACCAAAAAGATTTTCTCCAGAGGATAGGATTAAATCCTCAACCATATATTTCGGCTCTGGATTTCCTTCGTCACTGGATCAGAAAGACTGTCAATGAGAATAGTCTTGAGTCTTTAGTCTTGAGTCTTGAATCTTGAGTCTGGTGATCAGAGAGTCTTCAGACTTTAAACTAGAAGATCTGCAGATATCCAGACTAGACTGATTGAAACGTTTTGTCAACTTCAAAATATTCTGGAAAGATTTCTCCAACAATCTCCCCCTTTTTGATGGTGACAAAACTTTCCTGTAGATTTGAACCACTTTGACCTGCAAAAACATTTCTCAAGCAATATCGATATCTCATAAAGATTAACAAAACAACCAGACTCTGCATCCACAGAAAATTGGTTAGTCTTTCATGAGTAATACCATATAACAACACTTGATATAAATGCAAACAATCAAGCATCAAAATCCACAGCCAATTTAGTCAAATTCAAGTTCACACCCAAGTTCACTCAAGTCATACTTAAAAACAAACATATTCAACCACAAAAATAAATTTAAAGTCAAAGAAAGTTGGTTGGTTGGTTCAAATTGCTTCTCCCTCTTTTTGTCATCATTAAAAAAGGTGAGAAAGGAGTCAGGTTTGCTTGGGAATGCACACGATCCGGAAATCTCCCATGGACTGGACTACGCCTTCTAGCCTCTTCAAGTCTTCCCTTAGTTGAGCTACCTCCTCTCCTTTGGCATTGGCTTGAAGTTGTAGAGCGAGGTCTTTCATTTTTTCCTCCAGGGTAACTGAAGATGCTTGTCCAGCATTCTTCATGGCTTGAATTTCACAGTCCAGAGCATAGATTTGGCCCCGCATTTCCAGAAGAACATCCATAATACGACGAAAATCTGCAGAATTGTCCGTCTGTGTACTTGCATTTGCTTTCTCAGATGGAGTGAATGCAGACGATGGCGCTTCTGTATAGTCTTGCAGACTTGGTGTTGACGTATCGTGTCCTTCTTCAGGCAATTGAGAAGCCTGAAATTCTTCTGGGTCTGCTGGAGATTGTCTTAGACCTTCACTATTGGCAGCATGAGGTGTGGACCTTTCTTGCTCGCCAACTCCCCCTGTCTCTAGGACATCAAAAGGGGAAGAATAATGATCATGCTCTTCTGTATCTTGATTCCCCTTCTCTCCAGATTCAACTGCAGACTTTTCTTGCTCTTCTTCTCCTTCTTCTTCAGCTTCTTTCTCCTTCTGTCGCTGCTCTTCTTCTTCTCTGTTCTTGTCTTGCTCCTCTTCTTCTCTCTGTTTCTTCTGATGTTCTGTTGATTGGGGAACAGAATGTCTGGTCCTTATCAAGGTAGTGATTGTGAGATCTTCCTCCTCATCTTCATCCTCCAAGATGAGAGTTTTCTTCTTTTTGGATGGGGCACCAATGGCCTCCTTTCCTTTTCTCTTTGAAGCAGACGGAACTGGAGTCTTCACTTTGAATTTCTCCATTGCCTTGGAAAGTTTTTTCAGACGCATCTTCGTCAACATCTTTAAACCTACCACCATCTTATCGCACGGTCGAACACAAAGTGAATGTGGTAGTTCAATATTCATGTGTCTGAAGATCTTGGTCACCAGACCTGGGTAAGGCAATTGTCCCCTGTCCTTCGACATTGCTCTGTACATGTGAAAGAGTATAGTGTGAGGGAGAGAGAACTTCTTCCCTGAGTTGATTGCGTACATCAATTTTGCTTCGGAATTAGACACATCAGTCTTTGATGTAGACTTGGGCCTGATGCAATTGATAACAATTTTGTGCAGTACAATATTGATGGCACGCATCCTTGAATAGATGATTTTTCCCTCGATATCTCTATCTTCGACAAGGTCCATTGAGGCACGAGCAACTGAGACTTTGACTGGCTGATAACGTCCTCGTTCAACTCCAATTATGTCCGCAAACATGTCCACGTCTACCACATAATCCTGATCTCGAACACTGAATGATATTCTATTCGCATCTATAAAGCTGAGATTCGAATAGAAATACGCAGTCAGTTGTGCATAACCGTCTATGGTATCAGTGCAAAAACGTTCCAGTTGAAGCAGACTGAACTTCTCCCTTAAGTTCACATTAACAGCATCCAAGAAATCGAAATCGACACTCCTAGGGTTTATCACCCCTCGTTTCAGCAGTCTGAAGAACAGATTCTCCTATTCCTTCGATTTAAATAACTCCATCCTCTTTCCCTTCACCTTCGCAGCAACACCCATTCTAGGTTGAAAATCATTGAACATTTTTTCATCATCATTCCCATCAGTCGGATTTGGTCCCGACATACGAGGGTCACTGGGAATATTCGCAAGTGCTTCCTCTGCTTTACTTTTGGGAGCAATTCCCAAATCCTCCATTCTTTTCAGAAAGATATACTCATTCCCATAATGTTTATCTTTGAGAAAATCATCCACGTATTTCAACGGAGTCCCAGTACTTTTCAACGCACGGTAGAGTTTGTAAATATAAGAGGGTTTTTGGACTCTTACAGGGTCTGCGTCCTCGATTATCTCTTCCTTCGGATGTTGACCCGCACCTTGTGGGGTAGATGGCGTTGAGTGACGTGGTGGAGAGTGAATCGGGCTCTGTTGCTGACTCGATAATTCTTCCTCTTCGATGAGATCGAAATGGGTAGGTCCCTCCTTCATTCTCTGTGGTCCCCTGTTCGTGATTCTTGAAGACTTCCTCGAAGAAGACATCCTTCCTTGTCGCTGAAAGATTCCTTTGCTTGCTTTCCCAAGAAAAGATGACAACTTTCTCGAAGATGAACACGAAGTAGAAATCGGATTGGGAGGAGAATGCTTTTTAGGGTTTTGAAGATTGAAAATGAAAACTGTATATATATAACTCAGTTTTGAAAAGGGAAGTTCAATCGGCATAAGGAAAGTGTACGAATACCTCTTTTCAAAATCAATAACTGCCAAAATTAATCTTTTTGAAAAGACAAGTTTTCGGAGACTACAAAATAACTGAACGAAAGATCATACCTTTTCGAGTTGAGATAAAATAACAACTTACAGTCTATAATCATCAATGTCTGAGTCTGAGAGATTTAGAGTCTGATGATCATCAACTTTCTGAGTCTGAAGGTTGGAAAGTCTCTAGACTTTAACTTCTTCGAGCTTCAAAATGTTGAGTCTGGAACGGATAAAATCGAATTGATTTTTCTCCAAAGGCTTTGTGAATATATCTGCTAGTTGACTTTTTGAATCAACAAATTGAATCGAGATTTCTCCATTTTGAATATGATCTCTAATGAAGTGATGTCGAATCTCTATATGCTTTGCTCTTGAATGAAGAATTGGATTTTTGGTGAGATTGATTGCGCTGGTGTTGTCACATTTGATTTTTGTGCATGAGTCTTCAATCCCAAAGTCTTGTAGCTGTTGTTTTATCCATAGAATTTGCGAACAGCAGCTTCCAAGGGCTACATACTCTGCTTCTGTTGTTGAGAGAGCTACGTACTTTGTTTCCTTGAAACCAAGACAACGTCCCTTCCAAAACCGGCAAGTTCCCGAGGTACTCTTTCTATCGACTCGCAGCCGCCAGATCTGCGTTTGAATATCCCAGAAGATTAAAGTCTCCATTCTTAGGATACCAAAGACCGATGCTTGAAGATGAAGCAACGTATTTAATAATACGTTTTGCAGCACTGAGATGAGATTCTCTAGGATCTGATTGAAACCTAGCACAGATGCAAACACTCAACAAAATGTCAAGTCTAGAAGCAGTTAGATAAAAAAGTGAACCGATGATGCTTCTGTACAGCTTTTGATCAACTTTCTTCCCTTCTTCATCTTTGCCTATCTTCAAAGAACTTGACATTGGTATATCAGTCTTCTTGCAATTTTCCAATCCAAATCTTTTGACAAGATCATTAGCATATTTTTCTTGGTAAATGAAAGTTCATTCCTTCAATTGCTTTACTTGAAGACCAAGAAAGAATGTTAATTCTCCCATCATACTCATTTCAAACTCATCCTGCATAGACTTAGAAAATTTCTTGCATAGACTTTCATTAGAGGATCCAAAAATAATGTCATCCACATATATTTGAACGAGTAAAAAGCTTTTGTTTTCCTTTTTGATAAATAGAGTAGTATCTACTTTACCTTTGACAAAACCATTATGTAATAAGAACTTACTTAGTCTACGTCGTACCAAGCTCGAGGTGCTTGCTTTAGACCATACAAGGCCTTTTTTGGTCAAGACCGAGTCTCGGCTTCTTTGGGTCTTCAAACCCAGGTGGTTGTTCCACATAAACTTCCTCTTGGATAAATCCATTAAGGAAAGCACTTTTGACGTCCATTTGGAATAACCTGAAATTTTTGTAACAAGCAAACGCAAGTAATAGACGAATAGCTTCTAACCTTGCTACAGGAGCGTAAGTCTCATCATAGTCTATTCCTTCTTCTTGCGTGTATCCTTTGGCCACGAGTTTTGCTTTATTTCGTACGACTTTTCCTTTTTCATTCATCTTGTTTCGAACACCCATTTGGCTCCAATAAAGTTTTACCTTTTGGTTTAGATGTCAATTCCCAAACATCATTAATGTTGAACTGTATCGAGCTCCTCTTGCATAGCTTCAATCCAGCTTTCATCGAGATAAAGCTTATTCTATGCTTTTTGGTTCAATTTCAGAAATGAGAGCCACAAGCACTAGACTCTTCATGTCTTTTGGATGCGGTGCGAATTCCTTCATTAATTTCGCCGATAATGAGATCTTTGGGATGACCTGGACTTATGCTTCCGCCATTCTTGGTTGATTTGTCTGGATGATGATCTCTTTCTTTATTTGAATCTTCATTAACATCTTGATGCTGGTCTTCCAGAGTCTGAGACATTTCTTGAGTTGTGAGCTTTGAAAGGTCTGGAGCAGATTCAGATTCTTCATACTGAGTCTGACTGGATTCATCTTGCGTAGAGTCTTGAAATTTGACGTTCATTGACTCCTCCACCGACTGGCTCTTCTTGTTATAGACTCTATAGGCTTTGCTTGATGTAGAATATCCAAGGAAGATGCCTTCATCTGATCTTTCTTCAAACTTACCAACTTGATCCTTTGCATTTTTCAATATAAAGCATTTGCAACCGAACACATGAAAGTATGAAACAATGGGCTTCTTACCTTTGAATAATTCATAAGGGGTTTTCTCAAGAATAGGTATTAGGAAGACTCTATTGATGATATAGCATGCTGTTGAAACAGTTTCAGCCCAAAATCGTGAAGAAATTTTACTTTCAATTAAAAGAGTTTTAGCCATTTCTTGAAGAGATCTATTCTTTCTTTCCACAACTCCATTTTGCTGAGGAGTGTATGGAGAGGAGAACACATGCTTAAATCCAGATTCATCACACAATTTTGTAAAATCTTGATTTTCAAATTCACCTCCATGATCTGTTCTTATACTTGAGATAACACATCCTTTTTCATTTTGAACTTTTTTAGCAAATTTTTCAAAATACGAAAAGGTTTCTGACTTACTTGCAAGGAAATATACCCAAGTAAAGCGGGAGTAATCGTCCACAATTACTAGGCAATATTTCTTACCTCCAATACTCTGGGTTCTGGTTGGTCTGAAGAGATCCATATGCAGTAACTATAGTACATGATTAGTAGAGATATGATTTATTGGCTTAAATGAATTTCTTACCTGCTTTCCCAGAATACATGGTGTGCATGGATCGGACTTTTGATATGGTAATTTGGGTAGACCTCAAACAAGCTGCTTTGATGAGATTTTGGCTAATTGCTTCATGTTGACATGACCAAGCTTTTTGTGCCATAAGCTTGCTTCATCTTGAATTGAGATTAGGCATTGTGATTCATTTAATTTCATGTCTAAGAGGTAGATATTTCCATGCTTTCGACCCATGAAAGACTGAGTAGAGTCTTTACTGATTCTAGAGCATATTCCTTCCTGAAAGGAGATCTTGAAACCAGTATCACACAATTGGCTAATGCTGAGAAGGTTATAGTTGAGTCCTTTCACTAGAGAAACATTGCTTATTGTGAGATTTCCAATTTTCACAGTTCCAAATCCCACAATGCTTCCTTTGCCGTTTCCTCCAAATGAAACATTTCCACCGTTTACTTGAACAAGCTTTATGAAGCACTTTGAGTCTCCTGTCATGTGTCTTGAACATCCGCTGTCAAGATACCACTTTACCTTTTTCTTGACGGAGACCTGCATTTAAAAGAGAGTCTCAAGTTTTCTTTGGTACCCAAATTTTCTTGGGTCCTTTGGTGTTAGTAGGATAAACATTATTAGGTCATACTTTCTTAACATGCTTCCAAACCATAGGACACTCTTTTTCAAAGTGATCATGACTGTTACACTTTGAACACCTTAGAGCATTTTGACCTACAGACTTTACAAAAACTTTCTTGAAATGATTTTTGTAAGCCTCTCTCGACGGTCTTTTCTTAATTCTTTCTTTTACTTTAGGAAAATCAATCAAAGGAATTGTTTCTGCTGTCATGCCTAGACCAGACTTATTGAAATAAGGTCTTTGAACTGAAAGAACTTTTTCATGCTTTTCGGATCCTATCGAAAATTTCTTTGAAATATTTGATAAGTCAGTTTTTAAGAAAACATTTTCTTTCAAAAGATTATCTTCTTTTTCTTTAAGAGTAGAAACATTCAAGTTTAAACTTTTAACTCTTTCTTCTAAAATATTTTTCTTTTGTTTTAGAGCTGAGTTTTCCCTTTTAAGTTCGGAAATTCTTTTGAGAGAAGTCTTAAGACTAAAACACAGTTCATCAATGTATTTAGAGACTTTGACAGGAATTTTAAAATCACTTACCTCAAATTCACTGTCTAAGTCTGATCCAGAATCTGAGTCTGAGTCTGAATGTGCCATCAGACATGTGTTGGCATATTCATTATCACATTCTGTATCACTCCAGGTTTTGGCTTTGAGAGCTTTTCGAAACTTCTCAGCTTTTCCTCTTTTCTTCTTCAGAAGAGGACAGTTGGGTCTGATGTGTCCATTTTTCTTACATTCGAAGCAGACTACATCTTTGTTTGGTTCCTCATCATCAACAGACTTGATCTGCTGTCTCTGGAAACTTTGTTTCTTTGAGTTGAACCTTCTACCTTTTCTATTCAGTTTTCTGAATCTTCTTATCATGAGAGCAAGCTCCTCGTCATCCATATCATCTCCTGAATCTGTATCATCATAATCATCATTTGATTTTAATGCAATGGATTTCTTACCTCTTGGATCTTCGTCTTCATTAATTCGTTTCACTTCATAAGACTGAAGAGTTCCAATCAGCTCGTCGACAGATAGAGGCATAATTCTTTGCGTCTCTCTTATTGAAGTCTTTATATGATTCCAATCCTTGGAGAGTCCACGCAGTGAGCTTGTTCACCTTCATGGGATCAGAAATTTTTGTCCTTGGTTCTCAAGGCCATTGACAATATCTCGTAAAACGACTAAACATGTCGGTTATAGATTCTCCGGTTTCATTTTGAAGGCTTCATATTGGCCGAGGAGAATGTTGATTCTGGTCTCCTTCACTCGATCTGTTCCTTCATAGGTGATATGTAATCTATCCCATACTTCTTTTGCTGTAACACAAGAAGATATTATGTTATATTCAGTTGGAGACAAGGCACAATATAAGGAGTAAATTGCTTTTGCATCGAGTGCTTGTCTCTTGTTTATTTCTTCCTGAGTCATTCCGTTGGTCTCAACAGTTTATTTCCCTCTTTCAGAGACTAATGCAGCAGTAGGAGTGATTCCTCTTTCCACAACGTCCCATTCTAGAGGATCCTTTGATCGTAGGAAAGCTTTCATCTTGTTCTTCCAGATGTTGTAATCCTTTTCATCAAAGTAGGGTGGTCTGGTATTGCTTTACCCTTCCACTAGCCCTGGTGCTAGCATACTAGCCATGGATCTTTTACTCTGAAGTAAAACACTTCAAATAAAATAAGAACACGAGCTCTGATACCAATTGATATTGCTAGTACAAGTACCTAGAGGGGGGTGAATAGGTATATAAAAGATTTTTCTTGATAATCGTGCAATACTTAGATAGTTGAAGGATTTGCAACAAATGATAATCAACGTAAGACTGAGTAAAGGAAAGAGAGAATTGAACACGCGGTTTATAGTGGTTCGGCTTGATTCAAGCCTACGTCCACTTCTTCTGCACTGACAGCCAATTGGCTGGATTCCACTATGAACAAATAGATGTTACAGTGTTGATCTTCCTTGATTTCTAGGTGTAGATGATCTACCACACTCGCTCAAGGTATCACCAAGTATAGACACTCTCTGTGTATACAATTTCGCTCAGAATGAATCGACTAATAATCAAGGTGCTTTAGACTCTGGAATTTCTCTATCGATCACATACTCAAACAACTAGAACGTCTTCCTTTTTATACTCCTTTATGCCATCATACCCGTTGGCACTTTCCAAAGGAATTCCTCTAATCTACCCGTTGGACGGAATCAATCAAGAAGATCATTCGAGTTATTAAAGGAACCTGACGATAGCCCATCAATCCTGTTCGCCCATACAATCAGGATCTTGGTTTCCAAGAATAGAACATTCCAAGAATACTTCATCGACCATCGGATCTTCAATTGATCTAGATACGAACAAAAGAATCCGTTATATTTATCCAACCAAAAAAATCTTCTCCAGAGGATAGGATTAAATCCTCAACCATATATTTCGGCTCTGGATTTCCTTCGTCACTGGATCAGAAAGACTATCAATGAGAATAGTCTTGAGTCTTGAGTCTTGAGTCTTGAATCTTGAGTCTGGTGATCAGAGAGTCTTCAGACTTTAAACTAGACGATCTGCAGATATCCAGACTAGACTGATTGAAACGTTTTGTCAGCTTCAAAATATTCTGGAAAGATTTCTCCAACATATTGTCCCAATTTTGTACAAATTACAGACGGAGATCATGCACGATTGCTCCAAGCGCCATATTAGTCTCTTCAATCGTTTACCATCCAAAGATTTCTCTAGCAGAATCCGCCTTACCCTCTTTGTAGGACAAATACTCCCTTATCAAACAGAAGTAGAAGAAAACAGAGCACCTCAAAACCCATCATCAGCCCGCTCATCAGATTCACAAATTTTACGCATATTGACCATGCCGCCGCTATCATAGACAAAGACCATACAATTTACTCGATTGTCACACATACCATCACACTTGCTCATGCTTGTCTTCATCGTCTTCATCTGAATTCTTCCTCTTTCTTCTTCAAGTAAACCCCACTTCCTCAAAGCACCACACATATAGCCTCACCACATTCCCCACGAACACAACCCCTATCGTGCACAAAGCCACACCACCGACACGTCCGTCATGTCCTTCAAAGATCCCTCACGTGTCGGCCCGCCGACATGTTGCGCATCGCTATGAAGTAGGTGATCACCGCCCGTGATCGCTAGCCACATGAGCACCATCTGGGTCCACATCTAGCGTCGCCGCTCTATTGGAAGCCCGCTCAAGAGGAGCAGGATGATGCTGAGGGAGGACAGGAAGGCCAGTGGGTTGAAGATCATGAACTGTCCGTAGGCCATCCGCTGGATGTGGGCCATGGTAGAGGTGCCCGCCATATGCGGCTCTTTCACTGGGTTGCCGTTGGCATCGACCTTGTAGTCATCCTGCCAGACGCCTCCTGGTGGCGTGGTCGCAGCTTGGAATGCCACCGTCGCTAGCAGCGAAGGGGCCACCATTAGTGAATCTCTCCTGGCTCAGCCAATCGGCTTCCACCGGGGGTCTTCTTAGAGCACTCAGTTTCTTTGATAGGGGTTTCCTTAAAGTACTCCGTTTCTTTGGTGGCGTGTGATGGGGAGTTTTTAGGTGATCTTGAGGTGGTGGTGCGGGAGGTCATTCTTGGTGGTGGGTCAAGAACTGGATCATAGTAATATGGGACTGATTTGATGTCTATGGAGAGTGATGAAGAAATCGTACTTTTTGTATATTGTATTGTGATCTCTCTTGTACAAACTATATATAAAGATATTAGAGCCCTAAATTAGGGATGATTGAGGATACTTAAGGCAAGAGAGAAAATATGGGAATAATATCAACAATATCTTAAATTAGATATAAAAGATAAGATTGCCGACTAGGAATGTTATCAAGTGAAGATCCCGAGCTTTGAAGGCATGTCTCAATTTCAAGAACTCTCGAGCCTCGGGACCCCGCTCAAGAATGTCTAGTGCTGTGAGGCCACTTGAGTTTGGTGTGTTCACCTCGAGTCCTGGGATTGTAAGCAAGAACTTTTATCATCTGCACATAAATTTTTGGGGATAAATTCCTCAGTGCAAGATTACTGAAGTCCATGTTGCTGGTCTCAAGACTAATCCTGGGAAGGGGAAGGTCCGGGGAAGTTCAAACCAGCAACAATATGGTTCCCGTTGGTTGCTTGCTAATGGAATGGGAAAGAGCAATAAGCATCCATTTCTGAAGTCGAAGACTGCTTATTCTAAATCAACTGCCCCAGCAACAACTAAGGCACAACCTGGTGACACACTGTGGAGCATCTCATGCCGTGTTCATGGAAGTGGTGCTAAATGGAAGGAATTGGCGGCTCTTAACCCACACATACGCAACCCCCATATTATTCTCCCAAACAAAACCGACAGGTTGCATTAAGTTGGGGGTGTGAAATGGAACTTCTGGAAAGAGGCTTGGTTTGCCAAGCTGGGTTGAGTGAAGTTTTTGAGCTGCCTTAGTTGTGGGCTTGCTGCTTGAAACCACACATTGTGGTCGTCTAAGAATGAAAGTACTGGCTCCGGCCTTTGAGAACTCTCTTACCTTCCCAATTGTTATGGACTGATTATCACCAGTAAGGTACAAAAGATCTGTCTATACAATTGTTTTCATCTCTCTGTTCTTCCATCCCCTGTAATCAGTTTGCATATGAACAGTAATTTTCTGTGTTTTGTGTGGGATGATACGCTACCAATCCTTTTCTTGTCATTAGGAACAACAGATCGGTCCATGAGATTTTAGGTTGCATTTCTGCCTTGTCCCTCCTCTACTTGTCTATATAAAGAAGAAAATATCATTTGGCAAGAAGTCATAATATCATAGCTTGAATGTTGTTTTGGAAGAAGCACACGTTCTGGTATGTGAACATTACTGATGGTTTTTTCTTTATTGATGGGCCTGAGTTGGCCCGTCCGCCCATGTTGGGCCTAAAAGCCCGGCCCACTAGATTAGGGCCCATGGATGAAAGGGTACGTTTCCTTTTTGGAGGAACGTATATAAAGGGAGGAGAGAGAGGGAGAAGGCACCTTTTTGGCATAAGAACGTACGTACGTTCCTCTACCTCTCTCCCTCCAAGAAAAAGAAGAAAAACGCTTACGGCGACACCGTCTTCCCTTCAAGGCAAATTGGCATCATCGGATCAGAATTTCTTCCTCGATCTTCGGCATTGGTGTTTAATCTGTGGCTAACAAGGTACGCTCGAATCCGTGGTGTGCTTTAGGATCGGTGATACGTGATTTTCCCGGGCTTCACTTCCGCATTGATTTAGGGGTTTGATTTAGTGTCGAATCCGGTTTTCGGGGATATGTTATTCCCAACATTGGTATCAGAGCCCTAGTTTGCGTTTTCCCGATCTGTTTTGATGTTTTTGATTGATTTTTCGCGAAAGAAATTCGGCCGTACGGATCGGGGCGAAAAATCCCGACACCCGAGCGCTGTTCGGCCATTTTTCTGAGTTTTCGTAAGTCGAAATCAAATTGTGATTGAATAAGGAGAAAGGGCTCGTCGAGACGAGTCCGGCGACTGGTTGTGAGCCGCCGGGAGATGTCGCACGCGCCCACACGCGCGGCCAGAAGCCGCTGCGCGTGGGCGCAACGCGCCCGGAAGCACTGGCTTTGCCAGTGCGTGTGCCACACGCGCCAGTGGCGAACCGACACGTGCTGACGTCACGGTAACCGCCGGGATGACGTCATCGGTGACATCATCGCCGACGACCGTTGGCCGACCAACGACCCGACCCGACCCGAACCGCGACGCCTGGCACGCACGCGGCACGTGCTGGCTGACGTCTGCGTGACATCAGCCCGCAGACGCGCGCGGCACATGCGGTCGGTTCGCCTGAACCGGCCCGACCGGCGCGACCGGTCCAACTGGTCTGTCCGGTTCAACCGGTCTGACGTCCGACGACCTGACCGTTGACCATTGATCGTTGACCGACGACCGTTGACCGTTGACTAAAAAAAAGAAGAAGAGGAATTTGTTTCTTTTTCATGTATGCCTATGTGGTTTATATGTAATCAATTATTTATTCTGCATTTGTTGCATGAATTTTGGAAAATTATGTATTTTTTCTTATGTAAATTATGGATTATGAGTAATCCATTTTAAGTTATGCATTTGTTGCAGGAACTATGATGCGTTATGCACGGATACTTGCAATCCCGAGAACGGACGAGGGAAATGCAAGACTTAAGAGGCTGATGTTAGATTTAGCTAATTATCGGTGGCATGACGGTGATTTAGTATCACATGTGGTCAGGGTCAATCAGATGATACAGGAAATCATCTACAGTGGTTATCTTATGCCGGATTTTGAGAAGATGCCGGCTCTGATAAACACTCTTCCAGCTAAATGGCAAGCAGTGTTAGATTGGTTATGGGAGGTCAACGTGGTCCCGGGTTATAGAAGGCTAGTGGAAGCTTTTGTAAGAGAGTACTATAGGATTGAGTTAACCAAAACTTCAACCCTTAGGTTGAGCGCCACATGGCGCAGAGTGAATGCGCCTTAGTGCCACATAGCTAATTATCGGTGGCATGACGGTGATTTAGTATCACATGTGGTCAGGGTCAATCAGATGATACAGGAAATCATCTACAGTGGTTATCTTATGCCGGATTTTGAGAAGGTGCCGGCTCTGATGAACACTCTTCCAGCTAAATGGCAAGCAGTGTTAGATTGGCTATGGGAGGTCAACGTGGTCCCGGCTTATAGAAGGCTAGTGGAAGCTTTTGTAAGAGAGTACTATAAGATTAAGTTAACCAAAACTTCAACCCTTAGGTTGAGCGCCACATGGCGCAGAGTGAATGCGCCTTGGTGCCAACATGAATGCTCTCCAAAAGTTTTTCCATGATTGGCAAATGTGCCTTCAGTTTTCTCAGATGTTTTGACTGATAGATTAGAAGGGATATTCCCTATTTATTTCTTTGATTAATTATGTAATGTTTACTACCTGATTGTTGTTGATGTAGCAACCGATATGTTAGTTGTATTATGTGAAAGCATTGTTTTTTTATTGGATGTTAGATTTTATTTGCTTTCTGTTATTGCTGGTTGCTGTGGGTACTTAGCTGTGGGTAGTTTTAGAAGTTTTTGTAACTTCATAGAATTGATTTTGCATATGACAATCATATTAATAATAGTTTTAAGTTAGGATTTTTGGAGGATGATTGGAAACGTAGTGACCTTTTGATTCTGAAGCCTTACTTGAAATTATTCATTAATATGATGGATCTATATAAAAAGGGATGCATAAATGATAGGCATTAATAATTCGTGCATATGTCTGATGTGTTCAGATCAATGGCTTCAGCCACAAAGAGCATAGTTGCCGAGCTGAACAAAGGTGAAAAGCTCAATGGTGACAACTATGAAATTTGGCACATGAAAGTCCAATATGTGCCGGAAAAGCAAGAAGCACTAAAAGCTCTTGACCATATTATGGAAGATCTTGAGGATGCCGTGCGCCACCTTAAGCTAGTAGAGGACCGTCTAACGGCATTTGAGCCGAAAATAGATATTTGCAATGCTGGTTCTAGCTCAGAAAGGGCTTTGAGCTCTAAGCGCAAACGTATTGATTCGTTCAATATGTGGGAATGCAAAGGATCAAGTCCTTATTGCAAGAAATCAAGAGTTAACCAACACAAGAGAGGAAAACGTCCTCAAGTGAAGAAAATGTCAAGGGTGAGGTGTTACAATTGTGACAAGAAAGGTCATTATACTCGCAACTGTAGTGAGCCGAAAAAGGTCAACACCTCTTGTACATTTGAGAACTTCGCTTATGTGTCAAGTTCTGAATTATTGGCTGAATCCAATCCTTTGTGGACTGTAGATTTATGAGCGACAGACCATGTAGCAAAGGATAGAGGATCCTTCATGGAATTCCGACGAGTACCAACTGGAACTAAGTGGGTCTATGTAGGAAATAACTCAAAAGATGAAGTTAAATGGATTGACACTTGCCAATTAAACATGCGTGTTGGACGCAACTTGTTCCTACATGATGATCTATATGCTCCGGAGATTCATCGAAATTTAAGTGTCTGTTTTGGTGTTGGTTAAACTTGGTTTTGGTATGAACTTCCATAATAAATGTGTAGATTTGTGTTTAGATACAAACTACTATGGTTGTGGTCACTTTCTGAATGGTTTTATTGTACTAAATGTTGACTGTGATGATGTCAATATATTATTCCCTTGTTTCACGTCTTCTACCTTATATGATAATGATGTGAATATGGTGGCATGCTAGACTTGGTCATATGGGCCAACAAAATATGAATAGACTAGCCAAAGAGGGCTTGTTGGGCAATATTAAAAAAATCGATTTGTCCATATGTGAGCATTGCCTAGTAGGGAAAATGACAAGGAAACCATTTGGAAAAGGTATAACAGCTGAATTTCTTCTGCATTTAATCCATTTGGACGTCTGTGGTTCAATGAATGTGAGAAGAAGGCAAGGGGTTGTTTATTTCATCATTTTTTTTTATAGATGATTATACTCGAGTCGAATATGTTTATTTGATTTCTCATAAATTTGAAGCATAAGTTGTTTCGGAAGGTTTATGAACCTAGTAGAAAATCAATTAGACAAGAAAATAAAGGTATTTAGATCCGATCGAGGTTGAGAATATTTATCTGATAAATTCAGAAAATTATGTGATGAAAAAGGAATAGAAAGATAGTTTTCTATTCCATATACTCCTCAACAAAATGGTGTTGTAGAGAGAATAAACAGAACCCTACTTGAATGGTTAGGTCCAAGATGGCACATGCTAACTTACCTATCACTTTTTGGAGTGATGCGTTGTTAACTGCTGTCAATATACTTAACCGGATGCCTTCCAAATCAGTTATTTCCACTTCATATGAGTTATAGACAGTTAGAAAACCAGACTTAAGTTTTCTTAAGCCATGGGGTTGTGCTGCCTATATTCATGAGTCCTCTCACAAGTTTGGGAAATTGAGTCCCAAAGAAAATAAGAGTATTTTCATGATATACTTCGAACACTCGAAAGGATATGTGTTCATAGGTGAGCAGGAAAGTGGGAGTATAACTGAATTTGAATCACAGGATGTCACATTCTTAGTGGATGAATTTCCTAAGAAGAGCGAAATAGGAGAAGATTTCTCCCTATTTGAAACCTTAGATCAAGATAATGAGATTAGTGGAGTTCGTCCAAGTGGGAGTAATATGAGAAGTGTTGAATTGAATTCAACTCATTCTCAATTGCAACCACATGACGAGATGACATCATCATTATCTAATTCAAGTGGGAGCATAATGGGGAATGATGTGCTAAGTGTACAATTTCCCATACGGCGAACAAGTCGCCAAAGTATTCCCTATTGACGTTTTGACATTGAAAGGGAAACTTTTATGATTGCTCCACAAGATAAGGATGAGTCAAGAAATATTAATGAGGCTCTAAATTGCTCTAATAAGGAAAAATGGATTCATGCAATGAAAGAGGAGATGGAGTCAATGAAATTAAACCAAGTTTGGAACTGGTTGATCTTCCAAAAGGACGTAGAGCTATTGGGAACAAGTGGGTTCTCAAAATAAAGCGAAAGGCTGATGGCTCGATTGAAAGGTATAAGGCTCGCCTTGTGGCGAAGGGGTATAATCAACAGGAAGGAATTGATGATGAAGATACATTTTCTCCTGTAGAGGGATTTACCTCGATTCGCATTATTCTGGCAATAGTGGCTAGTATGGATCTTGAGTTACATCAAATGGATGTAAAGACTGCTTTCCTCAATGGAGAATTAGAGGAAGGAACATATATGGAACAACCTGCTGGTTTCATAGTGAAAGGCCAAGAAGAAAAGGTATGTCGACTTTGGGGGTCGATATATGGCCTTAAGCAGTCATTAAAACAATGGTATATACGTTTTCATAATGCCATAATGGCATATGACTTTACAATGATAGATGAGGATCATTGTGTATATATATCAAAATATCCAATGATCAATTTGTGATCATATCATTATATGTTGATGATATACTAATTGTCGGAAGTAATATGGAGTTTGTCAATACTGTCAAGAGTTGGTTGTCTTCCAACTTTGAGATGAAAGACATGGGTGATGTTGTATACATTCTTGGAGTTAAGATTTCAAGATTGTAAACCCATAGACACTCCTATTGCAAAAGGTGAAGGATTGAGCCATAAACTGTGTCCAAGGACTTCACAAAAGAAGGAACAAATGAGACATGTTCCTTGTGCTAGTGCTGTTGGAAGCTTGATGTACTCTATGATGTGTACAAGACCTGGCATATCTTTTGCAGTTGGAATGGTGAGTAGATACCAATCTAATCCAGGTCCAGCACAATGGAAAGCCGTTAAAAGAATACTAAGGTATCTAAAGGGAACTGCTGATTATGTGCTTAGTTATTAAGGAAAGGATGCGACTCAAAGGCTATTGTGATACTGATTGGGGAGGAGATTTAAATGAAAGGAAATCTACCTCTGGATTTGTTTTCTTACCGAATAATGGCACCATATGTTGGAGCAGTAAGAAACAAAAGTGTATAGCCTTGTCCACGATATAAGTTGAGTTCGTGGCATTATCAGCAGCAGTGTAAGAAAGTGTTTGGCTTAAGAGATTTTTGGATCATTTAGGTGTTATTGGAAGTGCTGCAGATTAATTGTTGGTTAACTGTGATAGCCAAGCAGCAAAAGCGTACACCAAAGATCCAAAATATCATGGCAAGACCAAACATATAGATACCAAGTATAATCTTGTCAAGGATTTGGTTGCACGAAAAGCTGTGAACTTAGAGTACATACTATGCATAGAATGGTAGCAGATTCTATGATAAAGCAAATACCTAGAGATGTGTTTTGTGGCCATATGAAATCTCTAGGATTGCGTAGAGGCTAATGTACTGAATATTGTAATTTCCCTAAGTGTTTACATTTGATGAATTTGTGTTTTCATCATTAATGCCTATGAATCTTTGTTTGATCTTTATGCATCTTAATGCTCAGTGCATTACTTTAAGTTGAGAAAGTATGTCGGACAGATATAAGATTAGCCCACTCACACGGGTAATCGCCTCTATTTACTGTGTGATAAATAGAGATGAGACTATTTTTAAGCTTATTATCTATGTGATAATTGAGAGCTCAAGCTTAAAATACATATGTCGCATTAACTGAGTGTTAAGATGATGACATAATACTTACTTTGTTCGAAAGTAAAATACCCCACATATTTTTACTTTATCTGTCTAAGATGCCAGATGTGAGTTCTGATGAATTTTGTGAATGAGTAGATACGTGAACTCAAGTTAGGCATTGGGTATGTCTAAACTATCATCTGTACGGTATTGAAGGTGTAGATATATGCTCCATGGGAAAGGAGTTAATACCGTAATACGTATTTCATACTACGTATGCATGAAACGACCAATAAGAGTGGCAAAAGTTTGATCTCAACTTTTATGTCGTGTGAGACTCTTGAGGAAAAGAGTTCCTCAATTTTTAGTCCCCTCATGACTCTTACTTATTCTCAAGATTTCTATTTAGTGTTTGTTATCTTAGGATGTTGCCAATGGTCATGAGTTTGATTTGATCTAATGGGACATTTCTAGAAAAGTAAACTGAACTGAAATTGAGAGTTTGAAGGAAAGAGGAAGATCGAATTTGGAGAACCATATTGTAGTTTTGTATTCACCGGTTAACCAATTATGACTGTCTTTATGATAATCATAATTGTGAATACAATATATATATATTATTGTTTAAAAGAGATCAAGAGAGATATAAATGTGATCGATCGATCTAGGGTACTGCATACTAAATCTACTCAGGATGTGATGCCCATTATGAGCTGCTATATATTCCTAACAGATGTATAGCAACGAGCTCTCAAAGTATGCTGGTCGCACGGATTATTCACCGGTATGAATGTTGAAGAAAGGAAAAGAAGATTCTGTTCGGCCCACCATGTTAAGTGAGAGTCTATGATGGATTTTTCTCTGATGGGGCTGAGTAGGGAATGTCCGCCCATGTTGGTTTTGGACCACCATGTGTAAGTGGAGATGATGGATTTTTTCTTTATTGATGGGCCTAAGTTGGCCCGTCCGCCTATGTTAGGCCTAAAAGCCCGGCCCACTAGATTAGGGCCCATGGATGAAGGGGTACGATTCCTTTTTGGAGGAACGTATATAAAGGGAGGAGAGAGAGGGAGAAGGCACCTTTTTGGCATAAGAACATACGTACGTTCCCCTAACTCTCTCTCTCCAAGAAAAAGAAGCAAATTAGCATCAAAATGCTTATAACAAGGGCGAACATCGGTGTCTTCCCTTCGCATTGAAGGCAAATTGGCATCATCGGATCAGAATTTCTTCCTCGATCTTTCGGCATTGGTGTTTAATTTGTGGCTAACAAAGGTACGCTGCGGATGCTTTTGAGGAATCCGTGGTGTGAAGCTGTGTGAGACAAATCATAGAATGGCCCAATGTTGCTTTTTTAGGATCGGTGATACGTGATTTTCCCGGGCGAGACATTCGATGAGGAGCGAGATTCCGCATTGATTTATGATCTTATGGGGTTCGATTTAGTGATGGCTTTTCCTATATTTATGTAAATACTAGAAAATTGTAGCGAGCTCTCTATAGAAATAGAGCTTATGGATTAAATTATGAAAAAACTAAGTGTATGAATATATACATATATTAAAAAAAAAATGAAGATATTTCGAAATTTGAATGCCATTTTATAAAGGTTGCTATTGTTGTTAGAAAGAACATCAAAATCTAATAACTAAATGTATGGAAAGTAAAGCACACTTATATTCTAGCCGCCGATGAGGCTCGCCCTCACTAGGCCACCGTGAGGGCGACAAAGGTCTGAGCGAGGCCGAGCTCACCAAGCCGCCGATGAGGCTCGGCTGGCAATGCTTGGCCTTGCTAGGGGTTGGTGACGCTCCAATGAGATTGCCAGCCCTCGTCTAGCCGGTCGGTGGCAACCAACCAAAGAGGAAGAAGGACAAGAAGAAAAAGGAAAAAAAGAAAAGAAAAGAAAAAGAGAAAAATATAATAAAATTATTGGAAAATCAAATGACATTCTAGATCCCAAAAGAATTTAAACTGTTACCAAATGTATTTCTATACTAGAAATAGAAATTTTGGATAGTTACTAGTTGTCTTCAAATACTCATAAACTCGTTCAAGGAAAAAAAAAATCATTCCTATGTAAAAATTGTTCCTGAAAACAAAATAGTTACCAAAGAGATCCCAAGTCATTGAGAATATTTTGAGAAGACAAAAGATTGAGTCTTTTAGAAATCCTCTTTACTTTATGTATTGGTACAGATATTTAAAGAAAATCACCCAATTGCTTCACATTTAGATTTTCTTGAGTGCCATTACTTTCTTAAATATTCATCAACTTGTTTCATCTCTTCTCACTATTAGATTTCTTATAATATCCTATGTTTTTTTTTTAGGCAAAATTATAATACCCTCTGTTCTTTTATTTTTAATCATAAGCCATCTATTATTGTAACTACTCATCTTCTTTCTCTACATAGCTATTTAATGACGAGCAATTTAGTACATATGTATAAAACCTTTTTAACAAAACATAATTATCTATTTTAAGCGACATAAATGATCATTTTTAGAAAAATATTTTCTCAATCATCCATTTTTCATGAAATACATAGAAAGTTTAAATTAATTAGCAGTGAGCTATGATGTTAATTGCAATAACATGATCGATCTAATCTAAGTTATCAGCAAATACTCCAAGACATCTAGCTAAAGCATTACCATTAGAGAATCGCACTTCTTCTCAATCCATTTCTTGTGTTTGTCTTCCTCTTGCTTCATGATTTCACCCACAAAAGATGATGGTGGAACTGCCTCTACCGGAGGAGTATTGGTGGAGAGAGGTGCTATAGATGCTAGGTCAACTGTAACAGTTGAATTCTCCTCATTTGTGTTATCAACAATTGCTTGGTGAGTTGTCGATGCAGAGAATCTTATGGCTGTCAGAGCTCCAGCATGTTCTAACAGTTCTCTCAATTCAATGACTTTGAAATCCTTGGGAAAATCTTCCACTATATCCAGAGCAGAGAAGCCATTTCTATTCACTGTGTTCACATCTACTTCGCTTCTTTGAAGCAGATATTTCACTGTCTGCACAAAAAGATGAGCTTCTTATCAGTTATAAAAAAAAAACAACAAACAAAGATATTTCCTGTAAGTTACTTCAATCGATAAATCCACTAAAGTTTGAATGTAGAAAGCTTGAGTCTATAGAAAAATGAGAATGAGCCGGATTTTATCTGCACAAAATGTTTAGTTGGAATGCAATATTTGACGTCATCACAATTTTGAAGCAATTCAAAGCAAAAAGGATTACCTCTATTTGCTTGTTTGCTGCGACCAAATGCAAAATGGTATTACCCTCATCATCTCGAGCTTTCACCAAATCACCATCTCTCACCGTCTCCACCAAGATTTTCAGAGCCTCCAAACGATTATGACTCACTCCCAGATGGAGAGCGGTTTGGCCGTGGCTCAGCCTGTGCTCAGTTGCCTCCGATCTTGCCTTCACCAGCTCTACCACAATGTTGTTTCGACCCTTCATCATGGCTAGATGAAGTGGGGTCCACCCATCTTCGTCATGGACAAGGCATGCAAGGGGGTATGATTGTAATAATTCCCTCGCTATTTCGACGTATCCATTTGCAGATGCCCAGTGAAGAGGTGTACGTCCCTGCAAAAGTGAAGTGCTTAGCTATGGAGCATTCTTATTGAGGGAAATGTTTATATGATTTATATATATCGCATTTTCAAATCAAATAGACCAAGCTACTCAAATTTATTGGTGTCTGGAATATCTTTCAGGCTAAATTAACCTAGAAATCTATGACTTAATTTCTATCAGAATTTTGTTAATTTCCTGAGATATATGATGGGTTTGATTTCTCAAAAAGATCATGAAAATTGGAAAAGAAAATGCTATATTACATGAAATCTAATTTGACAAGCAAGATAGTCTGATATATATAGAGATATTTCATGTAAATATAGTTTATAAATTACTTTACACATGGCTAAAAGCCTAAAACTTGCAAAAACCTAATCAAAAGAGTTGCGATTCCACCGATTATCTGGTTTGTGAGGATGACCGGGATCAGTTTGATATGACAAAAGGATATCAAACAACCACAATCAAGATTTTCGCTTCGACATACCTGCAAGTCCAACTCCATAGCCAAATCCCTTTTATGAGCCAAAAGAACCTTGGCAAAATGTACGTGACCTTGCATACTGGCCACATGCAATGGAGTCTCGTCGAAGCAAGTGACAGGAGCCCGAGCCAGGATAAGTCCGTCTTCTTGCAGCAACTGAGCTAACGACTCGACGCACCCATCAAGCGACGCTTCATAGAGCCTCCTCTCTCGGTGGCTTCTTTCAAGTGCTGAGGAAGCTTGTTGATGCGATGGCGGGGACGGCGACCTCCTTCTCGGGCTTGTGATCGATGGCATTGTTCCCTGCTTGTGGGTGAACTCAAAATCGCTCGGGTTGATCATTTGGAGTGATTTTCCTCCTCTAATAAGTGGTGTTACTGTAATATGCATTTTTTTTCTTTTTTGAACTACTACTGTAATATGCAGTTGAAAAGTGAAAAAGTCGGATGATCATCCAGAAGCTTCACGCGGAGTTGACTTGTCGTTATTGATAATCTTAGCCGTTGGTTTGTGCTACGCGGATCATCGTACTCATTATTCTACGGCTGCGATGCAAGATATGCCGACAACCTACCAGTTCATTAAAGAGAGAATATTGCTTACCTTGGAAGGATCAAGTCATTTGTGCTCCGATCCATTCACGGGTCGACACCTGTCCAGCGGTCTCTCTTTTCTCTCCATCTTTATTTTCTCCTCTTCCTCGTACTTTCCTGTAGTGCTGCACGCATTAATGGCACTTTCTCTCTCCTCCTTTCGAAGAATGAACACTCCGCGCTGCAGCTTGCCTTCCCTCCTTTCTTTCCTTCTCAATTCAAAATTTTAGGTAAGAGTTCGCAACTCTCTAGGTTGCGACGTTGCGTTACTTCTCCGACCGGCTGCGGGGCTGGGTCATCTCCGCTCTCTGGTCCAAAGCACGTTGCTCCTCCGCCTTGCCCCAAAGCTCGTTGCTTCTTCGGCTTGTGTCGTTGTGTTCCTTCTCCGCTCTGCTTCCCTGCGCAAGACGGCGAGGAATGTTGTTGCTGTAAGTCGCAGACTCCAAGCGATAAGAAGTTCCAGCTCTCGCCGATTCGACTTCGGATCTGCTACGTTTCGCGGCTCATGACAATGAGTTGATTTGGCGAGTGCTTGCCGCGACCGGCTGCAGGAGCTACTGGTGAAGGAGATAGAGGGGAGAGCCGGCATATGCAGCGACGGAGATGGAGAGAGCGAGTGGAGGAAGGTGATGGAGGCGTCGTTCGGAAAGATGAACGAGGAGGTTGGAGGGAAGGTGTAACATCCCGGGCCCCACTGTGTAATATTGTCCGCTTTGGGTCACCCGCCCTGGCGTGGACGAACCGCCATCCCAGCCACGGTCTCTTCCCTCACGGCTTCATAACGCGTTTTAAAGCCGTGAGGGAAGAGACCGTGGCTGGGATGGCGGTTCGTCCGCGCCAGGGCGGGTGACCCAAAGCGGACAATATTACACTGGGGCCCGGGATGTTACAAGTTATAAGCTAACCAAGATCTCCCTCCCTAGGCGATGTGGGACAAGAGAGGAGGTTGTTATACTCTCCACCTCTTAACAGAATAGCGTCCTCGCTATGGCCCCACGGGCATCAGAACAGCATTCGAGCTGTGGTCCCACACGCGGTCGGGAGTCGGCTCTGATACCACTTGTAACATCCTGGGTCCCACTTGTGTGATATTGTCTGCTTTGAACACTGAGTCCTCACGGCTTTAAAACGCGTCTCACAAGTTAAGGGAACCCAAGCCTTATATACAAGGCCCATGACCCCTCCCTAAGCGATGTGGGACAAGAGGGAGAGGAATCCCTTCCCCTTCCCTTGCGCGCGTCCGAGGATCGGAGGCGCGGACGCACTGCCATCCCTCCTCCCCGCGCACCGCCGCTCGGGTCATCACACTCTCCCCCCTTGGGAGCACAGCATACTTGTAACATCCCGGGCCCCACTGTGTAATATTGTCCGCTTTGGGTCACCCGCCCCGGCGCGGACGAACCGCCATCCCAGCCACGGTCTCTTCCCTCACGGCTTTAAAACGCGTTACACAGGTGAGAGGGACCCAAGCCTTATAAGCTAACCAAGATCTCCCTCCCTAGGCGATGTGGGACAAGAGAGGAGGTTGTTATACTCTCCACCTCTTAACAGAATAGCGTCCTCGCTATGGCCCCACGGGCATCAGAACAGCATTCGAGCTGTGGTCCCACACGCGGTCGGGAGTCGGCTCTGATACCATTGTAACATCCTGGGTCCCACTTGTGTGATATTGTCCGCTTTGAACACTGAGTCCTCACGGCTTTAAAACGCGTCTCACAAGTTAAGGGAACCCAAGCCTTATATACAAGGCCCATGACCCCTCCCTAAGCGATGTGGGACAAGAGGGAGAGGAATCCCTTCCCCTTCCCTTGCGCGCGTCCGAGGATCGGAGGCGCGGACGCACCGCCATCCCTCCTCCCCGCGCACCGCCGCTCGGGTCATCACACTCTCCCCCCTTGGGAGCACAGCATCCTCGCTGTGGCCCCCCACGCTGTCGGGAGTCAGCTCTGATACCACTTGTAACATCCCGGGCCCCACTGTGTAATATTGTCCGCTTTGGGTCACCCGCCCTGGCGCGGACGAACCGCCATCCCAGCCACGGTCTCTTCCCTCACGGCTTTAAAACGCGTTACACAGGTGAGAGGGACCCAAGCCTTATAAGCTAACCAAGATCTCCCTCCCTAGGCGATGTGGGACAAGAGAGGAGGTTGTTATAGAAGGGAAGGGGGTGGACGCGTCGACGAGGACGGCGGGGTCGACGGTGGTGGTGGGGAAGGAGGAGGTTGTGGTGGCAAAATGCGGGGATTCGCGAGCGGTGTTGTGTTGTGGCGATGTGGCCGTGCCCTTGTCTGTTGATCACAAGGTGAGCTCTCGCTTCGTGTTTGTTTGTTTCCATTGAAGCTGTGTAGCTCGGGGATCTGTTCTTGCTCTTCCCCCCCAAAAGACACTTTATTTATTCCAACATTTTGACAGAAATCTTGAAGTGACAAGACTAATCGATCTACAAGTCTTATCCTTTTTGTCTACTTCGTGTCATTTCTAGGTTATACTTCCAAAAGTTCACTTGGTGTTCTTTCAAAGGTGCTTAATTTATCTTATGGTGTTGGTTTTATATGAAAGCATGTGCAAGATTAGGTTGACTTTGGGGTCATGCTTTGCAGGGTTGACATCCTATGATAGGGAACTTACTACGCTCTGCCCTTCTTTGTTTTTTGTTCATGGTTATGTAGACAGGCTGAAGCCGATCTTGCCCTGTTGGTTTAATCAGTAAACTAGAATTCGTCCCTGTGATCTTTTATGGTCAGCCACGCTTTGTTCATTCTGCAATTCTTTGATAGAACGCTGCTGAAATCACTTCAAGTCGCCACAAACGGGTGATAGCTAGTGGCACCCCGTCGCAATATGGCATGTTACCAGGTTGATAAATGAACGCAAAAAGCTCTTGCCAATACTTTTATACCATCTCTTCTTCAATGACATGTCTATTTTTCCGATATTGAAACAAGTAACAAGGTCTTGAGTGAAAGCGAGTAAAGTCATCTTCATATTGAAATGGTACAGTTTGAAAGGTGGCAAGATTTTCCGAGAAACATCTTTATAGCATTTGTCACAAAGTAGATACTCGATTAGTTGCCAATGCTAGATCGTAGCAGACTAAATTACTTGAGCTAAAGTGAAAATAGTTATGTCTGTCATGCATCATATCTTGAGTTAAATCTCTTGGATTTCGATTAAAATGGCTTATTGACTCCCCCGAATAACCTAACGGGCTTCTTTGAGAAGGAGAGTGGAAGCAGTGGAGGAAGGGTCATAGATTGGAATGGATCCCGTGTCCTAGGCGTGCTTGCTACATTGAGGTCAATGGGTATGTGGGACTGAACTTGACGATGAAGATCAAATTAGTGAGCGAACTTCTAAAATTCTTGCTGCGCATCATGCCAACTCCTTGGACTGGATACGTGGAGGGTCAAAGGGGATAGAAGGCGTGGCGAGGCTCGGTAGGAAGTGTGGTCTTTTGGAAAATAACTTCACAGTTGCATTGATGGTGCAACTACGGGATCCTTTGCGGAATTATGAACCGGTCGGTGCACCAATGCTTGTGCTAATTCGGGTCGAGAGAGTGTTCGTTCCACCGAAGCCAAGGATTTACCTCAAGGTATCGAAGTAAAATATGAGGATGAAGAGGATGAGTTGGCCGAGTCCAAAAAAAAAAAAAGGAAGAAATTAAGGAGGGGACAGAAGAAAAGAAATCGAGGTGGAAGAAATTCCCCAAGTATAAGATTCCGAAGTACATGTTGCGGTCACCGATCCCGGGAAGAGAAAGGTGCGGGGGAAGCTCAAACCAGCAACAATCCGGTTCCGTTGGTTCCCCGCTAATGGAATGGGGAAGAGCAATAAGCATCCGTTCTCGAAGTCGAAGCGCTTCTTCTAAATCACGCCCGGCAACGGCTAAGGCACGACCTGGTGACACATTGTGGAGCATCTCATCCCGTGTTCATGGAACGGTGCTAAATGGAAGGAATTGGCGGCTCTTAACCCACACATACGCAACCCCAATATTATTCTCCCAATGAAACCGTCAGTTGCGTTAAGTTGGGGGTGCGAAACGGACCTTCTTGAAAGAGGCTTGGTTGCCAATTTGGGTTGAGTGAAGTTTATGAGCTGCGTTAGTTAGGGGCTTGCGATCGAAACCACACATTGTGGTTGTCTAAGACAGATGAAAATGCGGCTCCCGCCTTTGAGAACTCTCCTACTTTCCCAATTGTTATGGACTGATTATCACCGGTCTAAAAAGATCTGTCTATGCAATTGTTTTCATCTCGCTGTTCTTCCATCCCCCGTAATGTCGGTTTGCATATGAACAGTAATTTTTTGTCTTTTGTTTGGGATGATACCTACCGATCCTTTGTCTTATGATTAGGAACAACAGATCGGTCCATGAGATTTTAGGTTCCATTTCTACCTTGTCCCTCCTCTACTTGTCTATATAAAGAAGAAAAAATCCTTTGGCAAGCGGTTATAATATCAGAGCTTGAATGTTGTTTTAGAATGTGAACATTACATATGAAACTAGCACTTTGCTTCAATTCCGACCTTTGAGGGAGGATCAGCTTGCACGGCCTGCGAATAATAATGGAGTGTTTTCTGTGAAATCTGTGTATCGCTTCCTTAAAATTAGGCGAGGCAAAGATAGTGTAAGAAGTTCATGTAAATGGTGTGACTGCGTTGTGGTTTGGTGCCATGGGGTTGAAATTGATCGAGACGAGAGAGGCTCACTAGCTTTGATCGGGTGGCTTTTGGACATCTATCGGCATTGGAGAAGAATATGAATGAAACATAAAAGAAGTGTGGATGCTTTTGAGGTAGGTGGGTTCGGTTGTTTGGTGTGATTGGAAAGAGAGTGCTGAAGCTGTGTGAGACAAATCATAGAATGGCCCAATGTTGCTGTAGATCGATTACTTTGGGGCCAGGCCTTCCCATTCTCTTTAGAAAGATTTGGCTATTCGGCGAGACATCTCGATGAGGAGAACTCGAGAATAATGCGAGATGGACTGCGATTGGTTTAGTAGTCTCATTAAATCGTTTGCACAACTAGCAGTACTCAGAATGATCTTATGACATAGGGATTAAGTTAGAAAGAACGCAGGCATCAAGACTATGCAGTAATCCTTTGTCCCACCAGATGAATACACTAGATCTTGATATTGCCCCTAGATCTGCACCAACTCACACACCCTGCTATCCACTTCTTGAGCTTTTGCGATTCTTTCACATTCCGGAGGACGATCGTGAGGAATCGAACGGTGTTAACTAGAAAAACAATGGCTACAATGCCGAGCCAAACAAACAAGGAGTACGTAACCACTGTGGTCGACCCCCTATCCATGGAGTACCGCCCATCCTCTGTGATCGGGCTCCCATGTTTAGGTTTTCTGCGTACGAACGAGATGGCCGACATGGAAGCGAGGTAAGTCAGCGCCATGAAAGTGATGGTCACCCACATTGTGGCCGTCAGAATCCACATCAGAACCTTCTTCCCCAAGGGCAAGCCACTCATGAGCAAGAAGATCGTGCTAAGGGATGCAAGAAAAGAGACGGTGTTGTATATCCAGAACGCTGCGTAATTCTCTGGAAGGTTTGCAGCCATTATCGATGTTCCTGCGTGGTATAAGATGGTGCCGTTGTTGTCTATCTGATCGTTGTCCCACAGGCCGCAGGGAGGGCTAAGGCCGGCTTGGTAAGCCATGGCTGCGATCACGGTGGCAATTATCTGTCGTGACGTGAAAGAAAGTTCTAAAATTCCGAATGAAGAAATAGTGTTTCGCCTATATTTGAAAATATGAAGATCGTCAAGGCAAAGTTAGTCATTTCAACAAATACACAAATTCAATTGATGGCTTTTCCTATATTTATCGAAATACAAGGAAATTGTGGCGAGCTCTCTACAGAAATAGAGGTCATGGATTAAATTATGAAAAAACCAAGTGTATGAATATACACATATATGAGAAAAAAAAATATAGATATTTCGAAGTTTGAACGTCTTTTTATAAAGGTTGCTATTGTTGTTAGAAAGAAAATCAAAATCTAATAACTAAACGTGTGGAAAATAAAGCACATTTATATTCCCTGCCGTTGGTGAGGCTCGCGTTGCCCGGCTGTGGGTGAGCTCAGCCTCACCAAATTTGGCAAGGCCAAGCTCGCCCAACCAAGGTGAGGTTGAGCCTCGTAAGGAGGCTCAGTCGGCGAGGCTTGGCCTTGCTAGGGGCTGGCGACGCTATGACAAGGTTGCCGGCCCTTGTTTGGCCGATTGCCGGCAAGAGGAAGAAGGAGAAAAAAAAGGAAAAAGAGAATAATATAAAAAAATTATTAAAAAATTAAAAAGAAATTATAAATTGCAAAAGAATTTAAAGTCTTACCAAATGCATTTCCATTCAGAGAATAGAAATTTTGGATAGTTACCAAATGCTTTTAAGTACTATCTAGGAAACAAAATTAAAAAAAAAAATCATTTTTAAACAGAAATTGTTTTCGAGAATAAAATGGTTATTGAACAGGCCCAAGTCGTTGAGAATATTTAGAGAAGATAAAAGATTGAGTCCTTTAGAAAACCTCTTTACTTTATGTATTAGTATAGATATTTAAAGAAAATCACCCAACTGCTTTACAGTTAGATCTTCTTAAGTACTATTACATTCTTAAATATTCATCAAATTGTTTCATCCTTCTCACTATTAGATTTCTTATATTACTCTGTTTTTTTTTTTTTTTTTTTTTTTTAAATCATAAGCCTATTATTGTAATTACTGATCTTCTTTCTATACATAGCTATATAATTATAAGAAATTTACTACATATGTAGAAAACATTTTTAAGAAAGCATAACTATTTATTTTAAATGATACAAACAATCATTTTTAGGAAAATATTTTCTGAATCATCAATTTTTCATAAAACAAATAGAGTTTAAATTAATTAGCGATGAGCTATGATGTTAATTGCAATAACATGACCGATCTGATCTAAGTTTTCAGCAAATGCTACTCCAAGACATCTAGCTAAAGCATTACCATCAGAGAATGGCGCTTCTTCTCGATCCATTCCTCGTGTTTGTCTTCCTTGTGCTTCTTGATATCACCCGAGAAAGACTCTGGTGGAAACGCATTTACCGGATTAGTATTGGTGGAGGGAGGTGCTATAGATGCCAAGTCAACTACAATAGTTGAATTCTCCTCATTTGTGTTCTCAACAATTGCTTGGTGAGTTGTCGATGTAGTGAATCTTATGGCTCTCAGAGCTCCAGCATATACTAAGAGTTCTCTCAATTCAATGACTTTGAAATCCTTTGGAAAATGTTCCACTATATCCAAAGCAGAGAAGCCATTTCTATTCACTGTGTTCACATCCACTTCACTTCTTTGAAGCAGATATTTCATTGTCTGCACAAAAAGATGAGCTTCTTATCAATTATAAAAGAAACAACAAACAAAGATATTTCCTGTAAGTTTCTTCAATCGCTAAATCCACTACAAAAAAATGAGAATGAATCGGATTTTATCATCACAAGATGTTCAATTGGAATGCGATATTTTAGTCACAATATTTGAAGCAATTTGAAGCAAAAAGGATTACCTCTATTTGCTTGTTTGTTGCAGCCAAATGCAAAATGGTATTACCCTCATCATCTTGAGCGTTCACCAAATCACCATCTCCCACCATCTCCACCAGGACTTTCAAAGTCTCCAAACGATTATGCCTCACTCCCAGATGGAGAGCAGTTTGGCCGTGGCTTAGCCTGTGCTCGGCCACCTCCGGTCTCGCCTTCACCAGCTCTATCACAATGTTGATTCGGCCCTTCATCGTGGCTAGATGGAGTGGGGTCCTCCCATCTTCGTCATGGACAAGGCATGCAAGGGGGTCTGATTGTAACAATTCCCTTGCTATTTCGACGTATCCATTCGCAGATGCCAAGTGAAGAGGCATACGCCCCTGCAAAGGTAAAGTGCTTGACAATGGAGCATTCATATTGAGGGACATGTTCATGTGATTTATATATATTGTATTTTCAAATCAAATAGACCAAGTTGCTTAAATTCACTGGTGTCTATAAGATCTTTCAGGCTGAATTAACCTAGAAATCCATGAGTTGATTTCTGTATATATGATGGGTTTGATTTCTCACAGATTATGAAAACTGGAAAACAAAATGCTACATTACATGTGCAAAATCTAATTTGACAAGAAAGATAATCTGATCTATGTAGAGATATTCCATGGAAATATAGTTAATAAATTACTTTACACATGGCTAAAAGCCTAAAACTTGCAAAAATCTAATCAAAACAGTTGCGATTTGACCAATTATCTGGTTTGCGAGGATGACTAGGTTCAGTTTGATCTGACAAAAGGATATCAAACAACCACAACTAAGGCTTTCACTTCGACATACCTGCGAGTCCAACTCCATAGCCAAATCTCTTTTATGAGCCAGAAGAGCCTTCGCAAAATGTACATGACCGAGCATGCAGGCCACATGCAATGGTGTCTCGTCGAAGCAAGTGACAGAAGCCCGAGCCAGGATGAGTCGGTCTTCTTGCAGCAACTGAGCTAACGACTCGACGCACCCGCCAAGTGACGCTTCATAGAGCCTCTTCTCTCGGTGCGTTCTTTCAGATGCTAAGGAAGCTTGTTGATGCGATGGCAGGGATGGCGACCTTTTTCTCGGGCTTGTGATCGATGGCATTGTTCCCAGCTTGTGGGTGAAATCGAAATCGCTCGGGTTAATCACCTGAAGCTTTCGGTCTACACACGATCTCTCTTTTTCTTTCACTAGACTGCCCTGGAGTTGGAATGTCAAGGGTTGAGATTGTTAACTATATATAAGATGCTATGGCGTGAGTCTTACATAGCATTTACATGCTGGAAAGAGCAGAGCAGTGACACAAACGCGTGGATTAAAGAAGATTCTTGCATGCTTCCACAATATTGAAAAGTAAAGAGTGGAATACTACGATGATGCAACCCGTATTCAACACGAATTCACTGAACCAAGAAGACCAACATGGATTTAAGATCGGCGAGACTTTCATTGAAATGTCCAAGAAATTTTGCTCGATTAGAGACTTGGAAAAGTTGATAAGGCTTTCTTTTTGACTTTGCTGATGTTGTCTTAAATTCCAAGAAATTTCCATCAATTAGAGAATTGGAAAAGTTGATAAGGCCTCCTTTTTGACTTTGCTGATTTTGTCTTCAATTCCAAGAAATTTCCATCAATTAGAGACTCAGAATAGTTGATCAGGAAGTCTAGGAAGGCTTGGAGCTTGTAGGCTATATGTTTCTAGATATATTTCCCAAATTTGGACCTATCTACAAGGGATTTCATGGGAAATAGTCCAAATTCGATGTAACTAGGAGATGTCACGATATCTTTGATATTTAGGGGATAATCACTAAAGATTTATTAGTTGGTTTAAAAAATGATAAGATTGGAATTCCTTTCTTGTTGGGATTAGGAAAGTGGGTATATGATGATCTATTAATTCAACATTGTATCTTGGGGGTAAGTATACTATCAGTGCCAAAACTCGTGTATAGCGCTCACTTTGGTGTCAAAAGTTTCCATCGGATCACTTAAGTGCCAAATTAAAGAAAAACGATCACTTTGGTGCTACCGGCGAGAAATTTCGGCCAGATTAATTACGTGACCTTTATATTTAAAAAAAAAAAAGTTGTGGTGACTTTAAAATGACGTCGCTTTTTATCCTCCTTAAGAAACGACGTCGTTTTGCCGTATACATAGACATCCTCATAGAAACGACACCGTATAGCTCATATGGGGATTGAAATTAGGGTTTTTGCCACTCGACCACCATTGTTCGCCCGCCGTCGCTCAGCTGTCACGCCCCGAGCCTCGAGCACGTGCCCATCCCTATTTGGTCGATAATAATTTGCGACTTCCCAGGACGAGTCGCCGACCCTTTCCATTTTATTGCGCATGCGGAAGCGAAAAGAAATCCCCTGACAGTAATCATCTCGGGATAGAAAGGCAGGACAATAGATTCACAAACAAACATGCTTTTATATATACACTGAGTCATGTACACAGGTCTATGGCCAAAAGACTACAAAAGCGGCCTTCCAAAAGAAGCGGTCCTGCCGACCTACGCTTCCAATCACCTCCTCTCGGCTCCGGTCCTCCATTCGACGACCCTGAAAATGTTGTCCCACAACGGGGTGAGATATCATCTCAGCGAGTCTAAGCTCTAAACCCCAATTAGGAGGGAAATACGCCAAGAAGTGTCCTAATCACACAATCACACAATCAATGAGACTTACCTCGTCTCAGATCCACCCTGCAAGTCAGTGCAATTTATCTCACAAACAACATGAGAGTATGAGCAACAAATAAGCTCCAATAACTGAAACGCCACACTCAATTAATCATGCGTTCCTAGTTTTGATCTCGGCATATAGCACGGCCTACTCTCAGTTCGGCGGTCTTCTGGCATTGCCAGGCATCGTCTCCCCCCATGGAGCACGGCTTCGTCACTACGTCGACGGCATTCCCGAAGGAGCATAGGGTCCGAATCAATGCGGCCGGCTTCCCGTTGTCCGGGGGTATCCCAATTAAGGATAACGTCCAGCTCAACAGCCCGGGACGATTCCTCTTGACCATCACACGATCACTCAAATATGGCCCAGGGCACCGTGCATTGCACTCAAATGCTTTAATTAAAATGGTGAGCCTGGCCTTTTTCTTCGTATTAGAAATTCACATGAAATTACTCGTGTGTGGGTACACGGTCAACTTGATCCAGAAAAACTGATATTCATCCTTTTTGAAATCCCACTATTTCATATAGTACTAAAAACCATTTTCGGTGTCAAAACCCGACACCTGGGATTTTCTGAATAAATATTGGAAATTCACAATTTTTGGAATTAAATACCAAAAATCAAATCAGCACTCAATTTGCATAATTTAACATTCAATTGCAGAAATTAACCACACCATTGCAATCGGCCACGAAATTCCGGTCTTTTGGCTATCTCGGCCTAATTTCCGGAAAAATAATTAATAATTAAATAATTACGGAAATTAATTAAACAAATCAATTTAAATTCTACAAATAATAACCTAGGCCAAATCATTAAATTAATAACCAATACGGACTCGGAGAAATTCCCGAACCCTTCTAGGTAAATAATACAATTTATTTAGGCCTTAGCTAAACCATACTAACCACCTAACATGCTCAATTAAATAATTCAATTTCTAATTTAATCTAACTAACCACCTAATTCCTAATAAAATAAATCTAACACCCCTTAAACGTTATTAGCCTACTAAGCAGAGTTTAGAGTATAAACTCACCGATGTATCGCGAAAACCGGTTCACCGCGACGACGACGGTGACGACGGCGGCCGAAATCTTAATTTTCGGTGGCGTCGGCGGACTTGGGCCGGGCCTTAAAACAGGCCCAACAAATCTCAGCCCAAATATGAGATTTGCTTATGACTTGGACTGGGCTTGATCTAGACTTGGGCTGCTAAAAAAAGACAACTTGCTGGGCTTCAAAGTTGGACTGGATTGCTGGAGTTCTTGGGCCCAAGTAATCTGAATTTCGCTGGGCTTGATGGACTGAAGACAAGTCCAGTTGTTGGGCCACAAGACTTGCGTGGACTGCTGTTGAAAGCTGGGCCGTTGATGTGGGCTGAGCTTCGGTGAAGCTGGGCCAGAAGAGAGGAGATCGTTGGAGCTGGACTACGAAGTTCGCTGGATGGAGCTGCACGAAGAGGAAGCAGCTTTGTGGACGGTGATGCCGTTTCGCTGATGGGGTGCTGCGAACGAAGGAGAAGATCGTGGCTTCGCTGGCAGCTTCAGTTGGCGAGATGGAGATGCTGAGTCGGTGGTAGAAGACAAACAACCATGGAGCGGCAAGGTTTTGTCGCTGGCTTCGTGAGGACAAGACGAAGACGTTGTGAAGATGGGTCTCCGGTTGGAGACTTTGACCTCGTGCCGTCCAAGTAAGGACACGAAGAAGGCGGGGGCAGGCACGCAGCTTGCGGAGTCCACAAATGTGCTGAGTTTGACCGGTTGGAGGGAGAACTCGGTACTTGCTTCGTGACAACTAATGGGGCAGGAAATGGAGCTGGATCCGTGAAGCAGCAGATGGATCCGAGGCAGCTGACATCGTGGGCGTGAAGCAGCTACGAGGACACCTCGGCAAGCTGAAGACGCGCGGCAAGGAGTCAGCAAATTTTGAGGAGCTCGTTGGTTGACTGAGGGGATTTCGGTGGGATGAGTGGCCTCGGTGAAAGAGTTGAAGAAGAAAATGAAACACGAAATAGGAACAAAAGAAGTTGAGGTTGAATGAAGATAGGGGTTCGAAGAAGAGAGGGGGAGGCTTCAGAATTCGGTGGTATAAAAATAAAATAGAAAGAAGCAGAAGCGGAAGAGATAAGAATGGAGAGGGATCGTGGAGATGGGACCGGTGAAGCAAGCTTGTCCAAGAAGCTTGAACAAGCAAGAAAAATTGTCAACAAGCCTTAGCCCTTGCATTTAATGCTTTGTCTCCTAATACTTTCCCCTATATAATTTCCACCAATTAATCCAAAGTTGGGAGTCCAAATTTTCTGCCTTTTCTCCTATTCCGAATTTCACCAATTAAATTCAATTTCCTTGCTCAATTTTCCAAATTGATATCCGATTTCAATGAAGAAAAATCTCAAATGATTTTCCATAATTCCCCGACACTCATAGGCTTAGCTTGGAAGTCTAATTTCCATCGATTTAGCCCATCTGAATTTCCATTACTTTTCCGCAACGTCGAACTGATTTTCCGTAAAAATCTCGGAATCTCTGAAAATTTCTCGGAGAGTGAGTCGCGTTTAAAATATCTTGTGACACCTCAGAACTTTCAATTTCTGAAATCGGGTTCAAATTCGCGGTTATTTTCAATCCGCGCGCTTTTAGCGTGACCTAGTCTATCGGATAACTTTTAGGAATTTTTGGTGCAATTGACACGTGATCGATTTATCTCGAGTCACAAAGTACATCTTCGACACATTAGCAACTCTCAGTTGTCGTGAAAATCTCAAGGTTTCAATTACGGGCACCGGGTACCAAAACGACAGAAAATCAATTTAGTGCCGATCGATGAGAATTTTTTTAACCAAGTGGAATCACCCACAATTTGATCACATATCTCAGTCAAATCGACCTATCTCTGATTTCTGATCGATCTCTGACGGTGCCGTAATGACCCTTGCAGATCAACACGATTGAGCAGTCGATTCTTGGTCGAATTCTCAAGTGCAATTGCATTTAGATTCCCTACTTGCTTCCCCAGATAGTCCAGTTATCTCGTGAGTGATCAGCTCAGAGAATAGCACTATTAGCGTTTCAATGAAAGGCCCGATTTATTTAATCGAAAACAAATTATGAAAATTCAGGCTGTCACAACTCTTCCCCTCTTATAAAAATTTCGTCCTCGAAATTTAAACCTATTACAATACTTGATCAAAAAGGTGGGGGTACAATTCTCTCATTGACTCCTCAGTCTCCCATGTCGCTCCTTCTGTACTGTGGTGTTGCCAGACCACTTTGACCAACGGGATGGTCTTGGTGCACAAGACTTGCTCCTTACGATCGACAATTTGAACCGGGCTTTCAACGTATGACACACAGTCATCCACGTCCAATTCCTCGAAATTGAGCACGTGGGTCGGGTCAGGCTCGTACTTCCTTAACATCGACACGTGAAAGACGTCATGCACTTGCGCCAATCTTGGCGGCAATGCAAGACGATACGCTAGGTTCCCGATTCTTTCAAGAATCTCAAACGGACCTACGTACCTCGGACTCAGTTTGCCTTTCTTACCAAAGCGCGAAGTTCCTCTCATTGGTGACACTTTCAGAAAAACGTGATCACCAACTTGGAACTCTAAAGACCTTCGACGCTTATCTGCATAACTTTTCTGTCTACTCTGCGCTGTCTTTAATCTGCCTCTGATCACTACCACGGCATCTACTGACTGCTGAATCAAATCTGGGCCTGTTATCTTCCTTTCCCCAATTTCATCCCAACACACTGGCGTTCTGCACGCTCGGCCATACAACGCTTCAAAAGGAGCCATCTGGATGCTCTGCTGATAACTGTTATTGTAGGCAAATTCCACCAGGTGAAGCTGATCTTCCCAACTTCCTTTGAAATCTATTACGCAAGCTCTCAGCATGTCCTCGAGAGTCTGAATTGTCCTTTCAGATTGACCATCCGTCTGAGGATGATATGCTGTACTGTACTGAAGCTTTGTACCTAAAGCACTCTGCAAGCTCTTCCAAAAAGCAGCAGTAAACCTCGGGTCTCTATCTGAAGTTATCGTAACCGGCACTCCATGCATACAAACCACCTGACACACATACAGGTCTGCGTGTCTATCCAGACTCAGGTCCTTTCGTACTGCAATGAAGTGAGCCGACTTTGTCAGTCTGTCGACCACTACCCAAATTGAATCATTTCCTCTTTGACTCCTTGGTAGTCCAGTCACGAAGTCCATTGTGATATGCTCCCATTTCCATTCTGGGATCGCGAGAGGTTGTAGAAATCCTCCCGGCTTGCAATGCTGGGCTTTTACTTGCTGACATGTCAAACACTTGGCCACATGCTTGGCGATGTCCGCCTTCATACCTGACCACCAATAGTGTTGACGTAGATTCTGATACATTTTAGTGCTTCCAGGATGAATGCTATAACTGCTACGATGTGCTTCAGATAAAATTTCTTCTCTAAGTTCTACATCGTCAGGTACAACCAATCGTCCTTGGAACCTCAATGTTCCGTCCTCAAAAATTTGAAAGTCAGCTTTTCTTTTATCGGTATCCTCTTGCAGGATCTTCTGAATATCTGGATCTGTCGGCTGAAGCATCTTGATTTTGACTTGCACTTGTGGCTCAATTCTGAGGGTGGCCATAAGATTTGAAAGGTGGCCTACCTCAAATTTGAAAACCGAATCTCTAGCCTTCTCGATTAAAGTCCATTCTTTAAGTACCATTTGTGCAACTGAGGACTTTCGACTCAGTGCATCAGCGACCTTGTTCGCTTTTCCAGGGTGATACAAAATATCACAGTCATAGTCCTTCAGGAGTTCCATCCAGCAACGTTGTCTCATATTCAACTCCTTCTGAGAGAACAGATACTTGAGACTCTGATGGTCCGTGAAGATTTGAAACTTTTCCCCGCACAAGTAGTGCCTCCAAATCTTCAATGCAAATATGATGGCTGCGAGTTCTAAGTCATGTGTCGGGTAATTCAGCTCATGAGGTCTCAACTGACGGGACGCGTATGCAACAACTCTCCCATGTTGCATCAACACGCAACCTAATCCTCTGAAAGACGCATCACTATAGATCTCGAATCCTCCAGGACCAGATGGAATCGTCAATACCGGTGCGGTAGTCAGCTTTTCTTTCAGCTCTTGAAAACTACGCTCGCACTTGTCTGTCCATATGAACTTCTCGTTTTTCTTCGTGAGCTTTGTCAGAGGCGAGGCTAACAATGAGAAACCTTCCACAAACCGTCTGTAATACCCTGCTAAACCCAGAAAGCTTCTGATCTCTGTCACTGTAGTAGGTCTTGGCCAATTGATCACTGCTTCAATCTTGGTTGGGTCCACGGAGATTCCTTCTCCTGAAATCACGTGACCTAGGAAAGCAACACGAGTCAACCAAAACTCGCACTTGCTAAACTTAGCATATAGTTCATGAGTCCTTAGAGTCTGCAGAACTAGTCTCAAATGTCCTTCATGCTCCTCTAGACTTCTAGAGTACACCAGAATGTCATCGATGAACACGATCACGAACTGATCCAAGTATTCCTTGAACACTCGGTTCATTAGATCCATGAAAGCAGCTGGAGCATTCGTCAATCCAAACGGCATGACAGTGAACTCATAATGGCCATATCGAGTACGAAATGCTGACTTTGGAATGTCTTCTTTTCTGATCCTCAACTGATGATATCCCGTCCTTAGGTCAATTTTCGAAAACATCGACGCTCCTTGCAACTGATCAAACAAGTCATCAATCCTCGGGAGTGGATACTTGTTCTTGATCGTCACCTGATTGAGTTGTCGATAGTCGATGCACAGGCGCAACGAACCATCTTTCTTTTTCACGAACAAAACTGGTGCTCCCCAAGGTGATGCACTGGGACGTATAAATCCCTTATCCAATAATTCCTGCATTTGCACCTTCAGTTCTTTCAATTCCGATAAAGCCATCCGGTAAGGAGCCTTAGAGATTTGCTCTGTCCCGGGGACTAACTCAATCACAAACTCTATTTCTCTTTCTGGCGGTAAACCGGCAATTCTTTCGGAAACACATCTCGGAAACTCTTGAACTACGCAATGTCTTCGATTTTTAGCTCATCAACTGTCCTGTCCACGACAGTTGCCAGATAACCTTGACAACCCTCATCTAACAACCGGGTTGCCTCTAGTGACGAGATTAAGGAAATTGAGGGTCCTCCTCGACTCCCAATAAACTCGAAACTTTCACATGTTAATGGACTAAACTGGATTACTCCAAGATCATGATTCATTATCATTAGATGCTCCTTGAGCCCACACTATTCATGTGGCGTCAAACTCACACCTCAGCAACTAGTCAAGCACAACTATTGTTAGTGACTCCTTTCTCTTTCACTTTTACTTCAACAATTTAAGTTCTACCAATTCGGCACAAAGCTATACTGCGCTACTCTGATAAAATCACTTCCAACACATTCTTTCTCTCATCGGTGCAAGGTCCATTCTACTCCCATTCCTTTCGCCATCCTAGTGGCTTTCTAGCCGTAGTAGCGATGCCTATACCACCTTAGACTTCCACTGACAGTCCTTCACCTGATGGCCACGCTGGTCATCATCACAACAGGTTCTAGTCATATTCGGACACTGGATTCATCCATGCTTCCTTCTACAATTCTGATACTTATCCGGTGAGTCTTCTATCTCCTGCCAAGTGACAGCACACACTCTTTCTGGTTGCCCCATCAGTCTGCTAAAACCACTCTCGACCTCGATCTTTTCCCTGATCGATTTTCATTTCTGCCTGAACTGGATCTATACCTCGGCTCGAATGCAATGACTCACTCCCGGATCACATCTCCACTCTAAATCTCAGCAGGTGAAGTGACAACGACGATTACAACACTGACGGCGGTTCGATCTTGAGCCTCCTAGCTTATCCAATTCCCAAGAAATACTTGCATCAAAACGATCCTATCGAGCTTAGGATCATTCGACGCTGCTACACTAGTACCAACCTGTAGTGGTACTCTTACACTCGAGCTGGCCAGAGCCAACACTCTGCCACAACCACCTCGGGTACTGACCTTTGTCAGCGCATTATCCCGAGTCACAGAGGACATTGTCCTTTTACTAGGAGTTCTCAGCTCCTGATCACTCATACTGAAGATGTTCTACAACACTTGCTTCCAATTCCATACCGAATTAGAAACTGAGTGATTTCACAATCAATTTACCAAACAGCTATCAGTCACATGCATCAGCATAATATAAAAGCTATTCCTACTAACTATCCCAAGAACCCATCGCACCTTATCACTCCAAATACAAACTTCGCTCTGATACCATAAAAAGGGGATGTCACGCCCCGAGCCTCGAGCACGTGCCCATCCCTATTTGGTCGATAATAATTTGCGACTTCCCAGGACGAGTCGCCGACCCTTTCCATTTTATTGCGCATGCGGAAGCGAAAAGAAATCCCCTGACAGTAATCATCTCGGGATAGAAAGGCAGGACAATAGATTCACAAACAAACATGCTTTTATATATACACTGAGTCATGTACACAGGTCTATGGCCAAAAGACTACAAAAGACTGGCCTTCCAAAAAGAAGCGGTCCTAACTGACCTACGCTTCCAATCACCTCCTCTCAGCTCCAGGTCCTCCATTCGACGACCCTGAAAATGTTGTCCCACAACGGGGTGAGATATCATCTCTCGAGTCTAAGCTCTAAACCCCAATTAGGAGGGAAATACGCCAAGAAGTGTCCTAATCACACAATCACACAATCAATGAGACTTACCTCGTCTCGATCCACCCTGCAAGTCAGTGCAATTTATCTCACAAACAACATGAGAGTATGAGCAACAAATAAGCTCCAATAACTGAAACGCCACACTCAATTAATCATGCGTTCCTAGTTTTGATCTCGGCATATAGCACGGCCTACTCTCAGTTCGGCGGTCTTTTGGCATTGCCAGGCATCGTCTCCCCCCATGGAGCACGGCTTCGTCACTACGTCGACGGCATTCCCGAAGGAGCATAGGGTCCAGAATCAACTGCGACCGGCTTCCCGTTGTCCAGGGGGTATCCCAATTAAGGATAACGTCCAGCTCAACAGCCCGGGACGATTCCTCTTGACCATCACACGATCACTCAAATATGGCCCGGGCACCGCATTGCACTCAAATGCTTTAATTAAAATGGTGAGCCTGGCCTTTTTCTTCGTATTAGAAATTCACATGAAATTACTCGTGTGTGGGTACACGGTCAACTTGATCCGAGAAAAACTGATATTCATCCTTTTTGAAATCCCACTATTTCATATAGTACTAAAAACCATTTTCGGTGTCAAAACCCGACACCTGGGATTTTTTTGAATAAATATTGGAAATTCACAATTTTTTTTTTGGAATTAAATACCAAAAATCAAATCAGCACTCAATTTGCATAATTTAACCCTCAATTGCAAAAATTAACCACACCATTGCAATCAGCACGAAATTCCGGTCTTTGCGGCTATCTCGCCTAATTTCCGGAAAAATAATTAATAATTAAATAATTACGGAAATTAATTAAACAAATCAATTTAAATTCTACAAATAATAACCTAGGCCAAATCATTAAATTAATAACCAATACGGACTCGGAGAAATTCCCGAACCCTTCTAGGTAAATAATACAATTTATTTAGGCCTTAGCTAAACCATACTAACCACCTAACATGCTCAATTAAATAATTCAATTTCTAATTTAATCTAACTAACCACCTAATTCCTAATAAAATAAATCTAACACCCCTTAAACGTTATTAGCCTACTAAGCAGAGTTTAGAGTATAAACTCACCGGTGTATCGCGAAAACCGGTTCACCGCGACGACGACGCGACGGCGGCCGAAATCTTAATTTTCGGTGGCGTCGGCGGACTTGGGCCGGGCCTTAAAACAGGCCCAACAAATCTCAGCCCAAATATGAGATTTGCTTATGACTTGGACTGGGCTTGATCTAGACTTGGGCTGCTAAAAAAAGACAACTTGCTGGGCTTCAAAGTTGGACTGGATTGCTGGAGTTCTTGGGCCCAAGTAATCTGAATTTCGCTGGGCTTGATGGAC
Source organism: Eucalyptus polyanthemos subsp. polyanthemos (assembly GCA_017140185.1). Lineage (NCBI taxonomy): Eukaryota > Viridiplantae > Streptophyta > Magnoliopsida > Myrtales > Myrtaceae > Eucalyptus > Eucalyptus polyanthemos. Next base: position 61,196,701 of record CM029459.1, on the reverse strand, counting down.
TGAAGACAAGTCCAGTTGTTGGGCCACAAGACTTGCGTGGACTGCTGTTGAAAGCTGGGCCGTTGATGTGGGCTGAGCTTCGGTGAAGCTGGGCCAGAAGAGAGGAGATCGTTGGAGCTGGACTACGAAGTTCGCTGGATGGAGCTGCACGAAGAGGAAGCAGCTTTGTGGACGGTGATGCCGTTTCGCTGATGGGGTGCTGCGAACGAAGGAGAAGATCGTGGCTTCGCTGGCAGCTTCAGTTGGCGAGATGGAGATGCTGAGTCGGTGGTAGAAGACAAACAACCATGGAGCGGCAAGGTTTTGTCGCTGGCTTCGTGAGGACAAGACGAAGACGTTGTGAAGATGGGTCTCCGGTTGGAGACTTTGACCTCGTGCCGTCCAAGTAAGGACACGAAGAAGGCGGGGGCAGGCACGCAGCTTGCGGAGTCCACAAATGTGCTGAGTTTGACCGGTTGGAGGGAGAACTCGGTACTTGCTTCGTGACAACTAATGGGGCAGGAAATGGAGCTGGATCCGTGAAGCAGCAGATGGATCCGAGGCAGCTGACATCGTGGGCGTGAAGCAGCTACGAGGACACCTCGGCAAGCTGAAGACGCGCGGCAAGGAGTCAGCAAATTTTGAGGAGCTCGTTGGTTGACTGAGGGGATTTCGGTGGGATGAGTGGCCTCGGTGAAAGAGTTGAAGAAGAAAATGAAACACGAAATAGGAACAAAAGAAGTTGAGGTTGAATGAAGATAGGGGTTCGAAGAAGAGAGGGGGAGGCTTCAGAATTCGGTGGTATAAAAATAAAATAGAAAGAAGCAGAAGCGGAAGAGATAAGAATGGAGAGGGATCGTGGAGATGGGACCGGTGAAGCAAGCTTGTCCAAGAAGCTTGAACAAGCAAGAAAAATTGTCAACAAGCCTTAGCCCTTGCATTTAATGCTTTGTCTCCTAATACTTTCCCCTATATAATTTCCACCAATTAATCCAAAGTTGGGAGTCCAAATTTTCTGCCTTTTCTCCTATTCCGAATTTCACCAATTAAATTCAATTTCCTTGCTCAATTTTCCAAATTGATATCCGATTTCAATGAAGAAAAATCTCAAATGATTTTCCATAATTCCCCGACACTCATAGGCTTAGCTTGGAAGTCCTAATTTCCATCGATTTAGCCCATCTGAATTTCCATTACTTTTCCGCAACGTCCGAACTGATTTTCCGTAAAAATCTCGGAATCTCTGAAAATTTCTGAGAGTGAGTCGATGCGTTCCTAAAATATCTTGTGACACCTCGAACTTTCAATTTCTGAAATCGGGTTCAAATTCGCGGTTATTTTCAATCCGCGCGCTTTTAGCGTGACCTAGTCTATCGGATAACTTTTAGGAATTTTTGGTGCAATTGACTGTGATCGATTTATCTCGAGTCACAAAGTACATCTTCGACACATTAGCAACTCTCGTTGTCGTGAAAATCTCAAGGTTTCAATTACGGGCACCGGGTACCAAAACGACAGAAAATCAATTTAGTGCCGATCGATGAGAATTTTTTTAACCAAGTGGAATCACCCACAATTTGATCACATATCTCAGTCAAATCGACCTATCTCTGATTTCTGATCGATCTCTGACGGTGCCGTAATGACCCTTGCAGATCAACACGATTGAGCAGTCGATTCTTGGTCGAATTCTCAAGTGCAATTGCATTTAGATTCCCTACTTGCTTCCCCAGATAGTCCAGTTATCTCGTGAGTGATCAGCTCAGAGAATAGCACTATTAGCGTTTCGATGAAAGGCCCGATTTATTTAATCGAAAACAAATTATGAAAATTCAGGCTGTCACATCAGCCACCGTCGCTCGGCCACCATTGTAGTTGTTTGACCAGGTGAGCGAGGAGAGACTGAGATTGTTGTTCAAGCAAGAAGTGGCAAGAAGAATAGGAGGCGAGGGCGGAGGAGGAGGAGGAAGAAGAGGGGTCGAAGGTGCCGCTAGTGCGCTGCTACTATTGCTATTGGTGCCACTGCTAGTGTTGGTCTTCGAGGAAGAAGAAGACGACATGCTCTCTCTCTCTCTCTCTCTCTCTCTCTCTCTCAATTTGGGGATTTAGGGTTTCTAAGTTGGGGGAACGACGCCAAACGGCGTCGTTTTGTTGTTTGGATGCTGACTATACTTTCCGACGAGCCACGTCGGCTTCAAAAATTGATAAAAAAGTGCCACGTCGGATTTCCGGCCAATTTCATCGGCGTTGGCACTGAAATGATTGTTATTCAAATTTGTTAGCACTTAAGTGATCCAAAATAAATTTTTGGCATTAAAGTGAATGCCGTACATAAGTTTTGGCACTAATAGTATACTTTCCCCTTGTATCTTGTATCTAAATACGCTCAAGAAAGAAGAAATCATCTCTCTCCTGTGGACGTAGGTGGATTTTTGCCAAACCACGTAAATCTCTATGTTCTTGATATGTGTTCTTGATTATTCTTGTTTTTCAACTTTTCATCTCATCCAGTTAGGGTGCTCTTCCGCACAACAATTGGTATCGAAGCAATACAAGTTCTCCGTTCTTGTATTGCGACTTTTGAATAGATGGCTGGAAAAGGTTTGACCGTTCAATTTGATATCAAATGATTCACCAGGAAGAATAATTTTACACTATGGCGGAGAAGAATGAAGGATCTGTTGGTTCAACTGAGTTTATCAAAGGTTCTTCTGGGAAGATTGACCAAGTTGGACACCATCACCAACGGTGACTAGGCCAACATGGAGGAGAGGGCGTGCAATGCGATCCGATTGAGCCTATTAGATGAGGCCCTTCAATACGTGGTGGAAATTAAATCTACTCTAGAGGTATGGCTCAAACTCGAAAGCATCTACATTACGACAAGCTCTATCATGATGTTGATTCGGCCCTTCATTGTGGCCAGATGAAGTGGGGTCCTTCCATCTTCATCATGGACAAGGCATGCAAGGGGGTCCGATTGTGACAATTCCCTCGCTATTTCTGCATATCCGTTTGTAGAAGCCAGGTGAAGAGGCGTACATCCCTGCAAAAGTAAAGTGCTTAGCTATGGAGCATTCTTTTATATATATGTATACACACACATATATCCCCCTGCCTGTGATACCATATAGCCCTTAGGATCCGGGGTACTATATAAAGGATAAGAAATAACATAGAGTGATTTCAATATGTATAGAAAATTGTTAAGTGATATGTGATTTAAATCTAAAAGTCTACGTTTGTTTGGATTGTTTAATATGTGGAAAAATTCTATAGGTTTTATATCTCTAATGTAATCGTAAAAATCTGCTAGTTGTGTGAAATGATCTAATATGAAATATAATAATTCATGAGTGATAATGATAATAAATAAGAAACAAATGAGGTGAAGAAATGAAATATAGATGAAGACTAAGCTAATTATGATTTCAATCATAAAATAATATGAAGGGAAAAGTGCCAAAAAAGTCATAAACCTTTTGTCTTTGTGTCGATTTAGTCCTAAACCTTTTTACGTTGTGCCAATTCAGTCATTTTCGGCCAATTTTGGTTGGATTTTGCTGAGTGGATACCGGCCACCGACGTGAACAATTTTTAATAATATTTTAATATTTCTGAATTTTTTTTTTCTTCTCCTCTTCTTCCTCTAGCCGGTCGCTAGACCTTAGGGACTAGCTGGAGGAAGAAGAGGAGAAGAAAAAAAGGAAAAGAAAAAAGAAAAAATTTAAAATAAAAAGAAAAGAAAATTAAAAAATATTAAAAAATTATTAAATGTTGTCTATGTTAGCGCCGATTAGGCCACGTCAGTTAGCCGGCGTCTAGTTAGCAAAATCCGGCCAAAATTGACCGGAAAAGACTGATTTAGAACTAAATCAACACCAAAAAAAGGTTTAGGACTAAATCGACACAAAAACAAAATGTTTAGGACTTTTTTGGCACTTTTCCCATAATATGAAACATAATTGAAAATAATTAGAATAACAATGTGATCTCATGCAGGAGAGGTAGTCTGCACTCGAGTAGAGATTCCACTGACATGCGTAAACAGTAATTAAAATAACAATGTGATCTTACACATGAGTGGTAATTCGCACTCGAACAAAGATCTCATTGATATGCGTGATAAAGAAAAATATGACCTTCTGCAAGGGCGGTTGTCCATGTGTGAGTAGAGACCCTACTTGAAACAAAAGTAAAAGAAGGCTAATAATATGAAGTGATAATGCCAACCAAAACTTGGTTGATATTATTCCAAATGAAGATGAGGATTGAAAGAGGGAATTCAAGCTCGAGCTTGTCAATCTAAATGAATGAGGATCGAAAGAGGGAATTGAGCTCGAGATTGGGAATTTAATTATATACAACTTGATGTTCGAAATTGGTATAAATAGTAAAGAAATGACGACGATAGCACGTGCATGCACATAATCATATCCCGATCATTGAATATGGTGGGGTTCGCTTTGAGTGCATGCAGCCGACTGCCGTAATGATTATTCCCTAATTGGACAGTAATTATGTAGCAAGACGTGATCAAGGGAGCTAGAGATTAGAAGAGGTGATTTTGGTTTTCCTTTCTCGTTAGGGATTAGACAATTATATAGGTGTTCGGATATGGATGAAAGCACAATGTTGAAAAGTAAAGAGTGTGGAATAATGCAATGATGCAACCCGTATTCAACACGAATTCACTGGACCAAGAAGATCAGCATGCATTTAAGATCGATGAGACTTTAATTGAAAAGTCCAAGAAATTTCGCTCGATTAGAGACTTGGAAAAGTTGATAGGGCCTCCTCTTTGACTTTGCTGATGTTGTCTTGAATTCCAAGAAATTTCCATCGATTAGAGACTCGGAAAAGTTGATAAGCCTCCTCTTTTACTTTGCTGATGTTGTCTTAAATTTCAAGAATTTTCCATCGATTAGAGACATGGAAAAGTTGATCAGGAAGTCTAGGCAAGTTTGGAGCTTGTAGGCTATACGTTTCTAGATATATTTCCTAGATTTGAACCTATCTACAAGGGATTTCATGGGAAATAGTCCAAATTCGATGTAACTAGGAGATGTCATGATATCCCTAATATATAGGGGATAATCACTAAAGATTTATTAGTTAGTTTAAAAAATGATAAGATCTTTGAGGTGGAATTCCTTTCTTATTGGGATTAGGGAAGTGGGGATCTGATGATCTATTTATTCAGCATTGTATCTTATATCTAAATATGCTCAAGATATAAAAAAGCGTCTCTCCTGTGGACATAGGTGGATTTTCACCGAACCACGTAAATCTCTATATCTCTATGTTCTTGATTATTCTTGTTTTTCAACTTTTCATCTCATCTAGTTAGAGTGCTCTTCTGCACAACAATTGGTATCGAAGCAATCCAAGTTCTCCGTTCTTGTATTGTGACTTTTGACTAGATGGCTGGAAAGGGTTTGACTGTTCGATTTGATATCGAATGATTCACCAGGAAGAATAATTTTACACTACGGTGGAGAAGAATGGAGGATCTGTTGGTTCAACTGAGTTTATCAAAGGTTCTTCAAAGAAGATTGAACAAGTTGGACAGCATCACCAATGATGACTGGGCCAACATGGAGGAGAGGGCGTGCAATGCGATCCAATGGCTGGGCCAACATGGGGATGGCATCAAGCTCTCTGTCTCTCTCTAACCGAAAAGGATCAAAGTCAAGGATTCAAGTGTAGTTCATTCTGTTTTTAATTATATAAGACATAATATAATAGCACAGCAAAGATCTTATATTTTCTACGATTCGAATCGATAGATAAAATAAAACAAAACTGCGATTGAGTGCTATCATACCATGCACGATATATCACCCTAAATTATTGCAGCTTAGCACCGTAAAAAATCCGAAGCAAGTTACAATTTCGCCCTCCTAAGCCCAAAGTGGAAACGGGGCTGGCGAGAGATTTGATGTTTCCTGCCCAACTTTTTCCACATTTGGTCTTCTATGTTTTTGCTGATCTTCCTGCTTTCCGGTGGACAGGATTCTCCACAAGAGGGACACAGTTGCTGCAGCGCTCGATCCCGATTCTCTTAAGCACGTTCGTGGAAAATGGCACGGCATGCGACCATGGATTTGCTCGCGATTTTCTCAATTACGTCCTTTTCCCAAACTCCTCTTTCCTTTGTTTCCTTCTTTGCTTCTTTTCGTGGCTTTTCTTGAATACCCTTTTCGCCTGCCGACTAATTGAAACGGAAAAGGAAATATAAATTAATCAAATTATTAAAAGTGAAGATTAAAGGTCGGTTTTTTTTTTCCGGTACGGATCAAGCCAAATTAAGTATCATTGGGAACACATCCGATTCTCAACCCTCCCCCTATAATGGTTTTTTCTTTTTAATTATTCTCCTTGGTTTTAATATTGTAAAGGTGTAAATAGTATTTAGGGCTTCTGCAAGGATGAGTCGGTCTTCTTGCAGCAACTGAGCTAACGACCCGACGCACCTGCCAAGCAACGATTCATAGAGCCTCCTCTCTCGGTGTCTTCTTTCAAATGCTAAGGAAGCTTGTTGATGTGATGGCGGGGTGGCGGCCTTCTTCTTGGGCTTGTGATCGATGGCATTGTTCCCAGCTTGTGGGTGAACTCAAATCACTCGGGCTAATCACATGAAGCTTTCGGTCCACACACGTTCTCTTTTTCTTTCACTAGACTTCCTTGTTGGAATGTCAAAGGTTGAGATTGTTAACCATATATAAGATGCTATAACGTGAGTCTTACATAGCATTTACATGCTGGAAAGAGCAGAGCAGTGACCCAAACGCGTGGGATTAAAGAAGATTCTTGCATGCTTCCACAATGTTGAAAAGTAAAGAGTGTGGAATAATATGATGATGCAACCCGTATTCAACACGGATTCATTGAACCAAGAAAATCGGCATGCATTTAAGATCAATGAGACTTTCATCGAAAAGTCCAAGAAATTTCACTCGATTAGAGACTTGGAAAAGTTGATAAGGCCTCATCTTTGACTCTGCTGATGTTGTCTTGAATTCCAAGAAATTTCCATTTATTAGAGACTTGGAAAAGTTGATGGGGAAGTCTAGGAAGGTTTGCAGCTTGCAAGCTATATGTTTCTAGATATTTTTCCTTGATTTGGACCTATCTACAAGGGATTTCATCGGAAATAGTCCAAATTCAATATAACTAGGATATGTAATGATATCCCTAATATTTAAGGGATAATCACGAAAGATTTATTAGTTACTTTAAAAAATGATAAGATCTTTAGGGTGTAATTCGTTCCCTATTGGGATTAAGGAAGTGGGTATTTGATGATTTATTTATTCAGCATTGTATCTTGTATTCAAATACGCTCAAGAAAGAAGAAATTGTCTCTCTCTCCCATGGACATAGGTGGATTTTCGCTGAACCATATAAATCTCCGCATTCTTGATTATTCTTGTTTTCAACTTTTCATCTCATGTAGTTAAGGTGCTCTTCTGCACAACAATTAGTATCGGAGCAATCCAAATTCCCCGTTCTTGTATTGCGACTTTTGAGTGGATGGTTGGAAAAGGTTTGACCATTCGATTTGATATCGAACGATTTACCGGGAAGAATAATCTTACACTATGGTAGAGAAGGATGAAAAATCTGATGATTCAACAAGATTTATCAAAGGTTCTTCCGGTAAGATCGAACAAGTTGGACATCATTGCTGATGATGACTAGGCCAACATGGAAGAGAAGGCGTGCAGCACAATCTGATTGAGTCTATCGGACGAGGCCCTTCAATATGTGGCGAAAATCAAATTTGCTCTAGAGGTATGGCTCAAACTCGAAAGCATCTATATGACGAAATCTCTTACAAATAAGTTGTTCTTGAAGAAGAGATTGTATTTGCTTTAGATGAGTGAAGAAAGAGATCTGTTGGAATAGGTCATTGTATTTAATTAGATGATCAGTGAACTTGCAAGCTTGGAGGTAAAGTTCGAGGATGAAAACATAGCACTTCTACTATTGGTGTCGTTGCCAGATTTGTTTGACCACTTGGTGACTGCGCTCCTTTATTGCAAGGAAACCTTGGAGATCAGAGAGGTGACCACTACCTTAATTTCAAATGACACTTGGAAAAAGGCAAGTAGTTCAAAATCTTCAAGAGATGGACTCTTTAGGAAGGAAAAAAGCAATCAAGGAAGAGGAAGATCAACGGATTGAGGATTGAGCCACAAAGGTCGATCGCAATCCAAGGGAAAGTTTAAAGGAAGATGCTACGAGTGTAATGAGAAAGGGCATACCAAGAGTATTTATCAAAAAAGAATGAGAAAAAAGAAGAAGAGCTCCGATGAAGCAAGTGTAACCGACAACACTGAGACCAATGATGGGGATGTCTTGTCCATATTGTTAGGGAAGGACACCTCCGAAGATTCGTGGATCTTGGACTCCGGATGTACTTATCATATGAGTCCTCATCAAGAAGCCTTTGATGAGTACATGATATATAATGGTGGTTTAGTTTTCATGGGGAATGACACTTCGTGCAAGATTGTGGGAGTTGGAACCATGAATATCAGGATGTTTGATGGAATGATAAGAACCCTAGCGGGTGTGCATCATGTTCCAAGTCTAAAGAAGAATTCAATTTCATTGGGAGCACTTGAATTCGATGGACGCGAGTACTCGGCTCAAGGTGGAGTTTTGAAGGTGATCAAGGGAGCTCTGGTTGTTCTAAAGGGATGGGTGCATGGGAACCTATATTGGCTTATAGGAACCACAATGCATGGTGGAGCATTTGTTTCCACATATGCTAGTACGGAGATAGATAACACCTATCTATGGCATATAGACCTCAAGCATATGAGGAAAAGAGGATTGATCGAACTTCATAAGAGGAATGCACTCCAAGGTATAAAAACATGCAAATTAGATTTCTGTAGTTTTTGTGTGTTTGGAAAACAATGCAAAGTATGATTCAAGGTTGCAAATCATACGGGCAAGGGCATGCTTGAGTATGTACGCATGGATGTATGGAGTCCTTCACTAGTAAAGTCAAAAGGCGGGAAGGAATACTTCGTGACATTCAATGACGATTTCTCTCAGAAAGTTTGGGTCTACTTGATGTGACACAAAAGTGAGGTATTTGACAAGTTTAAAGAATGGAAAGTCGAAGTTGAGACTTCAATGAGGAAGGGGCTTAAGTGCTTGAGATTGGACAATGGAAGAGAGTACGAATTGACACAATTCATGGAGCTTTGCAAGAATGAAGGGATTAGACGTCACTTCACGATTTTGGATACGCCCCAATAGAATGGCATAATAAAAAGGACAAATTGGACCTTATTAAAGAGAGCTCGGAACATGAGGCTACATGCGAGAATGAGTAAGGAGTTTTAGGCTGAAGCTGTCTACATGGCATGTTATCTTGTAAATCGATCTCCATTAACTATAATTAAATGCAAAATCCCTAAGAGGTATGGACTGGTAAAACTATCGATTATTCTAATTTAAGAATATTCGATTGTCTTGCTTTTGTACATATGCAGAGTTCAAAGTGCTCGAAATTGGATTCAAAGTCGAAATAGTGCATATTTCTCGATTACTAGAAAGGGGTGAAAGGGTACAAATTATGGGATCCAAGTGAGAAGAAAGTTCTAATGAGCAGGGACGTTGTGTTTGATGAATATGCAATGTTGAAGTCAAGCTACATGCCACACATGACTGCCGAAGAGGAGAGTGATTAATCTATCATTAAGGTAGAGTTTGAAGCCAAAGAATCTACAGAGAATGGCAAGTCATCTGATGAAGCTCTGGAAGTTAAAGAAACAATAGAAGTTCCTTTATCATTGCAACGAGTTGAGTAAGGCGTACTCTCAAAGCACCGGAGAGATACAATTATCGTAGGTTCTGACGATCCAAGCTCCTATCACAAAATTTTGAAAAGTGATCACAAAGGAAGGTGGATGATTGCGATGATGAAGGAGATGGAGTCATTACAAAAAAATGAGACGTGGGAACTTGTGAATAAGCCCAAGGATCAAAAAGTCATTAAGGATCGGAAAGTCATTGGCTGCAAATGGGTTCTTCGAAGAAAGGAAGTAGCAACGGAGAAAGAGCAAGATATATACAAGGCCCGATTTATTGCAAAGGGCTATGCACAGAAGGAGAGGATCGATTAGGACAAGATATTTACCCTGATTATAAGACACACATCAATTCGCATTTTACTAGTTATGGTGGCCATGGATGACTTTGAGTTGAGTAGCTAAATGTGAAGACGGCATTCCTTCATGATGACTTGGGTGAGAAAATTTACATGGAATAGCTTGAAGGCTTCAAGGTGGAACGGAATGAGGATCACGTTTGTCTACTTAAGAGATCACTTTATGGTTTAAAGCAATCTCCAAGGCAATGGAATAAAAGGTTTGATTCTTTTATGCTTCGTATTAGCTACATGAGGAGTGTGCATGATTCTTGTGTCTACTATAGAGTTTTAAATATGAGTTGCTTATTTTGTTGATGCTTTATGTTGATGATATGTTGATTACTACAAGAAAAATGAGAGACATTTTTTTCCCTAAAGTCTCAGTTAAGCAATGAGTTTGAAATGAAGGATCTTGGTGTTGCAAAGATGATGCTTAGCATGGAAATCTTTCAGGATAGACGTGCAAGTAACCTTTGGATAAATCATAAGAAGTATGTTAAGAAGGTCTTGGAGCAGTTCAACATGCGAAAAGCTAAATTGGTTTGTATACCCTTAGCAAATTACTTTAGATTATCTCAGACACAATGCCCTAACTCACATGAAGAGGTTGTAAAGATGTCTCAAGTACCCTATAGTAGCACAATAGTGAGCCTCATGTTTGTTATGGTTTGTAGTAGATCGGATTTGGCTCATGTAGTGAGTCTAATAAGCCGACACATGAGTAATTCGGGTAAGAAGTATTGGGAAGCTGTTAAGTGGATCTTTCATTATTTGGCTAGAATTACTAGCATGGATTTGATGTTCAATTCAAAAGGATAATTAATCGATTTAGCAAGTTATGTCGATTCGGACTTTACTGGTGATGTGGACAAGCGAAGGTCCATCACGAGATACATCTTTACTATTGGAGATGGAGCTATTTCGTGGAGGGCAATGCTTCAGTCTACTGTAAAATAGTCTATAACCGAAGCTGAGTATATGGCAGCAACTAAGGTTGTGAAGGATGGAATGTAGTTGACAGGTTTGGTCATGGAGTTGGGTTTAAAGCAGGATAGTGCTACACTATTTTGCAATGGCCAAAGCACAATATGTCTCATGAAGAATCAAGTGTTTCATTTTTGAATGAAATGCATTGAAGTTCAGCAGCACAAGATTCAAGAATTTGTATAGAATGGTAGCATTACTTTGAAGAAAATCCATACTAAAGATAATCCTATGAATATGCTCACAAAGATGATTACCACAAAAAAGTTCAAATCCTGGGGGGACTTGATATCTCTCACTCATCATTGTAGTTGATGGAGGCTACACCAGTCTAGGTGCGGGCGTACCTTTACGAAGGTACGGTGAAGAGTGAAATCTATTTGTTTCTTGGTTCGAGTGGAGAATTGTGGTTTATTCAACCCAAAAGTGGAGATTTGCTTATGTTGTCTTGAATTCCATGAATTTCGATCGATTAGAGACTCAAAAAAGTTGATCGGGAAGTCTAGGAAGGCTTGGAACTTGCAGGCTATACGTTTCCAAATATATTTCCTAATTTGCACCTATCTACAAGGGATTCCATGGGAAATCGTCAAAATTCAATGCAACTGGGATATATCATGATATTGCTAATATTTATGGGATAATCACTAAAGATTTATTAGTTTGTTTCAAATTGGTAAGATCTTTAGGGTGGAATTCCTTTTCTATTGGGAATAGGGAAGTGAGGATTTGAGAATCTATTCATTCAGCATTGTATCTTGTATCTAAATATGCTCAAGAAAGAAGAAATCTTCTCTCTCTCTCTCTCTCTCTCTCTCTCTCTCTCTCTCCCATGGACATAGGTGGATTTTCGTCAAACCATGTAAATCTATGTGTTCTTGATTATTCTTATTTTTCAACTTTTTATTTCATCTAGTTAGGGTGCTATTTCATATAACAAACTTTGTCAATTCTCATGCATCAAAGCTTGCATCAAGGCAATTTAGGATGGCCACAAGCATTGAAAATGATGTACATTTAATAGTGCCTAGTTTTCTAAATGTTTCTAGCTTTTATGTACATAAATGTCTAGATTCTAAGTTTAAGTCTAGTCTTTTGCTCTTCTTTTGTTGTGTTATAAAAGGTCATTAGGTCTCTATAAAAAAATAGACTGGATTTGATTAATATAATTTGCTTAGAGCATTTCCTTTGAACCCTGAAAACTTCAAACCCCTTGAAAACATAGAAGATTTTTCACTCTATCCTTGAAGAGTCGAGAGCTTTTAAAGCCTGCATCCTTGAATAGTTGCAGCCATCAATCACAAGGAATTAATGTCATTTCAACTTCATTGGGGACCTAGAAGAGAAACTATTGAAGTTTCTATCATTTCTTCATTATGTCCAATCCCATTTCGCCCACTTCCATAATAAATCGACAAGGCTATAGTGCTTTAAGATGAAATCTTAAAACATGAAAGTTGTAGATTTTTGAGTCTTCGTTCTTTTAGCTTTAGAATCAGGTCATTATGATCTAAATTGACAAATTTATGCTCATTTTCTTGAGTAAGCAGAACAGAAATTTCTGCTCAATATTATGACTAAGGGTGTGAATGATAACTATTATGGCTAGAAATTGATTTCAAGAAGAGAAATTGATTTTTCTATTTCTATTCTTGGATGAGTTTCTAAGAAAAAAAAATATATTTGATAATGACACAAAATTTATATTTTCAGAATAGAAATTATTTTAATAACAACACAAAATTTCTCCCTTTTGGCAGTAGCGGGCGGTGATTGGCGATCGGCGACGAGCGACGACCCACGGCGAGTGGCGGCAGTGATGATAGCCGAGAGTGGCAACGGCAGCGAACGGCGGCCAGCAACAACAGATAAACAACCAACTAATAACAAGGACAAAGATGAAAATAATTTTTATTTCTCATTTCTATTCCATAAATAGAAAAGTAAATAATTTTTACTTTTGATTTCTGTTTTAAACTTATTTCTAGAATAGAAATATATTTTAGAAATAGAAAAATGAAAATGTTTTACTAAACAGATTCTTGTTTTAGGAACAAATTTGGAATAGAAAAATAATCTTGGAACATAAATAAAATGATTATCATGCGCACTCTAAATTTCTTTTCGTGTAAGTCGCTTGCTTGATCCTACCGTCTGAGTAGCTAATCTTGGGCTACATCATATTAGAAATAAATAAAGAACTTATGACGTTGATAGAAATTATATTATTTGGAACTTTGAACGTGACGGACTATTTTTTCCCACTAAAATTGAATGTGATGTACTTGCTTTAAGAATGACGTGAGCAACAAAATTGTTAATGTGAAAAATTGTTATTTGATGATGTACATTCGCTGCTTATCAAAGATATGCCTTTCTAATGGTTGGAAGACAGTCCGATATTTTACTTATGGAGATTCAACATAACTGATTAGACCCACTAGAATAATGACTGCTCCACTCTACACCATATCGCTAATGTGGGACTTCTTTTGCATTACACCCTCACACGTGCACCTCGATAAATCTTTCTCTCAGGTATGAGCCTTTTGTGTCAAACCCACTCTCCCTTAATCTAGGTATTCTTTCACAACGATATTATCTCAATTCAAATCTCCACCTCTGCTCAGCAAAGTTCGGTAAGAATACAACATCTGCCTTGATCCTCCTCAATCGCTTTGGCTCGGCCAAGCTCAACAAGAGTACATTTTCTGAACCACCTTGAGTCACATTTGAAATATATTTCCTCGAGATATTCACCAAATGACAAGCCCCACATGTTGAGCCCAACCCATCTAAATCATTGATTCGCTACCACTTCTCAGGAGGTGTGGGCAGAAGCCCAATACCATCATGCGGGGAGATTGTTAAGAGAGAGTTGAAATTTGAGCATATCGACATATCTGGTAAGATTTGCATCATCTTTAAAACTTAAGCCTATGAGTTATAGGCAATTTTTGACAAAAAGGAATTATAGGCAAACATTAATTGCTCCATTTTACACCACATTCTCAAGTGGGATTCTTTTGCATAACACTTAGTGCACCACCCGTACATGTCTGTTTGTTTGGTCAAAAACTCATAACCAATTTTTCCATCTGCTGATTTTATTTATTTTAGATCCATATCTATATATGTATATCCTTTTTCCTTGCCTTTTATCAATTTGTCTTATCCATCTCGCTCTTGCTTATACTTTCTCCAGTGTGAAGCTTATGATTAAGCATGGGACTGTGTTGATATTTTATCTAAGCATGTACACAATTCTCCAACTTTTCTATTATAATTTAGTTAGCACATTGACATTTTCTTTTTTCAAAAAAGTGAGATTGAAAGAACTAGCAACACTAAGCCAATTTACCTATTTTGTCAAGCATGACAAACAACTGGAAAGCTTCATGAAATCACTATTATATCCCAAATGGGAATGCAAAGAGGCCAAGGTTTGAGGACAATAATTGCGGACTTGTAGATGTGTTGGCTGGGTCCACCTTCATGTGGGGCCCAGCTAGCATTAAATAAAAAAAAGGAAAAAAAAGAACAAAAAGAAGTGGAGTTGTCGTACGTGGGGGTGCGCCCGAAAAGTGACGAAGAGAGAGAGAGAGAGAGAGAGGGAAAACAAAAAAACTGCACAAAGGAGAAAGAAAAGAGAGGAAGAGCGATGCAACTTTGCGGCTTTGATTCGAAGGCCAAATATTGTCGGAATCGGCTCAAATTTCATTATGTTGTTCGTGAGACCAAGGGCTACGAGTTGATGGTTTTTGTTCGTCAAGAACCGTCTCCAAATTCTCCAGTTACGGTTAAGGTTTTCTTGCTCCAAACTTGTTTGTCTACCTATGTGGTGAGAAGAAGATGATTGTAATGTTGCTGTTGAGACTCTAGTGTGTGACTAGAGAAGAATACTTTGTGTATCCTGCTATTCTTGGTGATTAGTGGATGTTTTTGGGCGGTCTGTGGTTTTTCCCGCATCGGGTTTTCCACGTTAAATCCTTGGTATTGTTATTTGCTTTGTCTACTTATCATTTTGGCGTTATATTTGCATTTTGTGAGGCTATACATTGCTGGTTATTACTGGGGGTTAAGAGATTTTAGTTGATTTTGCTTCGGGGAAGAAATTGATCTTGGATTGCGTTTAGCCGTGGTGAATTGTTGTACCCGAGTTCTCCCCAACAAGTGGTATTAGAGCACGGTTGAATTTTAGTGTTAAATGGAAGAAACCAGCAGCACCATGTTTAAGTTAAATGCCTCAAATTATTCTATTTGGAAGCCTCGGATGGAAGATGTGTTATATTGCAAAGACTTATTTGATCCTATTGAGGGTGATGAAGCCAAAGGAGATAAGGAAGATAAAGAATGGGATAAAATGAATCGGAAAATAGTTGGGTTTATCCGACAATGGATTGATGATAATGTGTTTCATCATGTTGCTCAAGAAACGAGGGCGGACACTTTGTGGAAGAAATTACAAGATCTTTATGAGAGAAAAACTCCACAAAATAAAGCTCTTCTAGTTAAGCGACTTGTGAATTTGAGATATAAGGAGGGGAGTAACATGGCGGAACACTTGAGTGAATTTCAAGATGTTGTAAATCAATTGACAAATCTTAAGATTGATCTTGGTGATGAATTGCAATCATGCTTATTACTTGGTACTCTTCTTGATAGTTGGAACACCTTGGTTGTGGCATTAAATAACTCAGCTCCTTTTGGTGTGCTTTCTATGAGCATGGTTAAAGAAAGCTTGTTCAATGAAGAAACAAGAAGAAAATGCTTGAATTATGCTTCTACATCGGATGTTCTTGTTATAGAAAACAGGGCAAGAAGTCAATCAAGAAGGTTTCAAAGAAATGATACCCGAGGCAAGTCAAGAGGAAGGTCGAAATCAAGACCGAGGAGGAGTGTCAAGTGTTATAATTGCGGCAAAATGGGACATTATGCAAAAGAGTGTTGGTTGCCAAGGAGAGATAGATTCCATGATAGAAATGGAGATCAAAAGAAAGAAGAGAAATAAGCTACGACGGCGGTTGCATCCGATGGCGATATTGTGTTTGTATGTGATGACGGATATGTGAATTTTACATGCCAAAACTCTATGTGGGTTGTTGATTCCGTGGCTTCTTTTCATGTCACCTCACGGCGTGATTACTTTGCTTCTTATCGCAGCGGCTACTTTGGTTGCATAAGGATGGGAAATAGTGATGTTTCCAAGGTTATTGGCATGGGAGATGTTTATTTGGAAACTGACGTCGGATGTAATTTAGTTTTGAAAAATGTGAGACATGTTCCGGATATTCGACTTCACTTGATCTCTACGGGTGCCTTGGATGATGATGGTTATTGTAATTCATTCTTTGATGGCAAATGGAAGTTGACTAAAGGTTCCATGGTAGTGGCAAAAGGTAAGAAGACAGGCTCTCTCTAACCATGCAAGCTGACTTGATTAAAGAAGAGGTAAATGCAGTGAAGGATTCCTCAGTTGATTTATGGCTTATGAGGCTAGGTCATCTTAGCAAGAAAGGACTTGAAACTCTTGCTAGAAAGAACATTTTACCTTTGAAGGAGAAAAATCTAAAGGAATGCACTCATTGTTTGACTAGTAAGCAACATAGATTCTCATTTCATAGTTCCTCTCCACACAGGAAATCAGATGTACTTGATTTAGTTCACACTGATGTTTGTTGCATGAATGCTAGAACTCTTGGAGGTGCATTATACTTTGTGACATTTATTGATAACTGTTCTAGAAAAGTGTGGGCTATTGCTTTGAAATCTAAAGATCAGGTACTTGCGGCTTTCAAGCAATTTCATGTCAATGTGGAAAGAGAAATCAGGAAGAAGTTGAAATGTGTTCGGGTTGACAACGGTGGTGAATATAGAGGCCCATTTGAACACTATTGCAGGGATTATGGTATCAAGCTTGAGAAGACTGTTCCAAAAACACCACAGCATAATGGAGTGGCAGAGAGAATGAACCGGACAATTAATGATCGAATTCGGTGTATGCTTTCTCATGCGAAGTTGCCTAAGTCATTTTGGGGTGAAGCGATGAGAACAGTAGTAGACTTGATAAATCTATCTCCATCAGTTCCTCTTAAGGGGGATGTTCCATAAAGAGTTTGGAGTGGTAAAGATGTTTCCTACAGCCATCTAAAAGTGTTCGGTTGTTGGGCTTTTGTGCATGTTCCAAGAGATGAAAGATCCAAGCCTGATGATAAGTCTAAATAGTGTATCTTCTTAGGTTATGGACATGAAGAGTTTGGCTACAGGTTATGGGATCCAGTTGCAAATAAAGTCATTAGAAGCCGAGATGTGGTGTTTTGTGAGTATCAAACTATTGAAGACATTGACAAGGTGGAGAGACCAAATAATACATCTTAACGTTCAGTTAGTTTCAGTCCAAATCCTTCTAATGTTGATAGAAATTATGGGGGAGAAGTGCATGGAAGTCATGAAGATGGTGAGTCCTCACATAATATTGATTCTTCAGCTGATACAGGTGAAATAACTGAGTAAGAGCAATCTATCCTACCTCAAGTTAGAAGATCTGAAAGAGAGCGTAGGCCTTCTCAAAAATATTTACCGCATGAGTATGTGTTACTCACTGATGCAGGGGAGCCAGAAACTTATGAAGAGGCTATATCATGTGAACGAAAGAATGAGTGGCATGAAGCCATGCAAGAGGAGCTTAAATCCTTGCATGAAAACCACACATTTGAATTGGTGAGGTTGCCTCAGGGTAAAAGAACACTCACAAATAAGTGGGTGTACAAGTTGAAGATGGAAGAAAATAGTTTACAACTACGATATAAGGCTAGACTTGTTGTGAATGGCTTTCGTCAAAAGAAGGGCATAGACTTTGAAGAGATTTTTTCACCGGTTGTAAAGATGACTTCTATTCGAGTTGTTCTTGGGTTGGCTGCCAGTTTAAATTTAGAAATTGAACAACTTGATGTAAATACGGCTTTTCTTCATGGAGATCTAGAAGAGGAGATATATATGGAGCAACCAGAGGGTTTTGAAGTTGAAGGCAAGGAGCACCTTGTATGTAGATTGAAGAAAAGCTTATATGGTCTCAAGCAAGCGCCTAGGCAATGGTATATGAAGTTTGAGTCATTCATGGAAGAACAAGGATACGGTAAGACAAACTCCGATTCTTGTGTCCTTATGAAAAGATTCTCAGATAATGATTTTCTTATTCTCCTACTTTATGTGAATGATATGTTGATTGTTGGGCATGATGCCAAGAAAATCAAAAGCTTGAAAAATGAGTTGAGTAAAGCTTTTGCAATGAAAGACCTAGGCCTGGCTAAGCAAATCTTAGGCATGAGAATTACTCATGATAGGAAGAATAATAAACTGTGGTTATCTTAAGAGAAGTATATTGAGAAGGTGCTTGAAAGATTCAACATGAGCACATGTAAACCGGTGAGTATTCCACTTGTAGGCCATTTCAAGTTGAGTAGTAATGAGTGTCCTTCAAGTGAGAAAGAGAATGTTGAGATGATGAAAATTCCTTATGCATCGGTCGTGGGTAGTTTGATGTATGCCATGGTTTGTACAAGACCGGATATTGCTCATGCAGTTGGTGTTGTGAGTAGATTTCTCTTTAATCCAGGTAAGGAGCATTGGACCGCTGTTAAATGGATTTTGAGATATCTTAGAGGCACTTCTACACTTTGCTTGTGTTATGGAAATGCGAAGCCTAAGTTGAGTGGTTACTCGGATGTGAACTATGCCGATGATGTTGATCCCCAAAAATCCACATTGGGTTTTATAATAATCTTTGCAGGGGGAGCTATTTCATGGCAATCGAGATTGCAAAAATGTACCACTTTGTCTACAACTAAAGCGGAGTATATTGCTATTACCGAAGGAGGTAAAGAACTTTTGTGGATGCAAAAATTCCTACAAGAGTTGGGCTTGAAGCAAGAGAATTTTGTTCTATATTGCGATAGCATGAGTGCCATCCATCTTAGCAAGAATCCGGTGTTTCATTCAAGATCGAAGCATGTTGATGTAAAGTATCATTGGATCTGAGAAAAGCTAGAAGAGAAGCTCTTTCTACTTGAGAAAGTTCATACCGACAACAATAATTCCGACATGATGACCAAAGCCTTGCCCGTGATGAAGCTTGATGCTTGTAGAAGAAAAACGGGCATGACGAATCTTCCCACATGAGGTGGAGGGGGAGATTTGTTGGCTGGGTCCACCTTCATGTGGGGCCCAGCCAGCATTAAATAAAAAGAAAAAAGAAAAAAAGAACAAAAAGAAGTGGAGTTGTCGTACGTGGTGGTGCGCCCGAAAAGTGACGAAGAGAGAGAGAGGGAAAACAAAAAACTGCATAAAGGAGAAAGAGAAGAGAGGAAGAGCGCTGCAACTTTGCGGCTTTGATTTGAAGGCCAAATATTGTCGGAATCGGCTCAAATTTCAGTATGTTGTTTGTGAGACCGAGGGCTACGAGTTGATGGTTTTTGTTCGTCGAGAACCGTCTCCAAATTCTCCAGTTATGGTTAAGGTTTTCTTGCTCCAAACTTGTTTGTCTACCTATGTGGTGAGAAGAAGATGATTGTAATGTTGCTGTTGAGACTCTAGTGTGTGACTAGAGAAGAATACTTTGTGTATCATGCTATTCTTGGTGATTAGTGAATGTTTTTGGGCGGTCCGTGGTTTTTCCCGCATCGGGTTTTCCACATTAAATCCTTGGTGTTGTTATTTGCTTTGTCTACTTATCATTTTGGCGTTATATTTGCATTTTGTGAGGTTATACATTGCTGACTATTGCTAGGAGTTAAGAGATTTTAGTTGATTTTGCTTCGGGGAAGAAATTGATCTTGGATTGCGTTTAGCCATGGTGAATTGTTGTACCCGAGTTCTCCCCAGCAAGATGTGCGATAAACAAACAAGAACTTAGCAAAGTACCTTCAGCTGGATTATTACCTATTTAATTTGTTTTTTCGATCGTTGATTTCTTTTTTGTTTATAGATGGAAAGGAGATAATATTGATTTCGAGCCCATTGATCTGTTTGATCATATCTTTTGAGGAATGTCCTCGGAAACGACATAACTTTTCTCGTCAGCTAAGATTTGTTTACAAAATTTTGGATGTGATAATTTTTTATTTGGGATTGAATTTGGTCCACCTGTTTAAATGCCTATTTTCAATTGATTTGATGAGGTTATCCTATGGTATAAAGGATACGTGTGATGCTTATGTAAGATATACCTTTCTAATTGTTGGGAGGCATAGCAAAAGTAATATTAACTGCTTCACCTTACACCACATCTTTGACGTGAGACTTTTTTCGCATGACACCTCATGTGCACCTCTTGGCAGGATCACAACATCCGTGCCTTGCCTCCTTTTCGATCGTCTTGGCCCCTACCAAAGTCAGTAAGAACACATTATCCGCTACCTCGATCGAGAGTCATGTTCAATATTCCTTTTCTTGAGATGTCTACTGGGCGCCGATCGACAAGTCTAGTTATTGTGAGTTGCAACAAAAACTCGGTACATTTACTTTTAGGGAGATCACCAAGGAAAATGCCAAGTTCGAGCTTGTGAACATATCCAATTGAACCCACCTTATTTCAAAACTCAAGCCAATGAGTTAAAGGTGGGCTAGGATACTATTAATTGCTCTATTTTACACCACATTTCCAAATTGGGACTTTTTTTTGGCAAAAACCCTCACACATGCAAATCAACATTAATAGACAAGCGAACCATTTGTACATATTTGTTTATTTAGTCAAAATCTCATAGCCAATTTTCCATCTGCTGATTTTAACCATTTTAGATCCTTGCAACTTAGGCACCAAAAATGTGGTATATATGCTTTTTTTTTGTCCTTGTCTCAATTCATCCTACATATCTCTCTCTTATATAGTCGCAATACTTATATTTGCACAGGTGTGAAGCATATGATGAAGCATGGGAGTGTGTTTATACTTTATCCAGGCATGTGCACAGTGCTTCCAACTTTTCCATTATTATTTATTAAAACATTGATATTAAATAAAGTGAAGTTGAAAGAACTAGAGAACATCTAGGCCAATAATGTAGACCCAAATTAATTATCGTTGAAGCTTGACTAACGTTTGTAAAGCTTCATGAGATCGTAATTAAATTGTAAATGGGAATGCAAAGATCCAAGATTTGAAGATAAACTGTTTAATAAATTTATCTAGGTCATTTCATTATTTTCGGTTTTGGGGTAGAAAGGAGATCATAGTACTTAACATTAATAAGTACAAGAGTCCGAGCGCAATGGTTCAAGTCCCTTAAATTATTTCTTTTGAGGAATGCCTTCGAAAACAACATAACTTTTCTTGGAGTTGAAATGTCAAAGGCTGAGATTGCTAATTACATACAAGCTAAAACATTAGTCTCGTAAAAGCATTTGCATGTTGGAAAAAGCAGAGAAGGGACCCGAACGCGCGGGATTAAAGAAACATTCCTGCCTGCTTCCGCAACGTTGGAAAGGTAAATAGCATGGAATGTGATGTACCGGCTTTAAGAATGATGTGATAAATTTTATTTGGTGCTGATTTTGTTCTGTTTATTTAAATGCCTATCTTCAGTTCATTGGATGCGAAGGCACAATAGTGAAGATTTTATGTGTTTGAATTATATATTAAATATATTTATATATATAGACACATGTACACACTCCTTTAACATGACATATATATGCTCTACAAGAAAAGATTCTAATTGTCGGGAGACATAGCGGAAACCTAATATATTCATTTAGGGAGATGCTAAGTTTGAGTTCATGAACATATCATATTAACTTCTTCACTTTACATCGTTTACCTAACGTGGGACTTCTTTCTCATGAGACCCTCACAGGTGCACCTCAACAAATCTATACTTCATGTGTGGGCCATCTATGTCTAGCTTGCTCCCCTTTAATCTAGGTATTTTTCCACACCAGCATCCTTTCAAATCGCTAATTTGGCCCAGCTCGGTAGGATCACAACATTTGCCTTGACTCCTCCTCCATTGCCTTGGTCTGGCCAAACTCAGCAGATCACACTATTGGTCACCTCAATCAAGAATCACATACGAGGTTTCTTTCCTTGAGATATTCACCAGATGCCGATTCACTCATGTTGAACCCACTTCATTGAAATCATCGGCTCTGATACTATTTTTAGGAAGGTGCAAGGAAAGCCCAAAACTTTTACTTAGGGAGATTGCTAAGTCCAAGCCTAAGCCCAAACCTAACAATATATCTCGTTGGACTCACATTTACTTAGAAATTGAAATCAATAAGTTATGAATCAATTAGAGTATTATTGACTTCTACATTTTACAACACGTTCTAAATGTGAGGCTCCTTTCGTGTAATATCCTTACACGTGCATCTCAATATTATAAGTGAAATGATGATATTTTGGGAAACTATAAAAACATACGTGCGGGTATGAGAAGGCTTTTATAGTACGTTTTTATAGTGGGCCATTTGTTTATTAAGTCAAAAGCCCATAACCAAATTATTTATCTAATTAAGATCCATATAATGTAGAGTAGCATTATCTATACTTTCTCAGGAGGGAAGGTTATGATTAAGCGTGGGAGTGTGTTAATATTTTATCCAGGCATGCGCGCAATGCTCCAACTTTTCTATTATAATTTAGTTAAAGCATTGAAATTCAAATAAAGTGAAGTTGAAAGAACTAGGCAACCGCTAAACCATTGATGTCAAAAACAATGTACTTACCTGTTAAGCAGAACTAACAGTGCAAACCTTCAGGAAATCGCCGCTGCATCCTGAATGGGAATGCAAAGGGTTCCGCGATTCCACCAAACCTCTAATGGGGTTTCACGGTTATTGACTCATTCCTTTCTTGTCTCTTGTACTCCCGACCATCTTCAATAACTTAAACTCGCTGAAACGATGTCTGCACCGATGGGAGATGGCAGCTTGATTGATCCCTCCATAGCAGAAACGTCTGGCAAGATAGATGTTTAACAGCAGCTAGGAAGGGAAGGAAATAGAAAACCTAGACAAACATTTCTAATCTCCGTATCAAATAATATTCAAACAAAGGAAACAATGATATAATGATTGCAGGAAATCCCATCCTGTACTACTAATTTATTTCTAGCCACCCTGAATCTCAATTGAGGACCAAAGTCCAGAATACTTCAATGCCGAGCAAAGATGGCCGAGTTGAGGACTGAGCCGTTCCTGAGCAGACCTGGCCAAACTGGCTGAAGCTCTCTTCGTCTAACAGTCATGTTCAACATTGTATAGAGAAGAAATTGCGGCAACTATAACCGTGTATTGTCCCAATTTTGTACAAATTACAGACGGAGATCATGCACGATTGCTCCAAGCGCCATATTAGTCTCTTCAATCGTTTATTTTCCAAAGATTTCTCTAGCAGAATCCGCCTTACCCTCTCTGTAGGACAAATACTCCCTTATCAAACAGAAGTAGAAGAAAACAGAGCACCTCAAAACCCATCATCAGCCCGCTCATCAGATTCACAAATTTTACGCATATTGACCATGCCGCCGCTATCATAGACAAAGACCATACAATTTACTCGATTGTCACACATACCGTCACACTTGCTCATGCTTGTCTTCATCGTCTTCATCCGAATTCTTCCTCTTTCTTCTTCAAGTAAACCCCACTTCCTCAGCACCCACACACATAGCCTCACCACATTCCCCATGAACACCACCCCCATCAGGCACAGCCAGCACACCACCGACACGTCCGTCAGGTCCTTCAGCATCCCCCGCGTGTTAGCCAGCGATATGTTGCGCAGCGCTATGAAGTAGGTGATCACCTTCCCCGTGATCGCTAGCCACATGATCGCCATCTGGGTCCACATCCAGCGTCACCGCTTTATTGGAAGCCCGCTCAAGAGGAGCAGGATGATGCTGAGGGAGGACAGGAAGGCCAGTAAGTTGATGATCATGAACTGTCCGTAGGCGATCCACTGGATGTGGGCCATGGTAGAGGTGCCCGCCATGTGCAGCTCCTTCACCGGGTTGCTGTTGGCGTCGACCTTGTAGTCATCCTGCCATACGCCTCCCGGCAGTGTGGTCGTAGCTTGGAATGCCACCGTCCCTAGCAGGGAAGCGACCACCATTAGTGAATCTCTCCTGGCTCAGCCAATCGGCTTCCACCGGGGGTCTTCTTAGAGCACTCAGTTTCTTTGATAGGGGTTTCCTTAAAGTACTCCGTTTCTTTGGTAGCGAGTGATGGAGTTTTTAGGTGATCTTGAGGTGGTGGTGCGGGAGGTCATTCTTGGTGGTGGGTCAAGAACTGGATCATAGTAATATGGGACTGATTGGATGTCTATGGAGAGTGATGAAGAAATCGTACTTTTTGTATATTGTATTGTGATCTCTCTTGTACAAACTATATATAAAGATATTAGAGCCCTAAATTAGGGATGATTGAGGATACTTAAGGCAAGCGAGAGAAAATACGGGAATAATATCAACAATATCTTAAATTAGATATAAAAGATAAGATTGCGACTAGGAATGTTATCAAGTGAAGATCCCGAGCTTTGAAGGCATGTCTCAATTTCAAGAACTCTCGAGCCTCCGGGACCCCGCTCAAGAATGTCTAGTGCTTTGTGAGGCCACTTGAGTTTGGTGTGTTCACCTCGAGTCCCGGGATTGTAAGCAAGAACTTTTATCATCTGCACATAAATTTTTAGGGATAAATTCCCGGTGCAAGATTACCGAAGTCCATGTTGCTGGTCTCAAGACCGATCCTGGGAAGGGAAAGGTCCGGGGAAGTTCAAACCAGCAACAATCTGGTTCCCGTTGGTTGCTTGCTAATGGAATGGGAAAGAGCAATAAGCATCCGTTTCTCGAAGTCGAAGACTCGCTTCTTCTAAATCAACGCCCACAACAACTAAGGCACAGCCCGGGTGACACATTGTGGAGCATCTCATGCCGTGTTCATGGAACTGGTGCTAAATGGAAGGAATTGGCGGCTCTTAACCCACACATACGCAACCCCCATATTATTCTCCCAAACAAAAACGTCAGGTTGCATCAAGTTGGGGGTGCGAAATGGAACTTCTCGAAAGAGGCTTGGTTTGCCAAGCTGGGTTGAGTGAAGTTTTTGAGCTGCCTTAGTTGTGGGCTTGCTGCTTGAAACCACACATTGTGGTCATCTAAGAATGAAAGTACTGGCTCCGGCCTTTGAGAACTCTCTTACCTTCCCAATTGTTATGGACTGATTATCACCAGTAAGGTACAAAAGATCTGTCTATACAATTGTTTTCATCTCTCTGTTCTTCCATCCCCGTAATCGTTTGCATATGAACAGTAATTTTCTGTGTTTTGTGTGGGATGATACGCTACCAATCCTTTTCTTGTCATTAGGAACAACAGATTGGTCCATGAGATTTTAGGTTGCATTTCTGCCTTGTCCCTCCTCTACTTGTCTATATAAAGAAGAAAAGATCATTTGGCAAGAAGTCATAATATCAGAGCTTGAATGTTGTTTTGGAAGAAGCACACGTTCTGGTATGTGAACATTACATATGAAACTAGCGCTGCTTCAATTCCGACCTTTGAGGGAGGATCAGCTTGCACGGCCTGCGAATAATAATGGAGTGTTTTCTGTGAATTCTGTGTATCACTTCCTTAAAATTAGGCAGGAAATAGTGTAGGAAGTTAATGTAAATGGTGCGACCGCATTATGGTTTGGTGCCATGGGGTTGAAATTGATCGACAGAGAGGCTCACTAGCTTTGATCGATGGCTTTTGGACATCTATCAGCAATGGAGAAGAATATGAAGGAAGCATAAAAGAAGTGCGGATGCTTTTGAGGAAGGTGGGTTCGGTTGTTTGGTGTGATTGGAAAGATAATGGTGAAGCTGTGTGAGACAAATCATAGAATGGCCCAATGTTGCTTTTACCTACTAATTTGCGGCATACATAGGAGTAGATCAGATTACTTTGCGGCCAGGCCTTCCCATTCTCTTTAGAAAGATTCGGCTACGTGGGCGAGACATCTCTGATGAGGAGAGCTCGAGAATAATGCGAGATGGACTCTGTGTTTGGTTTAGTAGTCTCATTAAATTGTTTGCACAAGTAGCGGTACTCAGAATGATCTTATGACATAGGGATTAAGTTAGAAAGAACACAGGCACCAAACTATGCAGTAATCCTCTGTCCCACCAGATGAATACACTAAATCTTGATATTGCCCCTAGATCTGCACCCACTCACCCATCCTAATATCCACTTCTTGAGCTTCTGCGGATCTTTCGGAGGATGATCACGAGGTATCGCACGATGTGAACTAGAAAAAGAACGGCTACAGCGCAGAGCCAAACATACATGAAGACCTCAGCCCCTGGGATCCGTGATTGGGTGGTTGCTTGGGTGGGTGGGCTAACCGCTTGGGTCGACGTCCTGTCTTCAAATTCCCTCCGCACGTTCAAGAAGGCCAGCATGGACTGGAGGTAAGTCGGCGCCGTGAAAATGATGGTCACCCACATTGTGGCCATCGAATCCACATCGAACCTTCTTCCCCAAGGGGAAGCCACCTATGAGCAAGAAGATCGTGCTAAGGGATGCAAGAAAAGAGACGGTGTTGCATGTCCAGAACATTGGGTAACCCTTCGGATCGTTTGCAGCCATTATCGGTGTTCCTGCGTAGTGTAAGATGGCGCCGTTGTTCTTGTCTTTCTGATCGTTGTCCCACACGCCGCCAGGAGGGCTAATGCCGGCTTGGTAAGCCATGGCTGCGATCACGGTGGCAGTTATCTGTCGTGACGTGAAAGAAAGTTTTAGATTGTGAATGAATAAATAGTGTTTCGACTATATTTATACATACGAAGATCATCTAGTCAAACTTAGTCATTCCAACAAATGCACAAATTTAATTGATGGATTTTCCTATATTTATGTAAATACTAAAAAATTGTAGCGAGCTCTCTATAGAAATAGAGCTCATGGATTAAATTATGAAAAAACTAAGTGTATGAATATATACATATATTAGAAAAAAAATGAAGATATTTCAAAATTTGAATGCCTTTTTATAAAGGTTGCTATTGTTGTTAGAAAGAACATCAAAATCTAATAACTAAATGTATGGAAAGTAAAGCACACTTATATTCTAGCCGCCGATGAGGCTCGCCCTCACTAGGCCACCGTGAGGGCGACAAAGGTCTGAGCGAGGCCGAGCTCACCTAGCCGCCGATGAGGCTCGGCTGGCAATGCGTGGCCTTGCTAGGGGTTGGTGACGCTCCAATGAGGTTGCCAGCCCTCGTCTAGCCGGTCGGTGGCAACCAACCAAAGAGGAAGAAGGACAAGAAGAAAAAGGAAAAAAGAAAAGAAAAGAAAAAGAGAAAAATATAATAAAATTATTGGAAAATCAAATGACATTCTAGATCACAAAAGAATTTAAACTCTTACCAAATGTATTTCTATACTAGAAATAGAAATTTTAGATAGTTACTAGCTGTCTTCAAATACTCAGAAACTCGTTCAAGGAAAAAAAATCATTCCTATGTAAAAATTGTTCCTGAAAACGAAATAGTTACCAAAGAGATCCCAAGTCATTGAGAATATTTTGAGAAGACGAAAGACTGAGTCTTTTAGAAATCCTCTTTACTTTATGTATTGGTACATATATTTAAAGAAAATCACCCAATTGCTTCACATTTAGATTTTCTTGAGTGCCATTACTTTCTTAAATATTCATCAACGTGTTTCATCTCTTCTCACTATTAGATTTCTTATAATATCCTATGTTTTTTTTAGGCGAAATTATAATACCCTATGTTTTTTATTTTTAATCATAAGCCATCTATTATTGTAACTACTCATCTTCTTTCTCTACATAGCTATTTAATGATGAGCAATTTAGTACATATGTATAAAACCTTTTTAACAAAACATAACTATCTATTTTAAGCGACATAAATGATCATTTTTAGAAAAATATTTTCTCAATCATCCATTTTTCATGAAATAGATAGAAAGTTTAAATTAATTAGCAGTGAGCTATGATGTTAATTGCAATAACATGATCGATCTAATCTAAGTTATCAGAAAATACTCCAAGACATCTAGCTAAAGCATTACCATTAGAGAATCGCGCTTCTTCTCAATCCATTTCTTGTGTTTGTCTTCCTCTTGCTTCGTGATTTCACCCGCTAAAGACGATGGTGGAACTGCCTCTACCGGAGGAGTATTGGTGGAGAGAGGTGCTATAGATGCTAGGTCAACTATAACAGTTGAATTCTCCTCATTTGTGTTATCAACAATTGCTTGGTGAGTTGTCGATGTGGAGAATCTTATGGCTCTCAGAGCTCCAACATGTTCTAACAGTTCTCTCAATTCAATGACTTTGAAATCCTTGGGAAAATCTTCCACTATATCCAGAGCAGAGAAGCCATTTATATTCACTGTGTTCACATCTACTTCGCTTCTTTGAAGCAGATATTTCACTATCTGCACAAAAAGATGAGCTTCTTATCAATTATAAAAAAAAAAAAAAAAACAACAACAACAAACAAAGATATTTCCTGTAAGTTACTTCAATCGATAAATCCACTGAAGTTTAAATGTAGAAAGCTTGAGTCTATAGAAAAATGACAATGAGCCGGATTTTATCTGCACAAAATGTTTAGTTGGAATGCAACATTTGACATCATCACAATTTTGAAGCAATTCAAAGCAAAAAGGATTACCTCTATTTGCTTGTTTGCTGCGGCCAAATGCAAAATGGTATTACCCTCATCATCCCGAGCTTTCACCAAATCACCATCTCTCACCGTCTCCACCAAGATTTTCAGAGCCTCCAAACGATTATGACTCACTCCCAGATGGAGAGCGGTTTGGCCGTGGCTCAGCCTGTGCTCAGCCGCCTCTGGTCTTGCCTTCACCAACTCTATCACAATGTTGCTTCGGCCCTTCATCATGGCTAGATGAAGTGGGGTCCACCCATCTTCATCATGGACAAGGCATGCAAGGGGGTATGATTGTAATAATTCCCTCGCTATTTCGACGTATCCGTTTGCAGATGCCCAGTGAAGAGGTGTACGTCCCTGCAAAAGTGAAGTGCTTAGCTATGGAGCATTCTTATTGAGGGACATGTTCATATGATTTATATATATATCGCATTTTTAAATCAAATAGACCAAGCTACTCAAATTTATTGGTGTCTGGAATATCTTTCAGGCTGAATTAACCTAGAAATCTATGACTTAATTTCTGTCAGAATTTTATTAATTTCCTAAGATATATGATGGGTTTGATTTCTCAAAAAGATCATGAAAACTGGAAAAGAAAATGCTATATTACATGAAATCTAATTTGACAAGCAAGATAGTTTGATATATGTAGAGATATTTCATGTAAATATAGTTTATAAATTACTTTACACATGGCTAAAAGCCTAAAACTTGCAAAAACTTAATCAAAAGAGTTGCGATTCCACCGATTATTTGGTTTGTGAGGATGACTGCGTTCAGTTTGATCTGACAAAAGGATATCAAACAATCATAATCAAGATTTTCGCTTCGACATACCTGCAAGTCCAACTCCATAGCCAAATCCCTTTTATGAGCCAAAAGAAGCTTGGCAAAATGTACATGACCTTGCATACAGGCCACATGCAATGAAGTCTCGTCGAAGCAAGTGACAGGAGCCCGAGCCAAGATGAGTCCGTCTTCTTGCAGCAACTGAGCTAACGACTCGACGCACCCGCCAAGCGACGCTTCATAGAGCCTCCTCTCTCGGTGGCTTCTTTCGAGTGCTGAGGAAGCTTGTTGATGCAATGGCAGGGACGGCGACCTCCTTCTCGGGCTTGTGATCGATGGCATTGTTCCCTGCTTGTGGGTGAACTCGAAATCTCTCGGGTTGATCATTTCATTTGGAGTGATTTTCCTCCTCTAATAAGTGGTGTTACTGTAATATGCAGTTTTTTTTTTTTCTTTTTTTGAACTACTACTGTAATATGCAGTCGAAAAGTGAAAAAGTCGGTTGATGATCCAGAAGCTTCACGCGGAGTTGACTCTTGTTATTGATAATCTTAGCCGTTGGTTTGTGCTACGCGGATCATTGTACTCATTATTTAACGGCTGCGATGCAAGAAATGCCGACAAGCTACCAGTTCATTAAAGAGAGAATATTGCTTACCTTTGAAGGATAAAGTCATTTATGCTCTGATCGATTCACGGATCGACACCTGTCCAGCGGTCTCTCTCTTCTGTCCATCTTCTTATTCTCCCTCTTCCTCGTACTTTCCTGCAGTACTGCACGCATTAATGGCACTTTCTCTCTCCTCCTTTCGAAGAATGAACACCCCCACCCCCGCGCTGCAGCTTCCCTTCCCTCCTTTCTTTCCTTCTCAATTCAAAATTTTGGGTAAGAGTTCGCAGCTCTCTAGGTTGCGACGTTGCGTTACTTCTCCGACCGGCTGCGGGGCTGGGTCATCTCCGCTCTCTGGCCCAAAGCACGTTGCTCCTCCGCCTTGCCCCAAAGCTCGTTGCTTCTTCGGCTTGCGTCGTTGTGTTCCTTCTCCGCTCTGCTTCCCTGCGCAAGACGGCGAGGAATGTTGTTGCTGTAAGTCGCAGACTCCAAGCGATAAGAAGTTCCAGCTCTCGCCGATTCGACTTCGGATCTGCTACGTTTCGCGGCTCATAACAATGAGTTGATTTGGCGAGTGCTTGCCGCGACCGGCTGCAAGAGCTACTGGTGAAGGAGATAGAGGGGAGAGCCGGCATATGCAGCGACGGAGATGGAGAGAGCGAGTGGAGGAAGGTGATGGAGGCGTCGTTCGGAAAGATGAACGAGGAGGTTGGAGGGAGGGAAGGGGGTGGACGCGTCGATGAGGACGGCGGGGTCGACGGCGGTGGTGGGGAAGGAGGAGGTTGTGGTGGCAAATTGCGGGGATTCGCGAGCGGTTTTGTATTGTGGCGATGTGGTCGTGCCCTTGTCTGTTGATCACAAGGTGAGCTCTCGCTTCGTGTTTGTTTGTTTCCATTGAAGCCGTGTAGCTCAGGGGATCTGTTCTTGTTCTTTTCCCCCCCAAAAGACACTTTATTTCTTCGAACATTTTGCCAGAAATCTTGAAGTGACAAGACTAATCTGATCTACAAGTCTTATCCTTTTTGTCTACTTCGTGTCATTTCTAGGTTATACTTCCAAAAGTTCACTTGGTGTTCTTTCAAAGGTGCTTAATTTATCTTATGGTGTTGGTTTTATATGAAAGCATGTGCAAGATATTCCTAGAATGTCTGATTAAGATTAGGTTGACTTTGAGGTCATGCTTTGCAGGGTTGACATCCTATGATTAGGGGAACTTACTACGCTCTGCCCTTCTTTGTTTTTTGTTCATGGTTATGTAGACAGGCTGAAGCCCATCTTGCCCTGTTGGTTTAATCAGTAAACTAGAATTCGTCCCTGTGATCTTTTGTGGTCAGCCACGCTTTGTTCATTCTGCAATTCTTTGATAGAACGCTGCTGAAATCACTTCAAGTTGCCACAAACAGGTGATAGCTAGCGGCATCCGTCGCAATATGGCATGTTACCAGGTTGATAAATGAACGCAAAAAGCTATTGCCAATACTTTTATACCATCTCTTCTTCAATGACATGTATATTTTCTGATATTGAAACAAGAACAAGGTCTTCACCCGTGAAAGCGAGTAAATTCATCTTCATATTGAAATGGTACGGTTTGAAGGTGGCAAGATTTTCCCGAGCAACATCTTTATAGCATTTATCACAGTAGATACTTGATTAGTTGCCAATGCTAGATCAAAAGAGCGAGACTAAATTACTTGAGCTAAAGTGAAAATAGTTACGTCCTGTCATGCATCATATCTTGAGTTAAATCTCTTGGATTTCGATTAAAATGGCTTATTGACTCCCCGAATAACCTAACAAAGCTTTGCCGAGAAGGAGAGTGGAAGCAGCTGGAGGAAGGGTCATAGATTGGAATGGATCCCGTGTCCTAGGCGTGCTTGCTACATTGAGGTCAATGGAGTATGTGAGACTGAACTTGATGATGAAGATCAAATTAGTGAGCGAACTTCTAAAATTCTTGCCGCGCATCATGCCAACTCCTTGGACTGGATACGTGGAGGGTCAAAAGGGGATAGAAGGCGTGGCAAAGGCTCTGGTAGGAAGTGTGGTCTTTTGGGAAATAACTTCACAGTTGCATTGATAGTGCAACTATGGGATCCTTTGCGGAATTATGAACCAGTCAGTGCACCAATGCTTGCGCTAATTCAGGTCGAGAGAGTGTTTGTTCCACCAAAGCCAAGGATTTACCTCAAGGTTTCTGAAGTAAAATATGAGGATGAAGAGGATGAGTCAGCCGAGTCCAAAAAGAAGGAAGAAATTAAGGAGGGGAGAAGAAAAGAAATCTCGAGGTGGAAGAAATTCCCGTATAAGATTACCGAAGTCCATGTTGCTGGTCTCAAGACCGATCCGGGAAGAGAAAGGTCTCGGGGGAAGTTCAAACCAGCAACAACGGTTCCCGTCGGTTGCTCGCTAATGGAATGGGGAAGAGCAATAAGCATCCGTTTCGAAGTCGAAGATCGCTTCTTCCATATCTACGCGGCAAAGAACAACTAAGGCACAGCCTGGTGACACACTGGAGCATCTCATCTCATGTTCATGGAACTGGTGCTAAATGGAAGGAATTGGCAGCTCTTAACCCACACGTACGCAATCCCAAAATTATTCTCCCAAATGAAACCGTCAGGTTGTGTTAAGTTGGGGTTGGGAAACGGATCTTCTTGAAAGAGGCTTGGTTTGCCAAGCTGGGTTGAGTGAAGTTTATGAGCTACATTAGTTGTGGGCTTGCTGATTGAAACCACACATTGTTGTTGTCTAAGAAAGATGAAAGTGCTGGCTCCTGCCTTCGAGAACTCTCTTACCTTCCCAATTGTTATGGACCGATTATCACCAGTCTAAGGTACAAAAGATCTGTCTATGCAATTGTTTTCATCTCACTGTTCTTCAATCTCCTGTAATCAGTTTGCATATGAACAGTAATTTTTTGTGTTTTGTTTGGGATGATACGCTACCAATCCTTTGTCTTGTGATTAGGAACAACAGATCGGTCCATGAGATTTTAGGTTCCATTTCTACCTTGTCCCTCCTCTACTTGTCTATATAAAGAAGAAAAGATCCTTTGGCAAGCAGTTATAATATCGAGCTTGAATGTTGTTTTAGAAGAAGCACACGTTCGGTATGTGAACATTACACATGAAACTAGCACGCTTTGATTCCGACCTTTGAGGGAGGATCCGCTTGTACACGGCCTCGTGAATAATAATGGAGTGTTTTCTCGTGAAATGTGTGTATCTCTTCCTTAAAATTAGGCAGGAAAGATTGTGTGAGAAGTTCGCGTAAATGGTGTGACTGCATCATGGTTTGGTGCCATGGGGTTGAAATTGATCAGCCAGAGAGGCTCACTAGCTTTGATCAGATGGCTTTTGGACATCTACCAGCAATGGAGAAGAATATAAAGTATAAAAGAAGTGTTGATGCTTTTGAGGTTGATGGTTCGGTTGTTTGGTGTAATTGGAAAGAAAGAGGTGAAGCTGCGTGGGACAAATCATAGAATGGCTCAACCTGTGCTAGTAAGTATCAGGTCAGACTGAGATTAGATCCTTGAAGGAAGATTTGTCTGACCATTCGGAGGATAAAAAACAAGAAAACTCCCAATGTTGCTTTTGCCTACTAATTCCCGGCATACATAGGAGTAGATCAGATTACTTTGTGGCCAGGCCTTCCCAGTCTCTTTGGAAAGATTTGGCTATTCCGGCGATACATCTGTGATGAGGGGAACTCGAGAGTAATGCGAGATGGACTCTGCGATTGGTTTAGTAGTCTCATTAAATCGTTTGCACAACTAGCAGTACTCAGAATGATCTACATAGGGATTGAGTTAGAAAGAACACAGGCATCAAGACTATGCAGTAATCCTTTGTCCCACCAGATGAATACACTAGATCTTGATATTGCCCCTAGGTCTGCACCAACTCACACACCCTGATATCCACTTCTTGAGCTTCTGCGAATCTTTCTTCACATTCTGGAGGACGATTGTGAGGAATCGAACAGTGTGAACTAGAAAAACAATGGCTACAATGCCGAGCCAAACAAACAAGGAGTACATAACCAATGTGATCGACCCCCTATCCACGGAGTACCACCCACGCTCTGGGATAGGGCTCCCGTGTTTAGGTCTTCTGTGTACGAACGAGATGGCCAGCATGGAAATGAGGTAAGTCAGCACCATAAAAGTGATGGTCACCCACATTGTGCCCGTCAGAATCCACATCAGAACCTTCTTCCCTAAGGGCAAGCCACTCGTGAGCAAGAAGATCGTGCTAAGGGATGCAAGAAAAGAGACGGTGTTGCATATCCAGAAAAATGCGTAACCCTGTGGATGGTTTGCAGCCATTATCGATGTTCCTGCGTAGTGTAAGGTGTAGTTGTTGTCTGTCTGATCGTTGTCCCACAGGCCGCAGGGAGGGCTAAGGCCGGCTTGGTAAGCCATGGCTGCGATCACGGTGGCAATTACCTGTCGTGACGTGAAGGAAAGTTTTAAAATTGCAAACGAAGAAAGTGCTTCACCTATATTTGAAAATATGAAGATCATCGAGTCAAAGTTAGTCATTTCAACAGATACGCAAATTCAATTGATGGTTTTTCCTATATTTATTGAAATACAAGGAAATTGTAGCGAGCTCTCTACAGAAGTAGACGTCATGGATTAAATTATGAAAAAACTAAGTGTATGAATATACACATTTATGAGAAAAAAAAATGTAGATATTTCGAAGTTTGAACTTTTTATAAAGGTTGCTGTTGTTAGAAAGAAAATCAAAATCTAATAACTAAACGTGTGGAAAATAAAACACACTTATATTCCCGCTGCTGATGAGGCTTGCGTCACTTGGCCGTGGGCGAGGCTGAGCTTGCCCAACCAAGGTGAGGCCAAGCCTTGCCTAGCTGACAAGGAGGCTTGATTGGCAAGGCTTGGTCTTGCCATGGGCCGGTGACCTTCTGAGGAGGCTGCTAGCCCTCGTTTGTTTGGGTTGCCAATAAGAGAAAGAAGGAGAAAAAGAAAAGGAAAAAATGAAAGAAAAAAAGAGAAAAAATAAAAAAATTTTATTAAAAAATTAAAAGAAATTCTAAATCACAAAAGAATTTAGAATCTTGTCAAACACATTTCTATTCTGAGAATAGAAATTTTGGATAGTTACAAATCGTTTCAAAAACTATCTAGGAAACAAAATAAAATAAAAAAAATCATTTTTAAGCAGAAATTGTTCTCGAGAAAAGAATGGTCACCAAACAGGCCCTAAGTCGTTGAGAATATTTAGAGAAGACAAAAGATTGAGTCTTTTAGAAATCCTCTTTACTTTATGTATTAGTATAGATATTTAAAGAAAATCACCCCATTGCTTCACATTTAGATTTTCTTAAGTACGTTTACATTCTTAAATATTCATCAACTTGTTTCATCTCTTCTCACCATTGGGTTTATTATATTACCCTTTGTTTTTTTTTTTTTTTTTTTTTTTTTTTTTTTTTTTTATAATCATAAGCCATCTGTTATTGTAACTACTGATTTCTTTCTGTATAGCTATTTAATTATGAGCAACTTAGTACATATGTAGAAATTTTTTTTAAGAAAGCATAACTATTTATTCTAAGCGACACAAATGATCTTTTTTAGGAAAATATTTTCTGAATCATCCACTTTCATGAAACAAATAGAGAATTTAAATTAACTAGCTGTGAGCTATGATGTTAATTGCAGTAACATGACGGATCTGATCTAAGTTTTCAGCAAATGCTACTCCAAGACATCTAGCTAAAAGCATTACCATCAGAGAACGGTGCTTCTTCTCGATCCATTCCTTGTGTTTGTCTTTCTTCTGCTTCCTGATATCACCCGAGAAAGACTCTAGCGGAAACACCTTTACTGGAGGAGTATTGGTGGAGGGAGGTGCTACAGATGCTACGTCAACTATGACAGTTGAATTCTCCTCATTTGTGTTATCAACAACTGCTTGGTGAGTTGTCGATGCAAGGAATCTTATGGCTCTTAGAGCTCCAGCATGTACTAACAATTCTATCAATTCAATGACTTTGAAGTCCTTTGGAAAATATTCCACTATATCCAGAGCAGAGAAGCCATTTCTATTCACTATGTTCACATCCACTTCACTTCTTTGAAGCAGATATTTCACCGTCTGCACAAAAAGATGAGCTTCTTATAAATTATAAAAGAAACAACAAACAAAGATATTTCCTGTAAGTTTTCTCAATCGATAAATCCACCATAGAAAAATGAGAATGAGTCGGATTTTATCTTCACAAAATGTTCAATTGGGATGCGATATCTAATGTCATCGCAATTTCGAAGCAATTCGAAGCAAAAAGGATTACCTCTATTTGCTTGTTTGCTGCGGCCAAATGCAAAATGGTATTACCCTCATCATCTTGAGCATTCACCAAATCACCATCTCTCACCATATCCACTAGGACTTTCAGAGTGTCCAAACGATTATGCCTCACTCCCAGATGGAGAGCGGTTTGGCCGTGGCTCAGCCTGTGCTCGGCCACCTCTGGTCTCACCTTCACTAGCTCTATAACGATGTTGATTCGGCCCTTCATTGTGGCTAGATGGAGGGGCATCCTCCCATCTTCGTCATGGACAAGGCATGCAAGGGGGTCTGATTGTAACAATTCCCTCGCTATTTCGACGTATCCGTTCGCAGATGCCCAGTGAAGAGGCGTACGTCCCTGCAAAGGTAAAGTGCTTGACTATGGAGCATTCTTATTGAGGGACACGTTCATGTGATTTATATATATTGCATTTTCAAATCAAATAGACCGAGTTGCTCAAATTCAATGGTGTCTGTAAGATCTTTCAGGCTGAATTAACCTGGAAACCCATGACTTGATTTCTATCTGAATTTTGTTAATTTCCTTGAGATCTATGATGGGTTTGATTTCTCACAGATCATGAAATCTGGAAAACAAAATGCTACATTACATGTGCAAAATCTAATTTGACAAGCAAGATAGTCTAATCCATGTAGAGATATTCCATGCAAATATAGTTAATAAATTACTTTACACATGGCTAAAAGCCTAAAACTTGCAAAAATCTAATCAAAACATTTGCGGTTCCACCGATTATCTGGTTTGCGAGAATGACTGGGTTCAATTTGATCTGACAAAAGGATATCAAACAACCACAACCAAGGGTTCGCTTCGACATACCTGCAAGTCCAATTCCATAGCCAAATCCCTTTTATGAGCCAAAAGAGCCTTGGCAAAATGTACATGACCGAGCATGCAGGCCACATGCAATGGTGTCTCGTTGAAGCAAGTGACAGAATCCCGAGCCAGGATGAGTCGGTCTTCTTGCAGCAACTGAGCTAACGACTTGACACACCCGCCAAGCGACGCTTCATAGAGCCTCTTCTCTCGGTGTGTTCTTTCAGATGCTAAGGAAGCTTGTTGATGCGACGGCGGGGATGGCAACCTTCTTCTCGGGCTTGTGATCGATGGCATTGTTCCCAGCTTGTGGGTGAAATCGAAATCGCTCGGGTTAATCACCTGAAGCTTTCGGTCCACACATGATCTCTCTTTTCCTTTCACTAGACTGCCCTGGATTTGGAATGTCAAGGGTTGAGATTGTTAACTATATATAAGATGCTATAACGTGAGTCTTACATAGCATTTACATGCTGGAAAGAGCAGAGCAGTGACACAAACGCGTGGGATTAAAGAAGATTCTAGCATGCTTCCACAATGTTGAAAAGTAAAGAGTGGAATAATACGATGATGCAACACGTATTCAACAAGAATTCCCTGAACCAAGAAGACCAACATGGATTTAAGATCGGCGAGACTTTCATTGAAATGTCCTAGAAATTACGCTCGATTAGAGACTTGGAAAAGTTGATAAGGCTTTTCTTTTACTTTGTTGATGTTGTCTTGAATTCCAAGAAATTTCCATCAATTAGAGAATTGGAAAAGTTGATAAGGCCTCTTCTTTGACTTTGCTGATATTTTCTTCAATTCCAAGAAATTTCCATCAATTAGAGACTTAGAAAAGTTGATCAGGAAGTCTAGGAAGGCTTGGAGCCTGTAGGCTATACGTTTCTAGATATATTTCCTAAATTTGGACCTATCTACAAGGGATTTCATGGGAAATAGTCCAAATTCGATGTAACTAGGAGATGTCATGATATCTTTTGAAAATCTTAAATAAGGACCCAAAGTGAGCCTATTTTTTTTTTTTTTCAAATAAGGACCCGAAGTGGTCGTTGTCCAAAATAAGAACCCAAAGTAGCTAATAAGTCTCAAATAAAGACCCAAACCCGCCAGCCGGTGAGCGTGTGACATTTCCGGTGGCCGGAATATGGGCAATTTTGTCCACAAAAAATATAGATAGAAATTAACAAACCCTAAAAACAAAACCCCAACTCTTCACGTTCTTTTGACCTAAAAAACTCTTTATGTTCTCATGTTTTTCTTTTCTACTCTTCATCTTCTCCGTTCTTTGTCCTCTCTCGCTTGGAGCACTGAAATTTTCTATTAATGGAACACGAATTGAAACACAACAAGAAACCCCTACCTTCGTTTCCTTACATCTTCTTCTTTTGTTTTCTATCTTTGTTCCTTTCCAACAAAGAAGACAAATCTTAAGTAAAGCCACATTTTCGTTATTGAGATACTCGTGTGTAACACGAGGGCCTCTATTCTTCATTATCTTTTCCTAGATTCGCCATACACTTTGATTCACACTCCCGTTCAACCGAGGTCAGTTTCGTTCAAATTGGTGCAATCGATCTTTCATTCGTTCAAAGTGGTTGTAACTTGTTGAAGCAACATGTAGACAAGGTGTGGGCATGTGGTGCAATATCACACAGATGGTAGCGAGGATGGTGATGGTAGGAGAAATTCTTTTGTTTTATAGTGTTCTTTTTGCTTGTTTTGTTGGATTTTTGAGTTAATGTCTCTTTTGTCCGAAAAAATGCATATGAGTTGTCCAAATGAGAGGGGACAAAGAATGTAAAAGATGAAGAGCAAAAGAAGAATAACGTGAAGAGTTTAGGGGTTTTGTTTTTAGGGTTTGTTAATTTCTATTTATATTTTTTTGGGACAAAATTGCCCATATTTTGGCCACTAGAAATGTCACATGCTCACTGACCGGCGGGTTTAGGTCCTTATTTGAGACTTGTTAACCACTTCGGGTCTTTATTTGGAACAACGATCACTTCGAGTCCTTATTTGAAAAAGTAGGCTCATTTTGAGTCCTTATTTGAGATTTTCCTTGATATCTTTGATATTTAGGGATAATCATTGAAGATTTATTAGTTGGTTTAAAAAATGATAAGATCTTTACGGTGGAATTCCTTTCTTATTGGGATTAGGGAAGTGGGAAGCTGATGATCTATTAATTCAACATTGTATCTTGTATCTAAATACGCTCAAGAAAGAAGAAATCATCTCTCTCTCCTGTGGACGTAGGTGGATTTTCGCCAAACCACGTAAATCTCTGTGTTCTTGATCTGTGTTCTTGATTATTCTTGTTTTTTTAACTTTTCATCTCATCTAGTCAGGGTGCTCTTCCGCACAACAATTGGTATCAAAGCAATCCAAGTTCTCCGTTCTTGTATTGCGACTTTTGAATATATGGCTGGAAAAGGTTTGACCGTTCGATTTGATATCGAATGATTCACCGGGAAGAATAATTTTACACTATGGCAGAGAAGAATGAAGGATTTGTCGGTTCAACTGAGTTTATCAAAGGTTCTTCTGGGAAGATTGAACAAGTCGGACACCATCACCAACGGTGACTGGGCCAACATGGAGGAGAGGGCATGCAACGCGATCCGATTGAGCCTATTAGACGAGGCCCTTCAATACGTGGTGGAAATCGAATCTTCTCCAGAGGTATGGCACAAACTCGAAAGCATCTACATCACGACAAGCTCAATCACGATGTTGATTTGGCCTGTCATCGTGGCCAGATGAAGTGGGGTCCTTGACCAGCTCTATCACAATGTTGATTCAGCCCTTCATCGTGGCCAGATGAAGTGGGGTCCTTCCATCTTCATCATGGACAAGGCATGCAAAGGGTCTGATTGTGACAATTCCCTTGCTATTTCTGCATAACTGTTCGCAGAAGCCAGGTGAAAAGGCGTACATCCCTACGAAAGTAAAGTGCTTAGCTATGGAGCATTCTTTTATATATGTATATACACACATATATCCCCCTGCCTCTGATACCATGTAGCCCTCACGATTTGGGGTACTATATAAAGGATAAGAAATAACGTAGAGTGATTTCAATATGTATAGAAAATTGTTAAGTGATGTGATTTAAATCTAAACGTCTATGTTTGTTTGGATTGTTTAATATGTGGAAAAATTCTATAGGTTTTATATCTCTAATGTAATTGTAAAAATCTGCTAGTTGTGTGAAATTATTTAATATGAAATATAATAATTCATGAGTGATAATAATAATAAATAAGAAACAAATTAGGTGAAGAAATGAAATATAGATGAAGACTAAGCTAATTATGATTTCAATAATAAAATAATATGAAACA
Source organism: Eucalyptus polyanthemos subsp. polyanthemos (assembly GCA_017140185.1). Classification (NCBI taxonomy): domain Eukaryota; kingdom Viridiplantae; phylum Streptophyta; class Magnoliopsida; order Myrtales; family Myrtaceae; genus Eucalyptus; species Eucalyptus polyanthemos. The sequence continues at coordinate 61,155,950 of CM029459.1, read as the reverse complement.
TAATTGAAAGTAATTAGAATAACAAGGTGATCTTATGCAGGGATGTAGTCCGCACTCGAGTAGAGATTCCACTGACATGCGTGAACCGTAATTAAAATAACAATGTGATCTTACATAGGGACGGTAGTGCGCGCTCGAATAGAAATCCCATTGATATGCATGATAAAGAAAAATGTGACATTCTACAAGGGTGGTAGTCCACGGGCAAATAGAGACCCTACTTGAAACAAAAGTAAAAGAAGACTAATAATATGAAGTGATAATGCCAACCAAAACTTGGTTGATATTATTCCAATTGAAGATGAGGATTGAAAGAGGGAATTCAAGCCCGAGCTTGTCAATCCAAATGAAGATGAGGATCAAAAGAGGGAATTTGAGCTCGAGATTGGGGATTTAATTATATATGATTTGATGTTTGGAATCAGTATAAATAGTAAAAGAAATGATGAGGATAACACGTGCATGCACAAAATCATATCCCGATCGTTGAATATATGGGGTTCGCTTTGAGTGCATGCAGCCGACTACCCCGCCGTAATGATTATTCCCTAATTGGACAGTAATAATGTAGCAAGACGTGATCAAGGAGCTAGAGATTAGAAGAGGGTGATTTGGTTTTCCTTTCTTGTTAGGATTAGACAATTATACAGGTGTTCGGATATGGATGAAAGCACAATTATCGTCTCCCCCAACCCAACCTATAAATTACAATTAGGTAGGTTTACTGGTATTTTGCTCTAGAAGAATTGACCCGTGAATTCGTGCTCACCATGATAAGTGTGATTTTGTTCTTGATTTTAATTAATTGCACTAGGAATTTGTCAGACGTCCTCCTCCTGTCAGATCGAATGTGCATTGGATATGGCAGGACCGCGATTGATTGACAGAGAGATCAGCATAGCCAAAAATGGAAAAAAAATTGGAGACGTTAATAGATTCGATTAGTAGATTAATAATTGCCACGAGGTCTTATGCTTTTAATTTTTATTTGCACTTACACCATCAAAAGAGAGCGCGTTCTTAAAAGTTGAAAATGCAATGCACGGAAAGAAAATTTAAATGTGCTTATTGATAGGAATGAATTAAATTGATGCAAAATGAGTGGCATTTAGAATTCGTGAGAAATTTGTTGGGATGATTTCTTAAAAATGTTACAAAAGTTATACTAACGGTGCGTTTAAAGGTCTGTTTCACGTTAGGTGAAGAGAAATATATATTTTTAAATGATTGATTATATTGCTTGAAGTAATTATTTAATAAAAAATATTTTCATTATTGATGATAATTTTAACTAAATTTTTATTTGTGGACGATGGAAATATTTTTCACCCATATATTTTTATAAATAATCATTTTTAGGAAAACATTTTCCAAACCTAAAATGGACTCCAGTCTTATAACTTTCATTTGACTCTTAAAACTCATATAGAAATGCAATCGCGAGATTTCACGACCCTCATCCGTTTTCATCAGACGAGATTTCGTACTTGGCATTTGTTTATCAGGTGTTCCATCCCACATGGCTGTTAAGATGCACGCGGAAATTTATTTTGAAGACGCGTGGCTCTGACAACCAAGCTCTCTCTCTCTCTCTCTCTCCCCGAAATGGATTAAAGTCAAGGATTCAAGTGTATTTCCTTCTGTTTTTAATCATATAAGACATAGTATAATAGCACGGCAAGATTATATATTTTTCTACGATTCGAATCGATAGATTAGATAAAACAAAACTGCGATTGAGTGCTATCATGCCATGCACGATATATCACCCTAAATTATTGCAACTTAGCACCGCATAAAATCCGAAACAAGTTGCAATGCCCAAAGTGGAAACGGTGTTGGCAAGAGATTTGATGTTTCCTGCCCACCTTTTTCCACATTCGGTCTTCTCTGTTTTTGCTAATCTTCGTGCTTTTCGGGGGACAGAAGTCTCCACAAAAGGGACAACAGTTGCCACACTGGAAGATTAATTATTTCCACCGTACAGGCGCTCGATCGCGATTCTATTAAGCACGTTCGTGAAAAATGGCACGGCATGTGACCAAGGATTTGTTCGCGATTTTCTCAATTACGTCCTTTTCTCAAACTCCTCCTCTTTCCTTTTTTTTTTTTTTTCCTTCTTTGCTTCTTTTCGTAAATTTTCTTGAATACCCTTTTCGCCTGCCGACTAATTGAAACGGAAAAGGAAAAGGAATAATCAAATTATTGAAACTGGAGATTAAAGATCGTTTCCTTTTTTTTTTTTTCCTTTTTTTGGTACCGATCAAGCCAAATTGAGTAATATTGGGGACACATCCGATTCTCACCCCTCCCCCTATAATGGTCCTTTTTTCTTTTTTTAAAGCATTCTCCTTGGTTCTAATATTGTAAAGGTGTAAATATTATTTAGGGCTTCTGCAAGGATGAGTCAGTCTTCTTGCAGCAACTGAGCTAACGACTTGACACAACCGCCGAGCGACGCTTCATAGAGCCTCCTCTCTCGGTGTCTTCTTTCAAATGGTAAGGAAGCTTGTTGATGCGATGACGGGGATGGCGACCTTCTTCTCGGGCTTGTTATCGATGGCATTGTTCCCAGCTTGTGGGTGAACTCGAATCGCTCGGGTTAATAACCTGAAACTTTGGGTCCACACACGATCTCTTCACTAGACTTCCTTGGAGTTGGAATGTCAAAGGTCGAGATTGTTAACTATATATAAGATGCTATAACATGAGTCTTACATTTACATGCTGGAAAGAGAAGAGCAGTGACACAAACGTGTGGCATTAAGGAAGATTTTGCATGCTTCCACAATGTTGAAAAGTCAAGAGTTGAAAAGTAAAGAGTGTTGAATAATACGATGATGCAACCCGTATTCAACATGCATTCATTGAACCAAGAAGATCGGCATGCATTTAAGATCGACATGACTCTCATCAAAAAGTCCAAGATATTTGTTTCGGTTAGAGACTTGGAAAAGTTGATAAGGCCTCATCTTTGACTCTGCTGATGTTGTCTTGAATTCCAAGAAATTTCCATCGATTAGGGATTTGGAAAAGTTAATCAGGAAGTATAGGAAGGTTTGGAGCTTGTAGGCTCTACGTGTCAAGATATATTTCATAGATTTGGACCTATCTACAAGGGATATCATTGGAAATAATCCAAATTCAATGTAACTAGGAAATGCCATTAATCAAATTATTTGAAACTGAAGATTAAAGATCGTTTCCTTTTTCCTTTTTCCTTTTTTCTTTTTTCTTTTTTTTGGTACTGATCAAGCCAAATTGAGTATTATTGGGAACACATTCGATTCTCACCCCTTCCCCTATAATGTTTTTTTTTTTTCTTTTTTTAAAGCATTCTCCTTGGTTCTAATATTGTAAGGTGTAAATAGTATTTAGGGCTTCTGCAAGGATGAGTCAGTCTTCTTGCAGCAACTGAGCTAACGACTTGACACAACCGCCGAGCGACGCTTCATAGAGCCTCCTCTCTTGGTGTCTTCTTTCAAATGGTAAGGAAGCTTGTTGATGTGATGGCGGGGATGGCGACCTTCTTCTCGGGCTTGTGATCGATGGCATTGCTCCCAGCTTGTGGGTGAACTCGAATCACTCGGGTTAATCACCTGAAGCTTTGGGTCCACGCACGACCTCTTCACTAGACTTCCTTGGAGTTGGAATGCCAAAGGTTGAGATTGTTAACTATATATAAGATGCTATAGCGTGAGTCTTACATAGCATTTAGATGCTGGAAGGGGAAGAGTAGCGACACAAACGCGTGGGATTAAGGAAGATTTTTCATGCTTCCACAATGTTGAAAAGTCAAGAGTTGAAAAGTAAAGAGTGTGGAATAATACGATGATGCAACCCGTATTCAACACGGATTCATTGAACCAAGAAGAGCAGCATGCATTTAAGATCGACGAGACTTTCATCGAAAAGTCCAATTTGGCTCGGTTAGCGACTTGAAAAAGTTGATGAGGCCTCATCTTTGACTCTGCTGATGTTGTCTTAAATTCCAAGAAATTTCCATCGATTAGGGACTCAGAAAAGTTAATCGGGAAGTATATGAAGGTTTGGAGCTTGTAGGCTATACGTGTCTAGATATATTTCCTAGATTTGGACCTATCTACAAGGGATTTCATTGGAAATAGTCCAAATTCAATGTTACTAGGATATGTCATGATATCCCTAATATTTTAGGGATAATCACTAAAGACTTATCAGTTAATTTCAAAACCGATAAGATTTTTAGGGTGTAATTCCTTTCCTATTGGGATTAGGGAAGTGGGGATCTGATGATCTATTTATTCAACATTGTATCTTGTATCTAAATACGCTCAAGAAAGAAGAAATTCTCTCTCTCTCTCTCTCTCTCTCTCTCTCTCTCTCTCCCTCTCTCTCTGGTGGACATAGGTGGATTTTCGCCAAACCACGTAAATCTCTGTGTTCTTGATTGTTCTTGCTTTTCAACTTTTCATCCCATCTAGTTAGGGTGCTCTTCTGCACAACAATTGGTATTGGAGCAATCTAAGTTCCCCGTTCTTGTATTGCGACTTTTGAGTGGATGGCTAGATAAGGTTTGATCGTTCGATTTGATATTGAACGAATTACTAGGAAGAATAATTTTACACTACGGCAGAGGAGGATGAAGGATTTGTTGATTCAACAAGGTTTATCAAAGGTTCTTCTGGGAAGATTGAACAGGTCGGACACCATCATTGACGATGACTAGGCCAACATGGAAGAGAGGGCATGCAACATGATCCAATTGAGCCCATCGAACAAGGCCATTTATCTGTGGCAGAAATGGCATTTGACCCAGAGTTATGGCTCAAACTCGAAAGCATCTATATGACGAAATCTCTTACAAACAAGTTGTTTTTGAAGAAGAGATTGTATTTTATTCAGATTAGTGAAGAAAGAGATCTGTTGGAACACCTCATTTTATTTAATTAGATGATCAGTGAACTTACAAGCTTGGAGGTAAAGTTTGAGGATGAAGACATAGCGCTTCTACTATTTGCGTCATTGCCAGATTTGTTTGACCACTTGGCAACTGCGCTCCTTTATGGCAAGGAAACCCTAGAGATTGGAGAGGTGAATGCTACCTTAATTTCAAATGACACAGGGAAAAAGGAAAGTAGTTTAAAATCTTAGGGATAGGGGCTATTTGGGAAGGAAAAAAGCTATTAAGGAAGAGGAAGATCAACGGATCGAGGATTGAGCCGTAGAGGTCGATCACAATTAGGGGTGAGCATGGTTCTGGTTGGGCCGGTCCACTCCTTAACCCTAGGACCAACCCACACAGTGCTGGTCCTCAATTTTTAGGACCGAGGACTGACCCTATCGAGCTTGGGACCGAGGACCGAATCGACCCAATGGGTTCGGTTCGGCTCCAGAGTCAATTTGGGACCAACTAATAATTTTTTATTTCATTTTTTGTACTCCTTAAAAAAATGATTGAGAATTGGACTAATCTAATGGGTTCGGTTCGGTTTCAAAGTCAACCCAGCACCAACCAATACTTTTTTATTTCATTTTTTGTACTCCTTGAAAGGGCAATCAAGGACCGTACCGACCCAATGGTTCAATGATGAGTGGGGTCAGCTAAGAAAGGCAAATGGTGAAGGTCAAGTGGGGCGGGCGTCGAATGTCGAGCGGGGAGCAACAAGCCAAGCGAGTATCGAGCGGCGAGCGGCACGAGTGACCCAAAGCGAGCGAGGCGAGTGTCAAGTGACGAGCAGAGAAGTTGTTTCTTTCGATTTTAGCAAATTGAAGACTAAAATGACAAATAAGACAAGAGAACGAATACTAGAAGATGATGCCATAAGGAGCTGTTTATATCTTTTTGGATGCCGTGAGGATTTCTCACAAAAACATTTTCCTCCATCGTAAATTATGACTATTAATGTTGTGAAAGACATTAAAAATCTAAGTTATTAAAGAATAATGTAAAATTGCTTGAACTCCTCACTAAAGAGCTGTTTAATATTATCGACGCCGTTTATTTTAAGGTTTTTCTCTACATAGAAAAAATTATAAATATTATATTAGATATATATAGTTAGGGTTGGTCCAGGTTGGATCGACTCGGAACTTTTAGGATTGAGGACCGACCCGCACAATGCTAGTCCAGGAATTTTAGGACCAAGGACCGACACAGTCTCCCTGGGAATCGGACCAAGACCGGTAGGGTTGGGCCGATCCAAGGTCAGTCCAGGGTCAACCTTGGACCGATGCTCACCCCTAATCACAATCCAACGGAAATTTCAAAGGAAGATGCTACGGGTGTAATGAGAAAGGGCATACCAAGTGTGACATCCTGAAATTCGACCCCGTTTCGATAAAGTGAAATGGGCATTTCGTCGACGTGCTTAGGGTCCTTTTTCTCTGAGCTGATCACTCACGAGTTAACTAACCTATTGGGTGAAGCCATTAAGGGATATATCCATGGTAAAATCCCTAAAAGCTACCTAATTAGTTGGATTGGACTAAAATCACGCCTAATCGATTTTTAACCACGAAATTGAACTTGATTTCGGGAATCGAATTTTAAGCGCGCCATAATTCTTCTTTTTAGGATCCTGTCTCATTGCTCGTCAATTTATTGACGGGCCCGAAGTTTCAAGAAAGAAATTATCGAAGGAAAAATTGAAAACCAAAAGAAAATAGAAAGGAAAAGGAAAATTTGCATATTGAAAGTATGCATTTTATTTTCTTTTCTTTTTCTCTCTCTCCCCCTTTCCTTTTTCTCTCATTTCTTTTTCCCCCTTTCTTTCCTTTTTTTCTTTTCTTTTTCTTTCTTTTTCTCTCTCTCTCCCCTCCCCTTTTTTTCCCCCATCCGTGCGATTTTCCCCCACCGCCCACTTCTCTCTCTCCTTTTCACTTTGACTAGTCAAGACTTATCCTCTCTCTCTCTCTCTCTCTCTCTCTCTCTCTTTTCTTTCTTCCTCCTCACGATCGGTTCCCTTCTTCTTCTTCCTTCATTTCCTTCGTGTGCAAACCAGAGTTGCGGAGCCCAGCTCGCCGCCCGTCCCGCCCGCCGCGCCCGTCGCCGTCGCACGCCGCAACGTGCCGCCCACCCGCGCCATGCGTCCCGCCGTCCGTCCTCGCGCCTCGCATCCCTCCCCGCTCGGCCCAGCCCTGTTTCGCCCTTCTTTTGCCCCGACCAGCCACGTTTGGCCACCGCCCAACTTCATCCGGCCAGAACCCAATGTCCCCGGCGTCCCCCTCGTCCTCCGCCGGGCTCCCCTCGCCGCCCTAGCCGCCGGAGTAGCCCGATCCAGCCCCAACAGAAAACCACGAAGTGGGTTTCAGCCACCGGGCCCGCTTTTTGGGCCGTTCCCGGCCCGGATCCGCGAGTCGCTTTGAGAAGTCTCGTTCCTCGCCGCCGCCGTCGGATTGATCCGATTTGGTGAGTAATCTCACTAATCCAGGATTAGTGGCTAATTATGCTTAATGCTGGTTTAGATTTAATTAATTATGTTTATGTTGTTGATTAGATTAAATTAGCAATTATTAGCCAATTGTGATGCGAATTAAGTAAATTGAATGTGTAATTAGCAAGTAGACATGGTCTACTAATTATTGGAAGTGTCTCGGGATTTTTCCCGACCCTTAGTGGGCTTCAATTAGGCTTTCCGGGCCTAAGTGGATTTTTTATATTTAAATATTAATTTTCGGAATTAAATTAAATAATTATTTATTTTCCGAAAATTCGACTGAGATGGTCTAGAACCAGAAAATTATGCTAATGACCATGGTGAAGTCTGTTTATTTAATCGGGCTTTATCTTGAGCTAAATTGAATTTTTAGTAATTAATAATTAATTAATTAATTTATTTTTGGAAATTAAGATTTTGATGGACGATGACCAAAATCTCGTGCTGATCGTCGTGGCACAGTCCGTTTATTTATTTGAGCTCCACGTTGTATGGAATTAATTAAATTGTGATATTTTAGGGATTTACCCTAAAATGATTGGAATTGATTGTGATTGAATGGTTGATTGGTAAATGACCAAGTATGTTATTCAGTATTTTAATGCTTTGTTGAGTTGATTTAATTATTTGATTGAGAATCGTTGGGCATTGGTCATCGGTATTGAAAGTAGATTGGTAACCACTTGAAAGAGGACACGTGGGCTCGGTGAATTGGGATGTCACTTGGAAAATGCACGTGAGTTTAGTGGTTGAGCATAGTGAATTGTTTATGTTGGCTCTGTGATGAATATATCACCGGTATGTTGCGAGAATGCATGTGGCCGAGAGCATATTGAATCTTTGTGTTGGCTCGGTGAATTGATGCATCACTTTGGTAAGATAGCACCTAAGAGAATGCACATGGGCCAAGTTATCTAAAAGGGCACGTGGCCTCGGTGAATTAATGCATCACTTTGGTGAGATATTGAATTGTTTGCATCTAAAAGGACACGTGGCCTGGTGATTTGATCACCTTGGCTTAAAATGACGTGGGTCCGAGAGCATGGCATCTAAAAGTGGCACGGTGATACGTCACCTTGGCGAAGCGACGTACCTTAGAGCATTGATGGGTCCGTGACTAAGTGTAGGCATCTAAAAGGACACGTGGCTCGGCGATTGATGCGTCACTTTGGTGAGATGCACCTTAGAGAATGCACGTGGGCCCGGGCATCTAAAAGGACACGTGGCTCGGTGACTTGATGTATCACCTTGGCGAAAAGGTCGCCTTAGAGAATGAACATGGGCCCGAGGTTGAGGCACGTGAACTCGGAGACTTGGAAGGTCATCCTGGAGAATGCACGTGGCCTAGTTTTTAAATATCCCCGGTGGGGATTGATTTGTATGACATGTAATCGACGGGTTCGATTTGTTTTGAAGTAAATGAGTATTTATTGTGAATTATACTGACTTGCAGGTGGGATCGAGGCCAAGGTAAGTCCTCTATCCGCCCGTGCGTGTTTAGGCAGCCGATAGTATAATGGTTTACTAATCGGGCTTAGTGGGGTAGAACTCGCCGAGACGTAGTCTCATCCCGGTTTGGGGAAATCATTTCAGGACCCCGCTAAAGAGCTGAGGAGGAGGAATCCGAGAAGAGAACTCGGAGGTGAGAAACCTAAGAGGAGGATTTTTGGAAGAAGAAGATAATCCCGAGAGGGGCCTTGAGTACGGTTTGGATGGATTGAGATTCTATCTTCTTTGATATCTCCATTTTGATGTGAATAGTTATGAAGTTGTGATTTTAGTTTGGTTTTGTATAAAAGTTTGGTTATAAGTTTCAATATGAAAAATATGGCCCTGCTTTTCTATCCCATCGTTTTATTGTCCGGGGATTTTAACTGCTTCCGCATGTGCTGAATAAATGAAAGGGTCGGCGATACATAGTCCTAGGATATCGCATTATAAAATCGACCAAGTGTGAAGGATGTGCGCGTGCCTGAGGATCGGGGCGTGACATCCAGTTTAAGTGGTATCAGAGCGAAGTTCAAGATTGGAGTGAGAAGGAGCATTGACCATGGGATAGTTAGTAGAAAAGGCCTTTAAATTCATGCCGTTGCATGTCTGTACTAGCCGAATGCTAGAATTGTTTGTTGTGTGTGGATCACTCACCTTCTAATCCAGTGTGGGTTTGGAAGACGGGTTGCAGTGTAAAGACTGAACCTTGAGTGAGCAGGAGTTAAGAACTCCTAGTAAGAGGACAATGTCCTCTGTGACTCGGGATGATACACTGACACAGGTCAGTACCCGAGGTAGTTGTGGCAGAGTGTCGGCTTTGGCCAACTCGTGTGTAAGAGTACCATTACAGGTTGGTACTAGTGTAGTAGCGTCGAATGATCCTAAGTTCGATAGGACCGTTTTGATGCTAGTGTTCCTTGGGAATTGGATGAGCTAGGAGACTCAGGATCGAACCACCGTCAATGTTGCAACCGCCGTTATCGCCTCACCTGCTGAGATCCAGAGTGGAGATGTTATCCGAGAGCGAGTCATTGCATTCGAACCGAGGTATAGATCTAGTTCGGAGCAGAAATGGAAATCGGCAAGGAAATGAGAATCGGTCAGAGGAAAAGATCGAGGTCGACCGAATCAAATAGGGTTGTGGTCCTTCTTAGGACGCGATGGGGCAACCAGGATATTTGGTTGGGAAAGAGTGTGTGCTGTCACTTGGCAAGAGATAGAAGACTCATCTGATAAGTGTCAGAATTGTAGAAGGAAGCATGGATTAATCCAGTGTCCGAATGTGACTAGAACCTGTTGTGATGATGACCAGTGTGGCCATCAAGTGAAAGACTATCGGTGGAAGTCAAGGCATGGACATAGACATCATTGCCACTAGGATGGCAAAAAGAATGGGAGTAGAATGGACCTTGCACCGATCAGAGAAAGAATGTGTTGGAAGTGATTTTATCAGAGCAGCGCAGTAGAGCTTTGTGTTGAGTTGGTAGAACTTAAATTGTTGAAGTAAAAGTGAAAGAGAGGGAATCACTAGCAATAGTTGTGCTTGACTAGTTGTTGAGGTGTGAATTTGATGCCACATGAATAGTGTGGGCTTATGGAGCATCTTGTGATAATGAATCATGGTCATGGAGTAATCCAGTTTAGTCTATTAACATGTGCAAGTGTCGAGGTTATTGGGAGTCGAAAAGAATCTTCGATTTCATTAATCTCGTTGGCTAAAGATAATCCGTTTGTTAGATGGAGGTTGCCAAGATTGATTTGACAATTGTAGTGGATGTATCAGTTGAGAAATAGAATGTGAAGAAGGTGGCCGTGATACAGAAAAAATTCTAAGATGGCTTCAAAGGAATTGCTTGGGTTACCGCCAGAAAGAGATAGAAATTGCAATTGAGCTAGCACCAGGGACAGAACCGATCTCAAAGGCACCTTATCGAATGTCGTTATCTGAGTTGAAGGAATTGAAGGTGCAGATGCAAGAGTTATTGGATAAAAGATTTATTCGTCCTAGTGCATCGCCTTGGGGAGCACCGGTTCTGTTTGTTAAGAAGAAAGATGGTTCTTTGCGTTTGTGCATCGACTATCGGCAGCTCAATCAGGTAACGATCAAGAACAAGTATCCATTGCTGAGGATAGATGACTTGTTTGATCAACTGCAGGGAGCGTCAATATTCTCGAAGATCGATTTGAGGACAGGATATCATCAACTGAGGATTCGGAAAGAGGATATTCCTAAGTCAGCATTTCGTACTCGGTATGGTCATTACGAGTTTACAGTGATGCCGTTTGGATTGACGAATGCTTCGGCTGCCTTTATGGATTTGATGAACAGAGTGTTCATGGAATAACTAGATCAATTTGTGATCGTGTTTATAGATGATATCCTGGTCTATTCGAGAAGTAATGAAGAGCACGAGAATCATCTGAGATTAGTGCTTCAAACCTTAAGAACTCATCAGCTATATGCTAAGTTTAGCAAATGCGAGTTTTGGCTGACTCGTGTTGCGTTCTTAGGTCATGTGATTTCCGGAGAAGGAATCTCCGTCGACCCGAGCAAGATAGAAGCCGTGATCAAGTGGCCGAGACCAACATCAGTGACAGAGATCAGAAGTTTTCTGGGGTTAGCAGGTTATTATAGACGGTTTGTGGAAGGATTCTCAACGATAGCGTCGCCTCTGACAAAGCTTACAAAGAAAAATGAGAAATTTGTATGGTCAGACAAGTGCGAGTGTAGTTTCCAAGAGTTGAAGGAAAAGCTGACTACCGCACCTGTGCTAACGATTCCATCTGGTCCTGGAGCATTCGCGATCTATAGTGATGTGTCGTTTAGGGGGTTGGGTTGCATGCTGATGCAACATGGCAGAGTTGTTGCATACACTTCCCATCAATTGAGACCTCATGAATTGAATTATCTGACGTATGACTTAGAACTCACAGCCATCATATTTGCGTTGAAGATTTGGAGGCACTACTTATGCGAAGAGAAGTTTCAGATCTTCATGGACCATCAGAGTCTCAAGTATTTATTCTCTCAGAAAGAGTTGAACATGAGACAGCGTCGATGGATGGAATTACTGAAGGACTACGACTGTGATATCCTATATCACCTGGGAAAGGCAAACAAGGTCGCTGATGCATTGAGTCGGAAGTCTTCAGTGGCACGGATCTTGGTTAAGGAGTGGAACTTAATCGAGAGAGCTCGAGATTCAGAATTCAAATTTGAGGTAGGCCACCTTTCAAGTTTTATGGCCACCCTCAGAATTGAGCCGGATGTCCAGGTTAGAATCAAGCAACTTCAACCGATAGATCCCGACGTACAGAAAATTCTTCAAGAGGATACTTATAAAAGAAAGGCTGATTTTCAAGTTTTTGATAATGGGGTACTTAGGCTTCGTGGACGTTTGGTTGTACTTGATGATGTAGAGCTTAGAGAAGAAATTTCATCTGAAGCACATCGTAGCAATTACAACGTTCATCTTGGAAGCACTAAGATGTATCAGAATTTGCATCAACACTACTGGTGGTCAGGTATGAAGGCGGACATCGCCAAGCATGTGGCCAAGTGTTTGACTTGTCAGCAAGTAAAAGCCCAGCATTGCAAGCCGGGAGGATTTCTGCAACCTCTCGCGATCCCAGAGTGGAAATGGGAGCATATCACGATGGATTTCGTGACTGGACTACCAAGGAGTCAAAGGGGAAATGATTCGATTTGGGTAGTAGTCGATAGGCTGACAAAGTCGGCTCACTTCATTGTAGTTCGAAAGGACCTGAGTCTGGATAGACACGCAGACTTGTATGTGCGTCAAGTAGTTCGTATGCATGGAGTGCCAGTTACGATAACATCCAATAGAGACCCGAGATTTACTACTGCTTTTTGGAAGAGCTTGCAGAGTGCTTTAGGTACAAAGCTTCAGTATAGTATGGCATATCATCCTCAGACGGATGGCCAGTCTAAAAGGACAATTCAGACTCTTGAAGACATGCTGAGAGCGTGTGTTATAGACTTCAAAGGAAGTTGGGCAAATCAGCTTCATCTGGTGGAATTCGCCTACAACAACAGTTATCAGTAGAGCATCAAGATGGCCCCATTTGAAGCGTTGTATGGCAGAGCATGCAGAACTCCAGTGTATTGGGATGAAGTCGGAGAAAGGAAAATAACAGGCCCAGAGTTGGTTCATCAATCAATAGATGCCGTGGCAGTGATCAGAGACAGATTAAAGACAGCGCAGAGCAGGCATAAAAGTTATGTAGATAAGCGTCGAAGGTCTTTGGAATTCCAAGTTGGTGATCACCTTTTTCTGAAAGTGTCACAAATGATGGGAACTTCGCGCTTTGGTAAGAAAGGCAAGTTGAGTCCGAGGTACGTAGGTCCGTTTGAGATTCTTGAAAGAATCGGAAACCTAACGTATCGTCTTGCTTTGCCGCCAACATTGGCGCAAGTGCATGACGTTTTTCACATGTCGATGTTAAGGAAGTACAAGCCTGACCTGACCCACGTGCTCAATTTCGAGGAATTGGACGTGGATGACCGTGTGTCATACGTTGAAAGCCTGGTCTAGATTGTCAATCGTAAAGAGCAAGTTCTGTGTACAAAGACCATTCCGTTGGTCAAAGTGGTCTGGTAACACCACGGCACTGAAGGAGCGACTTAGGAGACTGAAAAATCGATGAGACAATTGTACCCCCGCCTTTTTGATCAAAGTGTAATGGTTTAAATTTCGATGACGAAATTTTTATAAGAGGGGAAGAGTTGTGACATCCTGAAATTCGACCCCGTTTCGATAAAGTGAAATGGGCATTTCGTCGACGTGCTTATGGTCCTTTTTCTCTGAGCTGATCACTCACGAGTTAACTAACCTATTGGGTGAAGCTGTTAAGGGCTGTATCAGCTGTAAAATCCCTAAAAGCTACCTAATTAGTTGGATTGGATTAAAAATACGTCTAATCAATTTTTAACCACGAAATTGAATTCGATTTCAGGAATCGAATTTTAAGCGCGCCATAATTCTTATTTTTAGGATGCTATCTCATTGCTCGTCAATTTATTGACGAGTCCGAAATTTCAATAAAGAAATTATCGGAAAAAAAATTGAAAAAGAAAATAGAAAGAGAAAAGGAAAATTTGCATAAAGGTATTATTTTTTTTTTCTTTTTTTCTCTCCCTCCCCTTTCCTTTTTTCTCTCTTTTCTCCCCTCTTTCCTTTTCTTTCTTTTCTTTTTCTTTCTTTCTCTCTCTCTCTCCCCTCCCCTTTTTTTCCCCCATCCGTGCGATTTTCCCCCACCCCACACCTTCTCTCTCTCTCTCTTTTCTCACTTTGACTAGTCAATACTTATCTTTCTCTCTCTCTCTCTCTCTCTCTCTCTCTTCTCTCTCCTCTCTTTTCTTCTTCCTCTCACGATCTTTCTTCTTCTTCTTCTTCTTCTTCCGTGTGCAAACCGAGCGAGCGGAGACAGCGAGCGCCGCGACCGCCGCCCGCCGCAGCCCCGCAGCGCCGCGCGCCGACGGCCGCCACCACCGCGCCCGCCGCTCCCGCCGTCCCGTCCGTCGCCGCGCCCTCGTCCCTCCGCGACGGCCCGCCCCGCCAACTTCATCCGTCCGCCAGCTTCCCGTCCGGCCACCTCCAACCATCCCCAACGCCGAACCCCCGCCGGACCACCCCCCCCTCGTCCTCCGCCGGCCTCCCTTTGCCGCCCTAGCCGCCGGAGTAGCCCCGGCTAGCCCCGACCAGAAAACCCACGAGTGGGTTTCCAGCGACTTCGGGCCCGTTTTTGGGCCGTTTCCGGGCCCCGGATCCGTGAGTCGCTTTGGGAAGTTTCGTTCCTCGCATCACCGCCGTCGGATTGATCGGATTTGCGCGCGATTTGGCGAGTAATCTCACTAATCGAGGATTAGTTGTCTAATTATGCTTAAGGTTGGTTTAGATTAAATTAATTATGTTTAGGTTGTTAGATTAGAATAAATTAGCAATTATTAGCCAATTGTGATGCGATTTAGATAAATTGATTGTACAATTAGCAAGTAGACGTGGTATACTAATTATTGGAAGTGCCTCGGGATTTTTCCCGACCCTTAGTGGGCTCAATTAGGCTTTCGGGCCTAAGTGGAATTTTTTAGTATTTAAATATTAATTTTCGGAATTAAATTAAATAATTATTTATTTTCCGAAAATGCAACTGAGATGGCCTGGAACCGGAAAATTATGCTGATGACCGTGGTGAAGTCCGTTTATTTAATCGGGCAGCTAAATTGTAATTTTTAATATAAATTATTTAATTAATTAATAATTAATTAATTAATTAATTTTTGGAAATTAAGATTTTGATGGACGATGACCAAAATCTCGTGCTGATCGTCGTGGCGCAGTCCGTTTATTTATTTGAGCTCCACGTTGTATGGAATTAATAAATTGTGATATTTTAGGGATTTACCCTAAATTGATTGGAATTGATTGAGATTGAATTGTTGATTGGTAAATGGCCAAGTGTGTTATTCAGCATTTATAATGCCTTTGTTGAGTTGATTTAATTATTTGATTGAGAATCGTTGGGCATTGGTCATCGGTATTGAAAGTAGATTGGTAACCACTTGAAAGCGGACACGTGGGCTCGGTGAATTGGAATATTACCGGGAAAATGCACGTGAGTTTAGTGGTTGAGCATAGTGAATTGTTTATGTTGGCTCTGTGATGAATATATCACCTTGGCGAAAAAGACGCCCGAGAGCATATTGAATCGTTTGTGTTGGCTCTGTGATCAGTGTATCACCTTGGCGAAAAAGACGCCCGAGAGCATATTGAATTGTTTGTGTTAGCTCTGTGATCAGTGTATCACCTTGGTGAGATAAAAAGATGCACGTGGGCCGAGAGCATAGTAAAGTGTTCACGGTGATTTGATACGTCACCTTGGCGAATCGACCCGAGAGCATTGATGGAGTCCGTGACTAAGTGTAGGCATCTAAAAGGACACGTGGGCTCGGCGAATTGATGCATCGCTTTGGTGAGATGCACCTGAGAGAATGCACGTGGGCCCGGGCATCTAAAAGGGCACGTGGGCTCGGTGACTTGATGCATCACTTTGGCGAAAAGGTCGCCTGAGAGAATGCACGTGGGCCCAAGGTTCGAGGCACGTGAACTCGGAGACTTGGAAGGTCGTCCTGGAGAATGCACGTGGCCTAGTTTTTAAATATCCCACAGTGGGGATTGAGTCGTATGACATGTAATCGACGGGTTCGATTTGTTTGAAGTGAATGAGTATTTATTGTGAATTATACTGACTTGCAGGTGGGATCAGAGGCCAAGGTAAGTCCTCTGCCCTGTGCGTGTTTAGGCAGCCTTTAGTATAATGGTTTGCTAATCGGGCTTAGTGGGGTAGAACTCGCTGAGACGTAGTCTCATCCCAGTTTGGGGAAAACCATTTCAGGACCCCGCTGAAGAGCTGAGGAGGAGGAATCCGAGAAGAGAACTCGGAGGTGAGATCTGAAGAGGAGGATTTTTGGAAGAAGAAGATAGTCCCTAGAGGAGCCGTGAGTACGGTTTGGATGGATTGAGATCCTGTCTTCTTTTGAGATCTCCGTTTTGATGTGAATAGTTATGAAGTGATTTTATGGTTTGTATAAAAGTTTGGTTATAAATTTCAATATGAAAAATATGGCCCTGCTTTTCTATCCCATCGTTTTATTGTCTGGGGATTTTAACTGCTTCCGCATGTGCTTAAAATTGAAAGGGTCGGCGATACATTATCCTGGGATATCGCATTATAAAATCGACCAAGTGAGACGGATGTGTGCGTGCCTGAGGATCGGGGCGTGACACCAAGAGATTCTATCAAAAAAAGAATGAGAAAAAGAAGAGCTCCAATGAAGTAAGTGTGACCGACAACACTGAGACCAATGATGGGGATGTCTTGTCCATATCGTTAAGGAAGGACACCTCTGAAGATTCATGGATCTTGGACTCCGGATGCACTTATCATATGAGTCCTCATCAAGAAGCCTTCGATGAAGACAAGGCATATAATGGTGGTTCAGTTTTCATGGGGAATGACACTTCATGCAAGACTATGGGAGTTGGAACCGTGAAAATCAGGATGTTTGATGGCATGATCAGAACCCTCGAGGGTGTGCATTGTGTACCAAGTCTAAAGAAGAATTCAATTTCATTGGGAGCACTTGAATTCAATGGACGCAAGTACTTGGCTCAAGGTGGAGTCTTGAAGGTGATCAAGGGAGCTCTGCTTGTTCTAAAGGGATGGATACACATGGACCTATGTGGGCTTATAGGAACCACAATGCAAGGTGGAGCATTTGTTTCCACATATGCTAGCATGAAGATAGATAACACCTATCTATGGCATATGGACCTCAGGCATATGAGGGAAATAGGATTGATGGAGCTTCACAAGAGGAATACACTCAAAGGTATAAAAATATGCAAATTAGATTTGTGTAGATTTTGTGTGTTTGAAAAACAATGCAAAGTATGGTTCAAGGTTGCAAATCGTATGAGCAAGGGCATGCTTGAGTATGTACACATGGATGTATGGGGTCCTTCACCAGTAAAGTCAAAAGGCAGGAAGGAATACTTCATGACATTCAACAACGATTTCTCTCGGAAAGTTTGGGTCATGCGACAAAGTGAGGCATTTGACAAGTTCAAAGAATGGAAAGCCAAAATTGAGACTCCAATGGGGAAGAAGTTTAAGTGCTTGAGATTAGATAATGGAAAAGAATACAAATCGACACATTTCATGGAGCTTTGCAAGAAAGAAGGGATTAAACGTCACTTCACAGTTCCAGATACACCCCAACAGAATGACATAATAGAAAGGACGAATTGGACCCTATTAGAGAGAGCTCGGAGCATGAGGCTACATGCGAGACTGAGCAAGGAGTTTTGAGCCGAAGTTGTCTACATGGCATGTTATCTTGTAAATTGGTCTCCATCAATTGCAATTAAATGCAAAATCCTGAAGAGGTATAGACTAGTAAAATTGTCAATTATTCTAATTCAAGAATATTTGGTTGTCCTGCTTTTGTACATGTGCAGAGTTTAAAGCGCTCAAAGTTGGATCCAAAGTCAATAGTGCATATTTCTCGGTTAGGAGAAAGGAGTGAAAGGGTACAAATTATCGGATCCAAGTGAAAAGAAAGTTCTAACAAGCAGGGATGATGTGTTTGATGAATATGAAATGTTGAAGTCAAGCTAAGTGCCACATTGACTGCCAAAGAGGAGAGTGATAAATCTATCGTTAAGGTGGAGTTTGAAGCCAAAAAGTCTGCAAAGAATGGCGAGTCATCTAATGAAGCTTTGGAAGTTAAAGAAATGGTGGAATTTCCTCGTATTATTGCGACGAGTCAAGTAAGGTGCACTCTAAAAGCACCGGAGAGATACAGTTTTGAGGACATGGTTGCTTACGCTCTTATCATAGGTTTCAGCGATCCAAGCTCCTCTCATGAAATTTTGAAAAGTGATCACAAAGGAAAGTGGATGACTACGATGATGGAGGAGGTGGAGTCGTTACAAAAAAAAAAAAAATGAGATGTGGGAACTTGTGAACAAGCCCAAGGATTGGAAAGTCATTAGCTACAAATGGGTTCTTCAAAGAAAGGAAGCAGTAATGGGGAAAGAGCAAGATAGATACAAGGCTCGATTTATTGCTAAGGGTTATGCACAAAAGGAGGGGATCGATTATGACAAGATATTTTCCCCAATTATAAAACACACATGAATTCGTGTTTTACTAGCTATGGTGGCATGGATGACTTGGAGCTCGAGCAGCTAGACGTGAAGACGGCATTTCTTCATGGTGACTTGGGTGAGAAAATTTACTTGAAATAGCTTGAAGGCTTCAAGGTGGAAGGAAAAAAGGATTACGTTTGTCTACTCAAGAGATCACTTTACGGTTTAAAGCAATCTCTGAGGCAATGGAAGTAAAGGTTTGATTCTTTTATGCTTTATATTAGCTACATGAGGAGTGTGCTTGATTCTTGTGTCTATTAGAGAGTTTTAAATATGAGTTGTTTATTTTGTTGATGCTCTATGTTGATGATATGTTGAATGTTGCAAGAAAAATGAGAGACATTGTCTCCCTAAAGTTTCAGTTAAGCAATGAGTTTGAAATGAAGGATCTTGGTGTTGCAAAGAGGATCCTTGTCGTGGAAATCTTTTGAGATAGACGTGCAAGTAAGCTTTGGATAAATTAGAAGAAGTATGTTAAGAAAGTCTTGGAGTGGCTCAACATGGGAAAAGCTAAACTGGTTTGTATACCCTTAGCAAATTACTTTAGATTATCCGAGAAATGATGCTCTAATTCACATGAGGAGGTTGTAAAGATATCTCAAGTACCCTATAGTAGCGCAATAAGGAGCCTCATGTTTGCTATGGTTTGTAGCAAACCAGATTTGGCTCATGTAGTGAGTTTAGTCAGCTGATACATGAGTAATTCGGGTAAGAAGCATTGGAAAGCTGTTAAGTGGATCTTTTGTTATTTGGTTGGAATTACTAGCATGGGTTTGATGTTCAATTCAAAGGGAGAATTGATTGATTTAGCAAGTTATGTTGATTCGGACTTTGTTGGTGATTTGGACAAGCGAAGGTCCATCATGAGATATGTCTTTACTCTTGGAGGTGGAGCTATTTCATGGAGGGTAATGCTTCAGTCTACCGTAGCATAGTCTACAACCGAAGCTAAGTATATGGCAACAACTAAGGTTGCGAAGGAGGGAATGTAGCCGACATGTTTGGTCATGGAGTTGGGTTTAAAACAAGATAGTGCTATACTATATTGCAATAGCCAAAGTGCAATATGTCTCGCAAAGAATCAAGTGTTTCATTTTAGAATGAAATGCATTGAAGTTCGGCACCACAAGATTCGAGAATTTGTAGAGAATGGTAGCATTACTTTGAAGAAAATTCATACTAAAGATAATCCTGTGGATATGCTCACAAAGATGATTACCATGGAGAAGTTCAAGTCCTGTAGAGACTTGATATTTCTCACTCATCATTGAAGTTGATGGAGGCCGCACTAGTCTAAGTGCGAGCGTACCTTTACGAAGGTATGGTGGAGAGTGAAATATAATCGTTCCTTGGTTCGAGTGGAGACTTGTGGTTTATTCATCCCAAAAGTGGAGATTTGCTGATGTTCTCTTGAATTCCATGAAGTTTTGATCGATTGGAGACTCAAAAAAGTTGATCGGGGAGTCTAGAAAGGCTTGGAGCTTGCAGACTATTCTTTTCTAGATATATTTCCTACATTTGGACCTATCTACAAAGGATTTCATGGGAAATAGTCCAAATTCAATACAATTGGGATATATCATGATATCCCTAATATTTATAGGATAATCACTAAAGATTTATTAGTTAGTTTCAAACTGGTAAGATTTTAGGGTGTAATTCCTTTCCTATTAGGATTAGGGAAGTTGGGATATGAGAATCTATTTATTTAACATGGTTTCTTGTATCTAAATATGCTAAAGAAAGAAGAAATTCTCTCTCTCTCTCTCTCTCTCTCTCTCTCTCTCCCGTGGATGTAAGTGGATTTTCGTTGAACCGCATAAATCTATGTGGTCTTGATTATTCTTGTTTTTGAACTTTTTATTTCATCTGGTTAGGGTGCTCTTTCGTACAACAGACTTTGTCATAAAGACTATCAATTCTCATGCATCAAAGCTTGCATCAAGGCACTTTGGGATGGCCACAAGCATTGAAATGTTGTACATTTAATAGTGCCTAGTTTTCTAAATGTTTCTAGCTTCTATGTACATAAATGTCTAGATTCTAAGTTTAAGTCTAGTCTTTTGCTCTTCTTTTGTTGTGTTATAAAAGGTCATCAAGTCTATAAAAAAAAAAAGAGACTAGATTTGATTAATGAAATTTGCTTAGCGCATTTCCTTTGAACCTTGAAAACTTCAAACCCCTTGAAAACCTAGAAGATTCTTCACTCTATCCTTGAAGAATCAAGAGCTTTCAAAGCCTGCATCTTGAATAGTTGCAGCCATCAATCTCAAAGAATTAATGCCATTTCAACTTCCTTGGGGGCCTAGAAGAGAAACTATTGAAGTTTCTATCATTTCTTCATTCTATCCAATCTCGTTTCGCCCACTTCCATAAAAAATTGACAAGCCTATAGTGCTTATCTGAGAAAACGTAAAACATAAAAGTTGTAGATTTTTGAGTCTTTATTCTTTTGGCTTGGAATTAGGTCATTCTGATCTAAATCAACAAATTTATGCTCATTTTCCTGAGGAAGCATAATAGAAAATTTTGCTCGATATTAAGACTAAAGGTACGAATGATAACTATTTTGGCCAAAAATTGATTTTTGGAAGAGAACTAGATTTTCTATTTCTATTCTTGGATGAGTTTCTAAGCAAAAATATGCGTTTGATAATGACATAAAATTTCTATTTGCGGAATGAAAATTCGTTTGATAATGACACAAAATTTCTCCCTTTTGGTGGTGGCGGCGGCAGGCGGCGATCAGCGATGGTAGGTGGTGGCTTGCGGCAAGTGGCGGCAATGGCAACAGCCGGGAGTAGCGGCGGCTAGCGACGCGAACAACGGCTGGCAACAATGGATGAACAACCAACTAATAGCGAGGAAGCACGATGAAAATAATTTTTATTTCTCATTTTCATTTCAGAAATATGAAAGTAAATAATTTTTTAGTTTTGATTTCTATTTCAAACTTATTTCTAGAGTAGAAAATCTACTCCAGAAATAGAAAAATAAAATAGTTTACTAAACAGATTTTTGTTCCAGAAACAAATCTAGAATAGAAAAATAGTCTTAGAACATAAATAGAATGATTAGCATGCGCGTCCTAAATTTTTGTCTGTAAGTCACTCGCCTGATCCTATTGTTTGAGTAGCTAATCTTGGGCTACATCATATTAGAGACAAAGAAAGAACTTATGACGTTGATAGAGATTATATTATTTGGAACTTTGAACGTGACACACTATTTTTTCCTGCTAAAATTGAATGTGATGTACTTGCTTTAAGAATATGTGAACATCGAAATTGTTAATGTGAAAAAATGTTATTTGATGCTGTACATTTTTTTTTTTTTGGGTCGAAAAGGTAAATATTATTTAAGTATTCACAAAGTTACATCCCAAAGATATTGCATCGGCAACTACAATATCTTGCAAAAGAAAAGGGGTGAAAATGTTCCAGTTGCGGGCTACGTCAGATCTTCCATGGGCCTTTGTAGCCCAATTAGCTGCTCCATTGGCCTCCCTTCGATAGAACTGCAGTCGCAAGCTAGGGTAAACGGGAAGCAGAGCCGTTATTTCGTTGAATAGCATTCGTTCTTCCCATGGTGGCTTTGTCCGTCCGTGAATTGTGTTGATCAAGATCTTGCAGTCAGACTCAATCACTATGTTTGCTGTATGGAGACCTTGGTGCCGCAGGTGATGTGGAGTGAAGGTAAGCACTTGAACTTCCGATTGAAATGCCGAAGTTGCAGGGAATTGGTCTGTGTAGATGTCTGTAAGTATCCCCTGATGGTTTCGACCAATACATGCCATCGTTCCTTCTTGTGTACCAGGATAATAAGAGCCATCAATATTGCATTTGAGAGAGTCGTGATCTGGAGGTTTCCACTGATTTCCTACTGCGCCATCATCATTACGTGTGCTTTGTCTACTCTGAGCAGAAGATGACTAGAGTCGGTTTTGTGTAAAGGCATCTTCTACTGCCTAATTGGGGTCTGGATACCTTCTGCGAAAAATCCAGTTGTTGCGCATACACCAAACTTGCCACAAGACTTGTGCTATTGTTTCCAAGCCAGGTACGAGCCACTGATCTGTTGCCCGTTCTGTGATCCAATCATCCATACACTGTATTGTAGTAGGTGAGACAGAGATGTTGATCTTAGGATGCTTCCATACACCCGTAGTCCAGGGACAGAAAAAGAACAGATGTTCAATAGTTTGCGGAGTCCTTTGATTACAGAGATTGCATATAGGAGTGGGGTAAATATGTCGATGAAACAAGTTAGCTTTAGTCGCAAGGGCATTATGGCAACCTGTCCATAGGAAAGTGCGGATCTTGGGCTTTGTTTGCATAGACTAGATCTTATGCCAAAGTATTTTGGGGTGCTGGTGTGATGTAGATGCATGTTGAGCATTCGTTGTCCATGCCGTGCTAACCATTGATTTATAATTGCTCTTCACTGTATGATTGTCGTCCTTGGTAGGTGTCCATACTAACATATCAGTAGCATAGGCAGGTCGGATAGGGATTTTGACAATTTATGTAATAATCGGAGTATCAAAAAGTTGTTGAATTAAAGGAAATTTCCAGATTTGGGTGAGAGGATCAATAAGATCGGCCACCTGCTCTGGCTCCTCTCGTGTTGCTGGTCCGGCTATAGTTCCGATAGGTAACCAGCTATCCTCTTGAATCTTGATCTCCTTACCATCCCTGCCAACCATCGTACATTAGGTAGGATGGCCTCTCTGCCAAGAAGAAGACTCTACCATCCCCATGAAGGGCGTGTACCTCTAGGTGCTGTTTGGAAGGTCGTTGAATTGAAATACAAACCCTTAAAGATTTTACCCCACAAGGAGCAAGGTTTTTGAAGTAAGCGCCAAGCCTGTTTCCCAAGCATCTCTTTGTTGAATGCCATCAAGTCTCGAAAGCCAAGTCCTCCACTATCCTTATCAGCTTTAAGTAAATCCCATTTCTGCCAATGCACCCCAACCCTACTATAATCAGTCGTCCACCAAAATCTGGAAATTTTCTATTCAATAAGTCTACAAAGATGTTGGAAGCTTAAAAATTGACATCACATATTGATGAATTGCCTGTACAACAGCTTTGATGAGGATCTCCTTTCCGCCTTTAGACATAAATCTTTCTTTCCAACCCTTAAGCTTTGAATTTATTCGCCCTAATATCCAAGCAAACATCTCCTTTTTAGATCTACCCCACTTTGAAGGAATATCTAAATATTTTCCATACCGGTGCAACACCGGCATTCTAAATATTCCTGCTAAGTTTTCCTGTAAGCTCAACAGATAGTTCTTACTAAAAAAGAGGCTTGATTTGTTCTGATTTATAACCTTGTCCGTCGCCATACAGTATTGATTGAGAATATTAGCAAGATTCTGACATTCCATTATAGTGCCTTTGAGAAAGAAAACTGAATCATCAGCGAAAAAAAGATGCGATAGTGTCGGACATGACCTGTTTAGCTTGATACCGATGAGATGGCCAATGTTTATTGCTTGGTTAATGAGGGTGGATAGAAGATTTGCTAGTAAAATGAAGATGTAAAGGGAAAGAGGGTCTCCCTGTCGTATTCCTTTGGATGGCCGAAAATATGAAAGCTGTTCTCCATTAAAGCGAACACTTAAAGAGGTTGTAGTGATACATTGCATTACCAGCTGAACCCATCTTGAATCAAATCCCAATTGCAGTAGATAATCCTTTAGGAAATCCCATTCGACTTTGTCATAAGCTTTTTGCATGTCTGTCTTGAGGAGTACATTGAAATGCCTCTTCATTTCCTTAAATCGAAATTGATGTAGAGCCTCTGGGACTATGAACACATTATCCTGTATTTGTCTCCCGCTCACAAAGGTAGCCTGCTCTTCTGAGATAATCTCACAGGGTTTCAGGTGATTGGCCAAGATCTTAGATATAACCTTGTACGCAAAGTTACATAGGTTGATGGGTCTAAATTGATCCAGATTTTCAAGGTAACTGGTTTTGGGTATTAGAGCGATGATCATCTTGTTGAGGTCTTTAGGCAACACCCTAGAACTAAAGAAGTCTCTTACTCATTTTATCAAATCATCCTGAATGATATCCCAGTGGCATTGATAAAACAACCCATTTAAACCGTTTGGACCTGGTGCTTTCGTTTTCCCCAGTTGAAAAGCCGCTTGTTTCACCTTGAAGACAGTATTTGGACTCATTAAATGATCATTCATATCAGCTGATACAACCTGAGGACACTGATCCAGAATTGGAGCATAGTTGCGTGGACCGCCTGTTGTATACAACTGTGAAAAATAGGCATTAGTTAGCTCCTTTAAAGCCCGATTGTCCCTCACCTAGTTGTGATTCTTGTCTTGTAACATACCTATCCTGTTGCACTGCCGTCTCTGAATAGTAGTTGCATGAAAAAATTTTGTGTTCTTATCTCCCCATCGCAACCAATTAATTCTAGATCGCATAGCCTAGTACTTTTCCTCTTGCTGCCATATATTTCTGATCTCATCCCGAAGATAAGAAACTTCTGCTGTTTCAGTTCCAGAACTATATGGTTGATTTATAATGTTTTGAAGTGGTTGTTGTAATGCTTGCACTTTTAAGTGGCCATTAGAAAATTTTGAACAGCTCCAAACATGTAAAGCTCAAGAAACCACTCTTAGTTTATGTACAAGGTTTGAATTGCTTACCTTAATTGATTGCCATGCTTTGTAGATGACCTCGTGGCACTCTTGATCGTGGATCCAATAAGCTTCAAAGAGGAAAGGCATACGGCTCTTTTTATGTATAGATGAATTGGACAAGAGAAGCGAGCAATGATATGATCCCAGGGCTGGCAAAGCAAACACCTCCACGGCAGGATATTGAAGTCGCCAATCTATAGTACATAGAACACGTTCCAATCGTTCCTTAACTAATTCATCTCCGTCTCGATTATTCATCCAAGTAAAGGCACAT
This sequence comes from Eucalyptus polyanthemos subsp. polyanthemos, assembly GCA_017140185.1. Classification (NCBI taxonomy): domain Eukaryota; kingdom Viridiplantae; phylum Streptophyta; class Magnoliopsida; order Myrtales; family Myrtaceae; genus Eucalyptus; species Eucalyptus polyanthemos. The sequence continues at coordinate 61,130,360 of CM029459.1, read as the reverse complement.
CCCTTACTCTCTAATTCCATCAAAGCACAGTCATTGATGACAGTCCAAAAAGAGTTTAAACGATACCAGTTTGACTGGCGCTTACCTACCTTTTCCTAGGGATAGAGGATCTCATTGAAGTCCCCCGCGCAAAGCCAATGGAGAGTATTCGTGTTGCTGATACTTTTGAGTTCATCCCAAAATAACCGGCGATTGTGGTAGGAAGATGGAGCATGAAGACAGGTCAACCGCATCAGTCTATCATCCATGGAATCACGACAGAGCATATCAAAAAGGTACTCCGAATGCTATTCGATTTCTAAAGATATTGTTTCATTCCAAAAAACTGCCAAAACCCCCTGCTAGACCTTCTGGGTCGCGCACAAAAGAGCTGCTGAAATGTAATTTGCGTTGCAATCTATGAAGCACCGTTTCATGATTCTTGGTTTCTATTAAAAACAGTAAGTCGAGCTTTTCCTTGGCCGTCAAGGCCTTTAGTGCTTGAACTGTCAGGGGATTGCCCAAACCCTGACAGTTCCAACATATTAACTTCACTTGTGCGGCGATGGCTGTTTGGGGCTAGCCACCATTGCCCATTGGGTCGCCTCATTCACTTCCAGAATTGGTGTATCCATAAACAGAGAATCATCAAAATCACTAAATGCTTATTGTTTCATATCATATGGCGAATACCTTTTCGGTTTTTTAGCTGAGCCAAACTTTGGAATAGCCATAGGTCCTTTATTTTTTTTTGTATGCTGATGTCCCATTGATGGGTTGATGATGGCCTTTTGTTTCGCACTCGCAGGGATCATTACTGTGGTGAGAATTTGCTCAATTTGCATCAATTGCTGTGGATAGTGCTGATCAGTTGCTACTCTGTCAGAGTTGGGTGGATCTGCTGGTAAGGGCAGGGTGACAACTAAATCTTGCTGAGTCGACACTGGCTCAGTCGGCAGCAAAGCTGGAAGCGTCTCAGGAATGGTTTCTTCATTCGAATCAGCACTCTCTGGGGGGTTATAAAAACTTTCCAGTAAGGACTATGCTCTCCAACTTGATGCTGTACATTCGCTGCTTATGAAAGATATAACTTTCTAATTGTTGGAAGACATAGTATGATATTTTGCTTATGGAGATTGTAAAGGGAGAGTTTAAATCCGAATCCTTTGACATAACTGATTAGACCCACTAGAATAATGACTGCTCCACTCTACAACATATCGCTAATGTGGGACTTCTTTTGCATCCTTTGACATAACTGATTAGACCCACTAGAACAATGACTGCTCCACTCTACAACATATCGCTAATGTGGGACTTCTTTTGCATTATACCCTCACATGTGCACCTCGATAAATCTTTCTCTCAGGTATGAGCCTTTTGTGTCAGACCGCTCTCCCTTAGTCTAGGTATTCTTTCACAGTGATATTATCTCAACTCAAATCTCACCTTTGTTTAGCAAAGTTCAGTAGGAATACAACATCTGCCTTGACTCCTCCTCAATCGCTTTGGCTCGGCCAAGCTCAACAAGAATACATTATCTGAACCACCTTAAGTCACATTCGAAGTATATTTTCTTGAGATATTCACCAAACAACAAGCCACACATGTTGAGCCCAACCCATCATACCACTTCTTGGGAGGCGCGACGGAAACCCAATACCATAATGTAGGGAAATTGTTAAGAGAGAGCTGAAATTCAAGCATGTCGACATATCCGGTTAGGTCCACATTCTCTTTAAAACTTAAGCCTATGAGTTATAGGCAATTTTTTACCAAAAAAAAAAAAAATTATAGGCAAACATTAATTGCTCCATTTTACACCACATTCTCAAGTGGGATTCTCAATTTTTGTCTGACATGTTTTTTTTTGGTCAAAAGCTCAACCAATTTTTCCATATGCTGATTTTATTATTTTAGATCCATATCTATATATGTATATCCTTTTTCCTTGCCTTTTATCAATTTGTCTTATCCATCTCGCTCTTCCTTATACTTTCTCCAGTGTGAAGCTTATGATTAAGCGTGGGACTGTGTTGATATTTTATCTAAGCATGTACACAATGCTCCAACTTTTCTATTATAATTTAGTTAGCTCATTGACATTTTTTTTAAAAAAAAAGTGAGATTGAAAGAACTAAACAACCACTAAGTCAATTTACTTATTTTGTCAAGCATGACAAACAACTGGAAAGCTTTATTATATCCCGAATGGGAATGCAAAGAGGCCAAGGTTTGACGACAATAATCGCAGACTTGCAGATGTGCGATACACAAACAAGAACTTAGCAAAGTACCTTCGGATGGATTGTTACCTATTTAATTAGTTTTTCTAGATCTTTGATTTCTTTTTTGTTTATAGATGGAAATGAGATAATATTGATGTCGAGCATATTGATCTGTTTGATCATATCTTTTGAGGAATGTCCTCGGAAACGACGTAACTTTTCTTGTGAGCTAAGATTGGTTTACGAAATTTTGGACGTGATAATTTTTTATTTGGGATTGAATTTGGTCCACCTGTTTAAATGCCTATTTTCAATTGATTTGATGAGATTATCCTATGCTATAAAGGATACATGTGATGCTTATGAAAGATATACCTTTCTAATTGTTGGGAGGCGTAGCAAAAGTAATATTAACAGCATCACCTTACACTGACAGAAAGTAAAGACGAATGGAGAGGGTGGACTCTTTTGTATATTGATGTATTGTGAACAATTACAATGATCCACTTATAGTGTAAGAATACAAGGAATTTAGGAAATAATATACAAGGAATCATAATTTTCTATTAACTAAGGCAATTACAAATCTACTGAATCAATTAGAATCGACGTTATGGTTAGAATCTTCAATCATATCTTCAACACTCCCCCTCAAGCTGGTGGCCTATATATGTTAAGGACACCAAGCTTGCTCAGCAAATACGTATGTTGTTTTTGACATAGTGGCTTAGTAAAAATATCTGTTGGTTGATCCATAGTTCAAATTCCCTTTGCTACGAGTACTCCTCATGTGGTTTTGTCTCAAGTGAAATGGCAATTAACTTCTATATGTTTTGTTCTCTCATGAAATACAAGATTTGTTGCCAATTTGAGAGCAATGTCATTGTCACAAAACAATTCAGTTGGTCCACTGACTTGTAATTCGAGGTCTAAGAGCAATCCTCATATCCAAACTACTTCGTAGGTAGTTTTTGCCATGGCTTGATACTCTGATTCGACCAATAACAATGCTACAGTTGACTACTCCTTTGTTTTCCATGAAATCAACGAATCTCACAAGTGGATGCAAAAACTAGTGAAAGATCTTCTGGTCATCGAGCAAGTAGCATAATTAGTATCACAAAAAGTTGTCATCTTCATGTTGCAGTCCCGAGATAAGAACATTCCAAGACCCGGACACCCCTTCAAATATTTCATAACTTTCAGGGCTGCATTCATATGAGACTGCTTCAAACTATACATGAATTGCCTGAGGATTTGCATCACATAACATATATTGGGTCTTGTCATGGTAAGATATTTCAACTTCCTAGCAAGCCGCTGATATCCCGATGGATCCTTGAGCAAAGGATCATCAATAGATAAAGAGGAACTCACATCGTACTCATGAGTAGTCAACTTGCTATTCTGTTCAATTGGTATGACATATGGCTTACACCCAACAATCCCACTTCTGAAATGATTTCTAGGATGAATTTCCTCTGGCAAAGACTAATACCCTTATCAGAATGTGCAATCTCAATACCAAGGAAATATTTGGGAGGCCCCAAATCCTTGATGTGAAAGGTAGAATACAAATATTCTTTGAACTTTGCAACATGAGAGTCATTATATCCCATCACAAGTATATCATCAATATATATCGGCAAATAAATTGATGAATTACTTGCATTCCATGTAAATAGGGCATAGTCATGCTTAGAATGTTGAAAACATGTACTAGTTAGGGTAATAGTAAACTTGGAATACCATTGTCTAGATGCCTGCTTCAATTCATATAGGGATTTGCGTAAACGGGATACCCGAGACTCCTCCTGTCTGCGTAATCCCTGTGGAAGCTCCATATATATTTCCTCATCGAGATTATCATGGAGGAAGGCATTGTAGACATCCATTTGGTGCAACTGCCAATTACGAATGGTAGCAATGGATAAGACTGAATAGTGAATTATTTTGCAATGAGAGAGAAAGTATCATGATAATCAAAGCCTTTTCTTTGTGAAAAGCCCTTGGCCACCAAGCGAGCTTTGTAACGTTCAACAGAACCATCAGCCTTAAACTTGATTTTTTTATACCTATTTACATTCGATTGGTCTCCGATATGGGGAAAGTGGAATAATATCCCAAGTATGATTCTCCATTAGTGCATTAAGTTATGATTTTATGGCACGTTGCCATCGAGGATCACGCGATGCTTCATAAAAAGAAGATGGTTCCGTTCTTGTGAGAGACGGCTAATGCAACACGTGTTTTGGTGATAACCGATCAAATGAGACGTATGGGGAGATAAGGTATTTTGTACTTGAAGAACCTAATGTTGAGCAAATATAGTCCTAAGTCCAAGTAGGTGGGCGAGTTTGTCGACCAGAATGCCGGGGTTGATCAGTTGCCAAATGTTCCGATGCTAGAGAAGTCTCTATATGGTTAGGAGAAGCCGTAAGACTTTTTTACTGCATAAGATAGACCCAAGTGCCCTGTGTATAATCATCAACAATTGTAAGAAAGAAATGCGAGCCATCACGATGAGGGGTATGATAAGGGCCCCAGATATCCATATGAAGTAATGAAAAAAATTTGTTAGCTCGAAAAGTATTTATAGGAAAGGATGTTCGAGATTGTTTAGCTAAATGACATATTGGACATTCAAGATGTGGAAAACAAGCACTATTACCCAATCTTTGGTGAAAAAGGAGATTTTTATTTTTATTGATAGCATTACAAGAGATGCTTTTATTCAATAATTATGAATCTCCTGGGGAATCAATCCAAAAATATAGTCCTTGTGCAACACCACCCAAGCCCATCAGTCTCCCAGTCGAATGGTCCTGAAAGAAACAATTGTTTCAATTGAATATGGCACAACATGAATTATCTGTGCAGATTTTTGAAACAAAGAGTAGGTTGAATTCAAACTTAGGAATGTATAGTACGTTCTTGAGGACAAAGTTTGGACCAACATGAACAGTTCCAACCTTGGTAACATGGATCACGTTTCCATTTGGAAGACGTACTAATATGGGAGATTGTGATTTTCTATCCACATGAGAAAATAAATGCTCATTGCAAATTATGTGGTCACTAGCCCTTGTATCGATTATCCATGCATCAATAGAAAAAGAATTCTCCATGTGAAGAAAAGTACCCAAGTACCCCGCGCTTTTGTCATTGGTTTTCAGCTGATTCATCATTTGAACAATATGTTGATATTGATCCTGGGTAATCATCTGCTGTTCCCCGTCAATCCTTTTTGTAGAAACCTGATACACTGAGGATTCTTTTTTGTTTTTGTCAATAGGCTTTCCATGGAGTTTCCAACATGTCTCAATAGTATGATGGGGGTGTTTGCAATATTCGCAATATTCGCAATATTTATTTTTTGAATTTACCATTTTGCCCACTGATTTTTCCTAATGACGTGGCCTGACATGAGCCATAAGATCCTTTGTAAGGGGCTGATGTGGCCTAATAAGGCCAATCCGATCTGGTCAGATTGAGCGATGATCCTAGGCCGTCGATCATCGCGCATGATCTTGAGTTGTCCATTACGGCGTGCGCTCTTGGACCGTCCATTAGGGAGCGTTGATCCCAGTTGCTCATCCCCATCTTCTGATCTAGGCCATCCATTGCTGAGCGATGATCCCAGTTGTCCACACGAGGAACCCTAGGGTTCTCTTCGTTCTTTCTCCTTGCCGCAGCCACATAACCCATTTTTGGGTATCCAGTAACTTCAAGAGATCTGCCACCAGCCGTCTCATCAGAGCCAACGCCATAGGAGAGAGCCACGAGGTTCATCCCTTCTCCTCCTCGAGTATGCTCAATCGTGGCCAGGTGGTGATTTTCCTCCAAGACTGCTAGCTGATATATGCAGCCGAGGGGTAATAGAGGGTCCATTGTAAGAATTTGATATCAAAATGCTGAATAGGACTCATTTAGGATGAGTAAGAATCTCGTAGCCTTCTCTCGTTCTTTGATTTCTTTATACTGCATCAACGTGCTCTTGAGTCCTTCCAGGCGTTCTTCAACCGCCTCAAGTTCATTCCATAGGGCAGAGAGGCGGTTGAAGTAAGTGGTAATCGAGAGGTTCCCTTGCTTCAACTTCGTTAGTGCTTGGGTGATGGTGAAGAGCTTTGCTCGGTCAAGGCGTCCATGCATCTCCTTGATGCTATCCTAGAATCGCTTCGCGTCTTCAATTGGTGGAAGCCTAGTCGCGATGTCGGGGGCGAGACAATTGCTGATCCAAGTACATACTAACTGATTGCATCTTCGCTAATGTCTCGGGTTGTGTTCATCTGTGGGGAAGGGGATAGCTCCATCAAGAAAGCCATCCTTGTCTTTGGAGGTTGATGATGCGAAGTTCCAGTCCATTGGTCAACAAGGTATAAAAAGGATCACCTGATTCGGGGTGACCGCCGTTGCTGATGGGGAAGGTGTATAGCAAGAAATCGGGCGGGTAGGCCAAGTAGGGATTTGTCCCTTGACCTCGCAAGAATTCGGATTTGTGACCTAGATTTGGTTGACCTGAATCAGTTGTCGGGTCACTCTCATCTGACAAAGGAGCCGATTGGTTTACGTTGGGCTGATTTCCAAGGCTTGAATAACTCGCTTCTCCAGATAGATGCTAAACCCGCACTTGTCCCAGCCTAGTGTCCCATTGGGCTTGGATGGGATACCACTGAACTGGCTTAAATGTGGGGGCCATTAAATAGGCCCAGAGGTTTGACCCGAAGCAGGGTGATGCCCTTGGATGGTTGGTCGTTCCTCCTTGGGGAGAATGGTAACGTCCGATAATAATAAGGTTAAATTCTGAGGGGTTTCCTCTGTTGAAGAGCTCTCGATATTCTTATCTTTTGCCATGATAAAAGCCGAATTCCTAATCACTTTACCGATTTGTTTTGCAGAATGAAGAACTGCAATAACACCTCAGAAAAAGGTTGAAGGCAATTTTGGAATTTGCGGAAGCTAGGCCAAGATGAAGGGCTGCTTTGATAGGGCTGCTTTGATACTATGACAGAAAGTAAAGACGAATGGGGAGGGATAACTTTTCTGTATACTGATATATTGTGAACAATCACAATGATCCACTTATAGTGTAAGAATACCAGAATTGAGGAAATAATATACAAGGAATCATAATTTCCTATTAACTAAGGCAATTACAAATCTACTGAATCAATCAGAAGGGGAGGAAAGAAACGTGTACAAATTTAATGAAAGGAGAGAGAGACATGCGAATGGAGGGGGACCAGCTGGTGTCCGAAGGAGCTGCGGATAGGAGGGGGTTTGAAGTCCACAAAATAACTTGAATGGGTGTTTAATCATCCTCAATTTCAGCTCACCTTCAACCAACAATAACAATCAGTCATCTAAGGCTAATTTCAACATCAATTTGTCCCAAATGAAGTCCAAATGAAGACCAAAATGTGATAGCCCCTCAAGCTTACGAATTTTATCCAATTGGACTTCCATTTCTTCATCCATTCCTCCAATTTGTTGTCCAAATTTGCTGAGAAAAAAGTCTACACGATAACTACAATTTCTTTTCACCGGACAGCTCACTTATAAGGCCAAAAATCCCATCTATTTGACCCATCTGAATTCCCTTTCGTTTCCGAATCATCCGAATCGATTTTCCGTAAAAATCCCCAAATTGTCGAAAATTCTTCAAAAGATGAGTCAACGTCCTTAAAATAAATCGTGACATGACAAAACTTTTAATTTCTGAAATTGGGTTCAAATTCATGGTTAATTTCAATTGGACGTGATTTTAGCGTAATCTAATCTACCAGGTAGCTTTTAGGAATTTTTAGTGCCATTGACCCGTGGTTGATTATTTTTGAGCCACAATGTACATCTTCAATATATTGGTGACTCTCAATTGTCGTGAAAATCTCAAGGTTTTAAATACGAACACAGGGTGTCAAAACAACAGAAAAATCAATCTAGTGCCGATCGACGGGAATTTTGCAATCAGGTGGAATTACCAACACTTGATCATATATCTCAATCAAACTGACCTATCTCTTATCTCTGATCGATTTTTAACTGTACCGTAATGATCTTTGCAGACTAACACGGTCGAGCAGTCGATTCCTGGTCGAATTCTCAAGTCTATTGCATTAAAATCCCTTAGCGAACCTGATAGGCTAGTTATCTTATGAGTGGCCACCTCAGAGAAAATAGCTATAGGTGCATCGATGAAAATCCCAACTTATCCAATTGAAAATAGAACCTAAAAATCAAGATGTCACAACTCTTCCTCTCTTATAAAAATTTCGTCATCGAAATTTAAACCTTTCCAAATCTCAATAAAAAAGGTGGGGTTATCGTCGTCTCATTGAGTCTTCATTTTCCCACGTTGCTTCTTTTGTCCTGTGGTGTTGTCAAACTACTTTGACCAAGCGGACCAACTTGGTAAACAGAATCTGTTCTTTCTCAACCATAAACTGAACCGGGCTTTCCACGTACGACACTCTGTCATCCACGTTTAATTCTTCAAGATCTAGCACATGGGTTGGGTTGGGTTCATACGTCCTCAACATCGACACGCGAAAGACGTTACGCACTTGCGCCAACCTCGACGGTAGTGCAAGACGATATGCCAGGATCCCGATTCTCTCTAGAATCTCAAAGGGATTTACGTACCTCGGACTCAATTTTCCCTTTCTTACCAAAATGCAAAGTACCCCTCATTGGTGACACTTTTAGAAAGGCAGGGTCACCAATTTGAAATTCCACTGGCCTTCAACGCTTAAGTGCAAAGCTTTTCTGGTGTCTTTGGGCGGTCTTTACATCTATCTCTGATAACTGCAATATATCTACTGACTGTTGGACTAACTTTGAGCCCGTGATCTTTCGTTCTCCGATCTCATCCCAATACACTGGCGTTTTGCACACTCTACCATACGACTCTTCGAAAGGAATCATCTGACTGTTCTATTGAAACTGGGAACCTTGGGTCTAGATCTTATATAAATTCGTCACTGGCATTCCATGTAGACGAACTATCTGACGCACGTACACTTTTGCATGTCTATCTAAATCAAGATCTTTTCGTTCAACGATAAAGTGGGCCGACTTCATTAGTCTATCGACCACTACCCAAATGGAATCATTACCCCTTTGACTCCTCATAAGCCTATCACAAAACCCATTGTGACGTGTTCCCATTTCCACTCGGGAATCTCGAGAGGTTGCAGAAGTTCTCCCAACTTACAATGTGGTGCCTTTACTTGATGACATGTTAAGCATTTAGCAACTTCTCTGGCGATATCAGTCTTCATATCGATCCACTATCCATGTCGACATAGGTTTTGACACATTTTCGTACTGCCATGATGAATGCTGTAACTGATATGATGAGCTTCTGACGACATCTCTTCCTTGAGTGTCACATCGTCAGGTTCACATAATCATCCTCGGAACCTTAGTGTTCTGTGTTCAGAAATCTGGAAATTAGCCTCCTTCTTTTCAGCATTCTCTTGCAAGATCTTCTGAATCTCTGGGTCTATCCACTAAAGTATCTTGATTTTGATCAGTAGTCCCGGCTCAATTTTGAGGGTGGCCATAAGATTTGAAAGGTGGCCTACCTCAAATTTGAAAACCGAATTTCAAGCTCTTTTGAGGAAAAAACCTATTCCTTAATCGTCATCTGTGCAGTTGAAGACTTTCGACTTAAAGCGTCTGCGACCTTATTTGCCTTTCCAGGGTGATACAGAATATCACAATTGTAATCCTTCAAAAGTTCTATCTAGCGACGCTGTCTCATATCCAACTCCTTTTGAGAGAATAAATACTTGGGACTTTTATGGTCAGTAAAGATTTGGAATTTTTCTCCACACAAATAATGTCTCCAAATCTTCAGAGCGAAAATGATTGCTGTGAGTTCTAAGTCATACGTCGGGTAGTTCAGTTCATGAGATCTCAACTGACGGGACGCATGTGCAACAATCTTACCATGTTGCATCGACACGTAATCTAGTCCTCTAAACAACACATTACTATAGATCTCGTATCCTACTAGACCAGATAGAATGGTCGGTACAGGTGTGGTAATTAGTTTCTACCTAAGCTCTTGGAAACTACACCCACACTTGCTTATCCACACAAACTTCTCTCCCTTCTTCAGTAGTCGAGTCAACCACGACAAATTTGAAAATCCTTCCACAAACCTTTTGTAGTAACCTCCTAAGCCCAAAAAGCTTTTGATCTCCATCACTATAGTCGGTCTTGATCAACTGATAACTGCCTCAATCTTGGTTGGGTCCACGGAAATTCCTTCATTTGAAATCATGTGGCCTAGAAACGCAACACAAGTCAACCAAAACTCGCACTTGCTATTTTTAGCATACAACTGATGAATCCTCCAAGTCTAAAGTACCACTCCAAATTGATTCTCGTGCTCCTTAGAACTCTTTGAATATACCAGAATATTGTTGATGAACACGATCCCAAGCTGATTTAGATACTCCTTAAACACTCAGTTCGTCAAGTCCATAAAAATAGCTGGAGCATTTGTCAAATCAAACGGCATTATTGTGAACTCTTAAGGGCCTTATCGAGTACGAAACACTAACTTTGGTATATCCTCATTTTTGATCCTCAACTGATGATACTTGTCTTTAAGTTGATTCTTGAAAATATCGACGCTCCTCGTAACTAATCAAATAAGTCGTCAATCCTCGGGAGCAGATACTTATTCTTGATCATCACCTGATTGAGTTGACGATAACCGATGCACAGATGCAATGAACCATCTTTCTCCTACATGAAGGAGACTGGTGCTCCCCAAGGTGATGCACTGGATGTATGAATTCCTTATCCAACAACTCCTACATCGCACCTTCAGTTCTTTCAACTCAGATAATGACATCTAGTATGGAGCCTTAGAGATTGGCTTTATCTCGGGTGCTAACTCGATCATGGACTCTATCTCTTTCTCTGGCGGTAGGCCTAGCAATTCCTTTGGAAACGTCTCAAAAAATTTTCGTACCACAGTTACAATTTCTGTTTTTGGTTCCTCAACTGACGCATCCATTACAGTTGTCAAGTAGTTTTGCAACCTACATCTAGAACCCGGCCTTCTGCAGTGATGAAATAACAGGGATCAGAGGTCCTTTATAACTCTCAGTACTTCAAAACTTTCATATGCTAATTGTTCAAACTATATTATATTACTACCCCAATTCATTACAACAAAATGCTCCATGAGCCCAACCTTTTCATATATAACGTCAAAGTTATACATAAGCAAACTAATCAAGTATAACTCTAGCCAGTGGTTTTTCTTGTTTACAACTTTAACACAACGAACTGAAACTTTACAAACTTAACCCAAAACTCTGCTGCGCTACTCTAATAAACCACCTCAAAAACATTCTTCCTTTGATCGATGTATGGTCAGTCCATTCCTATCCCTTTCGCCATCCTAGTGGCGCCCTAACTACAGTAGTGGTGCTTGTGCTCCCTTGGACCTACGTGGTGATAGGGCTAGTAAGAGCACATAGAGGGGGATGAATAAGTGATCAAAGAAGTTTTTTCAAAACTTAACAGATTAATTTGTCTTATGAAAATAATAGACTGAAGATGTAAAAGACTATAGACAGTTATATAAAGCTACAAATTAAAGTAAAAAGATTAGGGAAAGAGAATTGAAACACAAGGTTTATAGTGGTTCGGCTTAGACCAAGCCTACATCCACTCTCCCGCACTGACAGTCCACTGGTTATATTCCACTAACAACCAAAAGAGATTTTACAGTTTCACGTCCTTGATTCCACAGTGTAGAAACTCTGCTACACTTCCTCAAGGTCTCACAAGTATTTAATCTCTCTTTTTAGTACAATTCAAGCTCGACAAATGAAACAACAAAGAACTAGGAGCTTCAGACTTTGGAATTTTTCTATCATGCATACACTCGAATAACTTAAGCGTCTTCTTTATATACTCCTACATGCCTTCATAACTGTTGATACCTTCTAAAGGAGTTTTTATAATCTACCCGTTGGACATAATCAATAAGGAGATCTCGAGTTATTTAAGGAATCTGATAATAGCCCACCGATCCTGCTCGCTCATATAATCAGGATCTAGGTTTCCATAAGTAGAACCTTCCAAGTATACTTTGCTAATCAATAGATCTAATTATCCGAATTGATATTAATACGAATAATTGATCACGAGATGCTATTTCCAGCCATGAGATTTTCTTTAACCATATGAACCAAATCCTTAAGGATATACTCACATCTACACAAGTCTTCTTCATTGGATAAACCTTTTCTTCGTTGGTCTGGAAACTATCAGTGAGAACAGACTTTAAATCTTGAGTCTTGAGTCTTCAGACTTTGATGATAGAGTTTGCAAGTCTTCAGACTAGACTGATGGAAACGTTTTGTCAACTTCAAAAGAAATAAGGAATTTTTTTATTTTTTTTGGTAAGGACAAATAAGGAAGTTTTCTCCAACAATCTCCCCCTTTTTGATGGCAACAAAACTTTCCTGCAGATTTGAACACTATTGACCTACAAAACAATACTTAAGCAAGCCAAGTTTTCTTATAAAAGATAAGTAGAGATTAGGATAAGGATAGTAGCGATTTTACAACCACAAAAAACGTGTTAGTCCTGTAAAAACAACTATCTTTACCATAATCAATAACATAGCTTAAGTTACTGCAAATCAAAGCATCAAATCAAATAGTCCAAACCAGTTAGTCCAAACAAAAGATAAGTCCAACCAAAAATTAAAATCAAAATCAAATTTGCATCAACTTCTCTCCCTTTTTGTCAACGGCAAAAAGTGGAGAACGAATAAAAGAGTTGGTTGAAAATAGAGTCAGAATCATGGCTGTTTTGGAAGACGAACAAGCTCGAACTCTCCTATAGAATTGATTGTCTTCTCAATCCTTGCAAAACTCTGCTTCAGTGATTGAAAATCTTCACCCTGCACAGATGACTGCACTTGAATCTTCAGGGCGTTTAACTGATCGTGCAAAGACACTGAAGTGGCCATGAAAGCATTCTTGAGATCATGCATCTCATATCCCATAGCATATTGCTACTTCCTTACATCCAATAAAATCTCTAGCAGTCTCGAAAGGTCTGCTGTTTGTTTTGTTGTAGCACTAGGACCAGCCGAGTCGATTCTAAGGGTTTTGAGAATGAATGGAACTTCAACAGATTGTCCACCATGACTATGAGTAGAGGCTTCTGGATAATGAGAGGCATACATATCCTCTAGATCCGCTGCAGAACGACTCACATCACTAGTAAAGATAGGTGAAGAAATGTCTTTCTGTCCAACATCTCCCCTTGTTTAGTTGCTTTCAGGTGGAGTAGGTAAGATTTCTTCTTGATCAACTTCAGCTTTAGAGTGATGCGTGTCAGCAGTTCCAATTCCTGCCATCTCGGAATTACTGGACAAGGAGACAGCCAAAGTTGGCTCAAAAGAGTCTTCTTGACCCCGGTCCTTTTCTCCTTCTTGTCCTCTTCTTTCTCCCCTTTTTGCTTGTTCTTCATCTCCTCTTCTTTCGTCTTCTTCCTCTTCTCTTCCTTCCTCTTCTTCCTCTTCTCTTCTTTCTTCCTCTGTCCTCTTTTGTTCTTCATCTTCCTTCTTCATCTATTCTCTCTCTGTTTCTCTTTCTTCTGGCTCTTCTTGATTCTCTTGAAAGCTAACAAAACTCTTCAAATTTCTTAAGGCTGAAAGAGTCATTTCATCCTCATCCTCTTCATCCTACAAGATGAAAATTCTTTTCTTCTTCACTGGAGCAACCATGGGCTTCTTGCCTTTCCTCTTTGTTGCAATAGAGTCTTGTTTTGTTTTGATGGGAGACTTCCCCTTCATACGCTCCAACACCTTGTTCAGCTCTTTCAGTCGCATCTTTATGATCATTTTAAATCCAATCACCATTGGAGAAATGTTGTCAAACATAATGGTGCAGGAATGTGAATTTTAAAATGTCTAAAAAGACGTGTGATAAGAGCAAAATAAGAGAGTTGTCTTTTATTCCTCACCACTGTTCTGTACATGTGAGATAAGATGGTGTGAGGCAGAGAGAATTTGTAGCCAATGTTGATGGCATACATCAATTTCTCTTCAAACCGAGAGATATCAGTCTTGGATGTCGACTTTGGACGGATGCAATTGATTACGATCCTGTACAACAAGATGTTAGAGGCATTCATCCTATAATAAGAAATCTTGCTTTCAGCATCTTAATCTTTCACCAATGATAGAGTAGCAAGAGCAACAGACACGCTAATTGGTTGGAAACTCGCTCTTTCCACCCTAATTATGTCAGCCAATGTGTCCATATTCACCAAAAAATCCTTATCCCTCACTGTGAAAGAGAAACTGTTTGCATTCAAGAAAGATAAGTTTGAGTAAAAGTATGTTGTGAGTTCAGGATAGGCAGTAGTAGATTCAGAACAAAATCGCTCCAATTGCAGTAGAGCGAACTTCTCTCACAGACTTACTTTCACTGAATCAAGGAAATCAAAATCGACACTCCTAGGATTCATGACCCCTCTCTTCATGAAATTTAAATAAACCCTCTCCTGGTTTTTCGATCTGAAAAGACTTGAACCATCACCAGCAATGTCTGCAGCCACTCTTGCTCTAGGCTGAAAATGGGTAAACATAGGTTCATTGTCGTCATGTCCCTGTGGTTGATTAGCAGTCCCAAAGCACGGGTCACTAGGAAAGTTGGTGAAGGCTTTTTTAGCCGATCCCTTTTCAGCAATACCCATCTTTTCCATATCACACAGAAAAAGAGTCTCATTTTTATAACCTCTCTCTCACAGGTATTCATCAATCAAGGACATAGTGGTTCCCCCTCTTTTCAAATTAGAATAAAGCTTGAAAGCAACTTGAGGAGTTAACGTTCTTACAGGTTCCACTTCTTCCAACACTTCTTCTTTTGGATGAGTCGGTGGGGGATTTTGACGGTGCTAAGAAGGTTGTTGCTGACTTTGTCGCTGTGGAGGAGTAGAATCTTCTTCTTCGGTCAAGTCGAAATGCGTAGGACCCTCAGGTTTGTGCTGTGGTCCCATACTTGCAATTCTTGATCACTTTCTCGAAGACATTGTCTCTTCAAAGGGAGAAATTCACAGTCTTGCTTGAAAGGTGAAAACTTTTTGGATTAAACAATAGGGAAAGTGAGAGCAAGTGGGAGTTTAGAACCTTTTAGGGTTTGAGAGTGAAAACGAAGAAGTCGGATTTCAATAGTATATAAAGCAAGTGAAGCAAGGTAAACGAATGACATAAAAGGAAAAATAAAAATACCTTTTCAAAAAAGAATAACTGCCTTTTTGAAAATATATAATTGTCTTTTGAAAATAAATAATTTCAATCAATTAGCGATTAATGAGTAATTGTACCTTTTCAAGTTTTTAACCAAAAAATTAAATTACCAGTACCAAAATAACTTACAGTCGTAACTCTTGGTCTTCTAACTCTAAACACCTTCAGACTTTATCTATGAGTTTGAGCTCCTTCAGACTTTAAAAGATATGGTGTTCAGTTTGATGCGAATAGATTCAAATAGTCTTTTCTCTAGTGGCTTTGTAAATATGTCTGCCAGTTGATTCTTTGAATCAATGAATTGAATCATAACTTCTCCATTTTGAACATGATCTCTTATAAAGTGGTGTCAAATCTCTATATGCTTTGCTCTTGAATGAAGAATTGGATTCTTTGTGAGATTAATTACGCTGGTGTTGTCACATTTGATCTCGGTGCATGAATCTTGGATTCCAAAATCTCTCAATTGTTTTATCCATAAGATTTGAGAACAGCAACTTCTAAAGGCCACATACTCTACTTCTGCTGTTGAAAGAGCCATAGTACTTTGCTTCCTTGAGAACCAATATACCGTCCTGTTTCCTAGCAATTGACAAGTGCCGAAAGTACTCTTTCTATCAATGCTGCAACTTGCTAGATCTGTGTCTGAAAATCCAAGGAGAGTAAAGTCTCATTCTTTGGGATACCACAGACCTAACTTTGAGGTAGTTGCAACGTATTTGATGATACGTTTTGCAGCACTTAGATGAGATTCTTTAGGATCAGATTGAAATCTAGCACAAATGCAAACACTAAACAAAATGTCAGGTCTAGAAGCAGTAAGATAAAGAAGTGAACCAATGATACTCTTGTAGAGCTTCTGGTCAACTTTCTTTCCTCCTTCATCTTTATCTAGCTTCGAAGAACTTGACATTGGTATCTCAGTCTTTTTGCAATTCTCTAATCTGAACTTTTTAACGAGTTCTTTTGCATATTTTTCTTAGTGAATGAAAATTTCTTCCTTCAATTGTTTCACTTATAATTCGAGAAAGAAGGATAGTTCACCCATCATACTCATCTCAAATTCATCCTGCATAGACTTTGAGAACTTCTTGCACAGGTTTTCGTTAGGTGATCCAAATATAATATCATCAACATAAATTTGAACAGGTAGAAAGTTTTTACCTTCTCTTTTAATAAACAAAGTAGTATCAACTTTTCCTTTCACAAAACTATTTTGAATTAAAAATTTACTTAACATGTCGTACTATGCTCGAGGTGCTTGCTTTAAACCATATAGAGCTTTTTTCAGTCTGAATACTGAGTATGGTCTCTTTGGGTCTTCAAATCCGAGAGATTGTTTCACATAGACTTCTTCTTGGATAAATTCATTTAGGAATGCACTTTTGACATCCATTTGGAATAACCTAAAATTTTTATAACATGCCAAAGTAAGTAATAATCTAATTGCTTCTAACCTTGCTATTAGTGTGTAGGTCTCATCATAGTCTATCCCTTCTTCTTACGTATATCCTTTGGCCACGAGTCTTGCTTTATTCCTGATCACTTTTCCTTTTTCGTCCATCTTATTCCTGAAAACCCATTTAGCTCCAATAATGGATTTACCTTTTGGTTTAGGAGTTAATTCCCAAACATCATTAATGCTGAATTGTCTGAGCTCTTCTTGCATAGCTTCAATCCATCTTTCATTAGTTAAAGTTTCTTCTATACTTTTGGGCTCTATTTCAGAAATAAGTGCCACAGCGCTAGACTCTTCTTGTTTTTTTGGATCTGGTACAAATCCCTTCATTAATGTCACCAATGATGAGTTCTTTGAGATGACTAGACTTGTGTTTCCAGTTGTTAGTTGGTCTGACAGATTGTTGATCTTCTCCTTCAGTTAATTCTTCAACTTCCACTCATTGATTTTCTTCAGAAGTCTGAGCTACTACAGGGGAGTTGGACTTTGTAAGGTTTGGAGTAACTTTAGATTCTTCAGATTGAGTCTGAATCAATTGATTTTGCGAAAAGTCTTGAAATTTGACATTCATAAATTCTTTCACAGACTGAGTCTTCTTGTTAAATACTCGTAGGCTTTGCTGGAGGTTGAATATCCAAGGAAGATTCATTCGTCTGATTTTTTTTCAAACTTACCCGTTCGGTCGTTTGCATTTTTCAAGACAAAACATTTGCAACCAAACACATGAAAATAATAAACAATTGGCTTATTTCCTTTGAATAACTCATAGGGAGTTTTCTCCATAATATGCCTTGAGAATACTGTTAATAATATAACATGTTATAGAAAGCGCTTCAGCCCAAAAATGAGAAGAAATATTACTTTCTATTAAAAGAGTTCTTACCATTTTTTGCAAATATCTATTCTTTCTTTCCACAACTCCATTCTGTTTTGGAGTGTATGAAGAGGAGAAAACATGCTGAAAACTAGATTCATCACAGAGTTTGGCAAAGTCTTGATTTTCAAACTCACCTCCATGGTCTGTCAATATGCTTGAAATAACATATCCTTTCTCATTCTAAACTTTCTTAACAAACTTTGAAAAGTGAGAAAATGTTTCAAACTTACTTGCCAGAAAGTAAACCCAAGTAAATCGTGAATAATCATCCATAATTATTAGGCAATATCAGAGCCATGGTTTCGTTTGTAATGTTATCCACTCCATGCGCTTGATAGGTGAATCTAGTGCTGAGAAGATCTCTTCACATTATGTCTACAGAACCAGAAATCCTTGAAGCACTTGTTTCTCTTGCTCCTTCTCCTTCATCTTCAACCTCTCCAGAATTTCGTGTTTCCAATGCTTCTAAGATAAATTATCTTTATGAAGTCTCTCTTAGTGATGAAACCAAGAATTCTGAAACCCAACTTCCTCTCATGAACTCTTACTCCGCTTTTGCCAAACCCAACTCATCATTTTCACCTATCCGCTCCATCCGCCAACTTATTCACCAAACCCCAAAGCAAGTAAAGGAGTACGTCCAGTTCTCCAAATTCGACCAGCACCCAATTCCTGCTACTGAAAAAGAGTACTTTGTTACTCTTTAGATCCCTTCAGAATTCCCCAGATAATGGGTTCAACAGAGATATACTCATGTCCATTATGGCGTTGTTCGTCTTGCTCTCACCTTTCACGATCGTAAAGGTCTGCCAATTGTGGCAAGAATAGCGTTGTTGGATACCAGATTTTTATAATACGAGTATGCTTGCATCGGTACTGTCCAAACTACTTTGAATGCCGGAACAGTCTTCGTGACCTTGTATCCAAACTTCAACATCGCTCTTTCAGACCCCTAGCTACTTTCTTTCTTAAAAGTCCAAGTCCAGCTCACTGGAGCTCCTCAAACTGCTGACTCTGTAGCTGCAACCCTACATTACCATATGGTTTATCGGGTGCAAAACCATGCTCTTGATCTAAACTTCAACAATGGTAACGAAGATGCCTTGTTTATCTCCATGCAGAATGATCAAGCATCTTGCATCCATGTTCCCAGACAGATCCCGAAGGATACGTTGGTCAAGCTCCTTCTAGAGACTTGGATTACCAATTATGAAAAGCTACACCAGCATAACAAGCCTTTCCAATCCACGGACTCAGAGTTTGTAAGGAAAAAAGATGGAACCGTTTCCATCAAATTTGGCAAGGAAAAGGAAGAAAGTCCTTCTATCTTCCAGACCCTCTTAATAATTGAATTTTGTGTTCCAGAATCAATTTCCGAGCCAGATCCCAAAAAGCTTGTTCGACACTTCAACAGTAATGGACATCCTGTCCATCACTACAAAGACAACTATGGCCATTGTTTCTGGAATCCTTTCTGTCAATGTTCCTATTGTACAAATTCCCCTGGTGAGGTAGATCCTTTTACAAAACCTCCACCCCGAAGGAAAAGGCCAAAGGATAAGGTGTACCAAAGGTACTTAAACGGAGATCCTACCGTTGATACTCTTGGTGAGGGCGATAAATATCAGTTCATGGTTTCTTATGCACCACCTCCACCACCAGAATATAGTACTACATCCCAAGCTTCACCAGATCCATTAAGATCACCTCCACCATCTCCTCCTCAGAAAAAACAAGCTCTCTCCCTGCTTTATAAGCCAATCCTAAAATGGGCTAAGAAGCATTCTTACCCACTTGAAGCCCCAGTAGAAACACCACCCACTTCTTCCATTACTATGTTCCATGATCTTGACTTTCCCCCTCTTGTTAGAGAAAGTTCTAAACTCTTGTTTCCCACTTCAGAGGAATTCATTGATCCACAAGGCAGATATCTCCATGTTCCTAAGATAGCTGCCCTCACTGATGTGGATGAGAATGGAAGACAAAAAAGAACTCTTGTTGCTGAAGCTGTTCTAAATTGGCAATCAAAGACTCTGTTAGCACAAAACAATGCCTTCAAGGCAATTGATTCCAAGATTGGAAATGTGCAACAAGATCTCCGAAAGTATGATGAGACCACTAAGAAAATGGTTTCCGAATTCCAAAAAAGGCTAAATGCCTTGGAATCAGGACAACATCTAGGGTATCATCATCTAGAGAGCCTGAAGCCAGAGATAGAAAAACTCAAGAGGCAAATTCAACTCCTTGAAGAAGGAAGGTTCAGACCTTTTGATCCTTTTGCAACTCCTTTCAGAACTGGGTATTTGCCTCCACCACCCCAAATGTCTATTTTTGCTACCATCCCAAAAGATTCTTTCAGAAAAGAACCGAATATGGCAAAATTGCAAGATCGTATCAAAAAGTTGCAGAAAGACAAAGGAAAAGAAATGATGCTTCCAGAATCAAGTTCGATTGTTATAAGAGAAAGGCCAGATCATATGATGTTATCCAATCAATTAGAATCTTTTCTAAAGAATTTGGGTACCCAGGAACCTGACCCTGTTATCCAACAGCCTGATCCTGCCATTCCAGAAAACCAGATTCTACTCCCAGCTGAACAAACTTCTCCTAGCATCTTTGATACTGAATCAGATTCAATATCCCTTTCATCCTCATCATCCTTCTCGATTCCTACTATTGATTCCCTCCCTATTGAGCCAATCACTTCATCAATATTCATGGCTAATCCTTCAGATCATGAGATAGAATCAAACTATTATGAGCCAGAAAATGTTCAGAGAGACAATCCCGGAAGGCATGTATCCATGGCATCAAAACAATTTTTCACCATCGATGATATAACTTATCACAAATGGCCAGAAAGACTTGAAGAATTTCATACTTGGTTGAACACTCAGTCCATCACCAACCATGATATGAATGATGTCCTTTACAACTTTGTTATGAGGTTCTCAAGAAGCCTCAAGCTTTTGTGGAAATCAGTTTCAGAACAAGACCAAAATCATTTTCTGATGTCACCTGATTTTAGCCATGCCATCACTATCTTATATCATGTCTTTGTAGGAAAACCCACTGACCTCATAGAAATGAAAAGAAGGAATTTTTCGAAAGGAAATGTTGCTCTCTCGAAAAGAAATATCTTGATAAGCATTATCGAATAATGCTTCAGCTTGTCTATCAGATTGGAGCCGATCCAAATCTGAAACATGTTCTCCTGACTTCCATCCCTAAAGAGTTATCCCAGATGGTGGAAAGATCTTTCTTTGGAAGACAAAGGAGAATACAAGGTATTCCCTTAGGAGAAATACAACAAGAAATCCATCTGTGCCTTGAAGAACTGTGCTTAAAATGCCAGATGGTCCTTACCTATATCACAGATGACAGAAGTCTCGAGACAGCCTGCTCTCGCCAGAAGTTAAAGATCAAATGTTCAAAACAAGACTGTGATGGTACTTGTGGAAAGTTTTCTCGGAAGAAGAAACATTTCAAGAAGTTTTGGATGAAGAAGTCCAAACATGGCCCCAAGAACTTCCGGAAAAAGAAGAAATGGCGATACCTACACAAAAAAAAAAAAAAGGATCGCACAGGCCATAATAAATCAAACCGTTGCTTCATCTGCAATCAGAAGGGACATTTTGCCAAAAATTGTCCATAAGCGAGAAAAGGTCAGAACCGTCTAATTCATCATATTGAGAATGAAACAGGTATTTCTCTTGAAAATGATGATATTGAATCCTTATTCTCTGCTGATGAAGAAGCATTTGAACAAACTCTTTGTGTCATTCCCTCTTACCAAACTTCCAGTGAGACTAAGTCAGACTCAAAGTTTGAAGACATTTTTCACATATCTCCCAGATCTCTAGAACCAAGTCTTGACATATTTTCAAGTCAAACTTACTGTCCCCATTTCCTTGTGAAAATCCTCACCTCGAAGTTTGCCAAGCCTATCACTGTTATTGCTCTCATTGATATCGGAGCAAGTTGTTCCATTCTAGATACTAAAGTTCTACCTGAAGAATATTGGACTCCCTATGTCCGATATTTCAACTCCGCCTCTGGAGATATTTTCTCCACAAATGTTAGGACCACTCCCGTAACTGTCCAGTTCTTTCCCCAGTGTTCCATAACCACAACATTTTTTGGATCCAGTCCCCCCAATAAAGACCTGATAATTAGGTGGGATATCGTGACTCAAATCTTTCAGCTTCGTATCATTCCTGGAAAAGATCTTAGGTATAACGACCAATTCTTTGAGTTCGTCAGTATTTATAGACTCTTTTCCATTCAAATGAGTCTATTAGCTCTAATCATGCAAAAGTTGTTAGAATCTTGTTCGAAATCCCATTCAGAATTTGCTCAAAAGTTCCCATCCTTTATGGGAAAATCCAGAATTTTTTGTTCACCTTCCTTTCAAGAAGAAAGAAGATATAAACCCAACCAAGGCGAGCCATATATGGGAATGAAGTTAGAGCATCTAGCTTTAGCCCAAAGGGAATGCTCAGAACTATTGCAACAAGGCCTTATTGAAATCTCCAACTCTCAATGGGCTTGTGAAGCCTTTTATGTCAATAAGCGTGCCGAGCAAAACAGGGGAAAAATGAGACTAGTGATCAACTATCAACCTCTCAACCTTTTTCTCCAAGATGATAAATTTCCTTTACCTTCTAGAGATTCTCTCTTTACCGGTTTAACCAAGGCCCACATCTATTTCAAATTCAACCTCAAAGCCGGATTTTGGCAATTGGCCATCCATCCTAAAGACAGATCCAAAACAGGATTCTGTATTCCGAACCAGCACTTCCAGTGGAAAGTTATTCCTTTTGGCCTAAAGGTAGCACCATCCATTTTCCAAAAGGTCATGTGTTGCATTTTCTAACCAATCCTGTCAAGTGCCGTCGTATACATTGACGATATACTGCTCTACAGTCCTGACGAGTAGACACACTGTCAACTTCTTGAGCAGTTTGCAGAAATTGTGAAAAAGCATGGCATTATGCTTTCTCAGAGAATGATGAATATTGCCCAGACAGAAATTGAATTTCTTGGTATGCACCTAAATAAGGGTAGATATTATCCAGGGCCATATATTGCTAAAGAATTATTGAAGTTTCCTGAATATAACTTCACCACAAAACAAGTTCAGCAATTTCTTGGAATAATCAATTATCTTAGAGATTTTGTTCCAAACATTGCGAAGCTTCTGATTCCTTTGCAATCTATGCTAAAGAAAAATCCCTTACCTTGGGGAAAATCCCAGACTAAAGCAGTCGCTGAGCTTAAGGAGATTATGCAGAATCTCCCACCATTGCAAATACCATCAACAGGAAAAAGAATTCTTCAAACTGACTCCAGTGATGAATACTGGGCAACCATCCTGTTCGAAGAAATTGATGGTAAAAGACACCTTTGTGCTCACAAAAGTGGAAAGTTTTCTCAAGCTGAAATGCATTACCATTCCACTTTCAAATAAATCTTAGCAGTAAAAAATGGAATCAAAAAGTTTGAGTTTCATCTCATTGGCCATCATTTCCTGGTAGAATTAGACATGTCATCTTTCCCTCAGATGACCAAGTTTAAACAGAAACAGATTCCAAATTCCCAACTGCTTCGATGGGTTGAATGGTTTCCAAAATACTCTTTTGAAACTAGATATATTCCTGGAAAGAAGAATGTGCTTGCTGATTTCTTGTCAAGGCCAAAAGCACCAACTGAAATCAACATGTACATCAAGAGGCCTGCTTTTCATATGCTCAATTATGGCGTGAAATACAAGATTGAGAAAATCAAAGATTTGCCAAGTTGGAAATATCCCCAGGAGATTATTCAACAAATCCAAAATGATAGCCTCGCTAAGAACTTGGAGAACCTTATGTGGCAATGCCACACAGATCTATTTAGATTCAATGGAGGTTCGATTCTTTATCCTTTTGGATTAAATTCGGATTATCCATTCATACATCCTCTCATCTGGAAGGAAGATGATTTCCCGGATCAACTCAAGATGTTATTATGGTACTTAACCAATAAATACTTGATAGCCATTGAAATTCCAACCAGAAGAATCATTGCCAACCTCATCAGGATATTCTTACTCGGTAGAGGTAATGTTGAAAGAGAATGTGATAAAAATCTCTTAGACTTTCTCAATTGGTTCTATCCCCCTACCCATTGGAAATACCTCATGGAAAAAGGATTGAGAACCACAACACCAAATCCTGAAGTTCATACCATCTTGTTCTTCCAACGACCATGGTATTTTTTCACAAATAATGGCCACATCATTAATGTCCCACAGGAAATAGGAACTGCATCCTATAAACCTCATTTGGATAGCCGAGAAGCTCAATTCACAGATCTTATCTAGGATCTATTAGATCTTGTGAACACCAGTACCAAGAACTCTAGAGAATCTTGTGCCAGGAGAACAAAACCATTCCTAAAGATGTCTGGAATTACAATGTACTTGCTGCATGGGACGTTTATGACCTAGCACCAGAAGCTAAGGAAGCACTCAGACAATGCAGACAAGCTGAATTATCCCAAGATCATGAAATGACCGGTGCAGATGACATTGTCCAATCCATTCAGGAGCCCTATGCACGCTTTAGAGGTCCTCTTTCCCAGGATCCCTACGATCTAGGACCTTTGTCTCAAAGCATGAACACATCTTTTTATGCACAGCCAACCAATTGGCCTCAACCAAGCATTCCTGCCGACACTGCAGTACGTGACAATACAGACTGGGCTCGAGAAGAAGCATCTCACTGGGCTCACATAGAAGCATCCTCATCAAGACAGCTCGACCAGATTCTCTCACCAGAAGACCTTGAAGCACTTGAGCAAAAATACGATGAACATTGCCTAGCAACAGTACACAGCTCGGATGACTCCGACTATGACTACAATGCTCGTGACGGATGAGACTGTTGAGTCCTTAAATTTTCACTGTAGCAAGTCACTATTCACTTTTACTGTAGCACTAGGCTAGGGTAAGTACTGTTTACAATACAGTTATTATTCATAGTGTGCGAATAATTCCCTCCCGGAAGTTTCTAATGCCTTTGTTTGTATCCTAACCCATGAGCTTGGTCCTTGTGCGTGTCTTTATGACCTCTTATCGTCTATAAAAGGTAATGAGGGTGTATTGTGTTGGGCAGAGTCCCTTGAAGTAAAGTGAGTGTTTTATGAAAACCCTCTATATGGCTTTCTAAACTCCTCTTCTTCTCTAGCCCGGTAGATCCTCCGAGAAATGCAGCTTGGGTAGATTAGAAACGTTTCCATCTTGGCATCTTTGGGTGTCTCTAGGCTCTGAACTAAAGGGCTTAGTGATTTTCTGCTAAAAGGCTATCCCTAAAGGGCTTGAACGGGTTGTTCGCCCACTGTAGGAAGTATACCTGCAGGAAATTTACTCTCATTCCCTGGTTTTAAGTCTAGATCCATTCATGGTATCAATGAGGTCCATATGCATAAGCTGCAAAGCACGATTAATAGAAACTTGATTTATTGGTTTAAAAGAATTTCTAACTTGTTTTCCCAAAACACATGGTGTGCATAAGTCAGACTTTTGGTATTTTAGGTTGGGCAGTCCACAAACAAGCTTCTTAAAAGAGATCTTGGCAATTTGCTTTATGTTGACATGGCCAAGCTTTCGATGCCAAAGATTTGCTTCATTTTGAATTGAGATTAGACATTGAGATCTTTCTGGTTTTATATCCAAAAGATAAATATTCCCATGTCCTCGTCTAGTAAAAGATTAAGAAAGATCTTTACTAGTTCACGAACATATTCTTTCTTGAAAGTTGATTTTGAATCCAGTGTCGCACAATTGGCTAATGTTGAGTAGATTGTAATTCAATCCTTCCACCAATGAGACATTGTTGATTGTGAGGCTTCCAATCTTTACAATTCCACATTAAAAAATTCTTCCTTTGCTGTTTCCACCAAATGAAACTTTTCCTCCTTTCATTTTCATAAGCTTTGTAAAACAACTTGAATATTATGTCATGTGTCTCGAGCAGCCACTATTCAAATACCACTTTATCTTTTTCTTGATAGTGACTTGCAATTGTATAAGGAACTCAAGCTTTCTTTGGTACCCACATTTTCTTGGGTCCAATCTTTACCCATTCCTTCTTAACAGGTCTCCAAACCATAGGACATTCTTTCTCAAAATGTTCTGAGCTGTTACACTTAGAACATTTGAGAGCACTAGGGCCAACAAGTTTTACAAAGACATTTTGAAAATGATTTTTATAAGAAGTCTTTGTAGGTCTTTGTTTGATTCTTTTCTTTACTTTTGGAAAATCAATTAGAGGAATGGTTTCTGAAGCCATTCTTAAACTTGATTTGTTGAAATAATGTCTTTGTACTGAAAGAATCTTTTCCAATTTCTCAGATCCTATTGAAAATCTTTTTGAGATGTTTGAAATATCCTTTTTCAGAAATTTATTTTCTTTTAAAAGAGAGTTAGCATTTCCTTTCAAAACAATAAAACTTTTGTCTAGATTTTCAAACTTTTATTTCCAAGAATTTTCCTGTTGCTTAAGTGTTAAATTCTCCAATTTTACCTTGGAAATCCTTTTAAGAGAGGTCTTGAGACTAAGACAGAGTTCTTCTATGTACTTCGAGACTTTGACAGGGATATTTAAATTACTAACCTAGATTTCACTGTCTGAGTCTGAATCTGTTCCAAAATCTGAGTCTAATTCAAAATATGCCATAAGACATATGTTGACATATTCTTCATCACTTTCCTGACCTCACATTTTGTATCACTCCATGTCTCTACTTTGAGAGCCTTCTTGAACTTTTCAGTTCTTGCTTTCTTTTTCTTTAACAGAGGACAGTTGAGTCTGATGTGTCGTTTTTTCTTGCATTCAAAACAGACTACATCTTTGTTGATCTCGTCATCCTCATTTGATTTGTTCTGGAATTTTTGAGAACCTTGTTTCTTCCAATTAAATCTTCTTCCCTTTCTGTTCAGTTTCCTGAACTTCCTTATCATTAGTGCTAGCTCTTCATCATCCATGTCATCTTCAAAATCTGGATCATCAGAATCATCGTTAGACTTTAAAGCAATTGACTTCTTACCTTTGGGATCTTCTTCCTCATTTAGTTGTTTCACTTCGTATGACTAAAGTGTGCCTACAAGCTCATCAACTGTAAGAGACATGATCCTTTGAGTTTCTCTTATTGAAGTCTTCACGTGATTACAATCTTTAGATAATCCTCGCAGTAGTTTATTGACCTTCATTGGTCCTGAGATTAGCTGTCCCTGATATGATAGACTGTTTACAATTTCTGTAAAATGACTAAACATGTCAGTAATGGATTCTCCTGGTATCGTCTTGAAGGCTTCATACTGTCTGAGTAGAATATTGATCTTTGTTTCTTTAACTCGATTAGTTCCCTCATAGGTAACGTGCAACCTATCCCAGACTTCTTTTGCTGTTTCACAAGATAAAATTCCGTTATATTCAGTGGGAGATAAAGCACAGTATAAAGAGTAGATAGCTTTAGTATCAAGCGCTTGTCTCTTGGTTATTTCTTCTTGTGCCATTTCGCCAGTACCTACAACTTCTTTTCATCTTTCTAAGACTGATGTAGCTTTAGGAATGATTCCCTTTTCTACCACATCCCATTCCAAGGGATCTTTCAATCTTAGGAATGCCTTCATCTTGTTTTTCCAAACATTGTATTCCTTTCCATCAAAGTAAGGCGGCCTGATAATGCTTTGGCCTTCAACTAAACCTGGAGCCAAAACACTAGCCGTAGATCTTTAGCTTAGAAGTAAAAAACACTTCAATAGATCAAGCATACAAGCTTTGATACCAATTGATAGGGCTAGTAAGAGCATCTAGAGGGGAATGAATAGGTGATCAAATAAGTTTTTGCAAAACTTAACAGATTAATTCGTCTTCCGAAAATAATAGACTGAAGATGTAAAAGACTATAAATAGTTATATAAAGCTACAAATTAAAGTAAAAAGATTAGAGAAAGAGAATTGAAACACAAGGTTTATAGTGGTTCGGCTTAGACCAAGCCTACATCCACTCTCCCGCATTGACAGCCCACTGGCTGGATTCCACTGAGAACCAAAAGAGATTTTACAGTCTCACATCCTTGATTCCATAGTGTAGAAACTCTACTATACTTCCTCAAGGTCTCACAAGTATTTAATCTCTCTTTTGAGTACAATTTAAGCTCGACAAATGAAACAACAAAGAACTAGGAGTTTCAGACTTTGGAATTTTTCTATCACGCATACACTCAAATAACTTGAGCGTCTTCCTTATATACTCCTCCATGCCTTCATAACTGTTGATACCTTCTAAAGGAGTTCTTCTAATCTACCCGTTGGACATAATCACTTAGGGAGATCTCGAGTTATTTAAGGAATCTGATAATAGCCCATCAATCATGCTCACTCATATAATTAGAATCTAGGTTTCCATAAGTAGAACCTTCCAAGTATACTTCGTTAATCAACAGATCTACTTATCCGAATTGATATTAATAAGAATAACTGATCACAAGATGCTATTTCCAGTCGTAAGATCTTCTTCAACTGTACGAACCAAATCCTTAAGGATATACTCGCATATGAACAAGTTTTCTTCATTGGATAAACCTTTTCTTCGTCGGTCTAGAAACTATCAGTGAGGGCAGACTTTAAATCTTGAGTCTGGGGGTCTTGAGTCTTGAGTCTTCAGACTTTGACGATAGAGTCTGCAAGTTTTCAGACTAAACTGATGAAAACGTTTTATTAACTTCAAAACAAATAAGGAAGTTTTCTCCAACATGTGGACAATCCCTCACTTAATGACCATGCTGGCCACATCTATAGTGCGCTCCAGTTATATTGGGACACAAGTTTGGTTCGTGCTTCCTTCTACAAACTTGACACCTATTTGATGAGTCTTTTGCCTCCCGTCGGGTGACAGCATGTACCATTTCTTGTGCCGGGGGCTTGTTCCAAGTTACCCCACTATGCATTCCGAGGCACATTCCTTCTGTTCTATTCTATCGGCGGCGATGGCGACAGTTGTTATGGTTTCAATTGTCTACGCGGACAATTTCTGGCCAGGTGACCCTACTGGCCACACTTAAAACAGCCGGTCGTCCTAAAATGGCATGGGGTCGATCCATGTCACCTTCCACAGAAGTGACACACGACATTCTGACTCGGTGCTGACTTTCCAATTCTACTCCTTCAGTTGGGACGAACGGGGTGCTTTCCTTCGATCATCAATTTCTTCCTAAACTGATTTCCATCTCTGCCTGAACTGAACTGCAACCTAGATGCGGTGGCTCACTCCCCATCACAGTTCCTATTTGGACCTCAACAGGTGCGGCAACAACAGCGGTTTTGAAACTGGCATCGATAGTGATGGTGGCAACAGTGTCGACTCGATCATGTGCTTGTTGGCCTAACAAGTTCCCAAGAGTCACTAGCACCTGAACGATCCCGTCAAACTTAGGATCGCTCGATACTACTACATTAGTACTAGCCTACAAAGGTACTCTCTCACTTGCGCTGGCCTGAGCCAGTGCTCTGCCTCGACCACCTCGGACACTGATCCTCGTCAGTGTTCTACCCGAGTCACAAGAGGGCTACTGCCCTCTTACTAGGAGTCCTCAATTCCTGATCACTCATGCAATAGGATCTTTATAGAAACTTATTTTCTAATTCCAATACCATATTAGAATTTGAGTGATCTCAAACAAACAATCTACTAACCAACTATTATAGATATGCATCAGCATGAAATAAAGGTCAATCTTACTAATTATCCCATAAACTTATCGCACCTTATCACTCCAACTATCGACCGGCTCTGATACCACTTAATGGGGATGTTGCACCTTGAACCTCGAGCATGTGCTCATCCCTCAGTGGTCAATAAAATTTGCAACGTCCCAGGATATGTCGCCGACCCATTCATTTTAATGCACATGCGGAAGCGAATTACTAATCCCTTAACCACAACAAACCTGGGATAGAAAAACAGGTTAACAAATTTCAAATCAAACACATTATTAAAACCACAATCTTGTTTACAAACAAAGGCCAACTCTAGGGTCTAAGTACAAGAAGACAGCAAAAGAATGCTTCAAGTGCCATAACTTTGCCCAAAGGGACACTTAAGTGCCATAACTTACGAAAGGTACACTTAATTGCCACATTCGAAGAAAAACGGATCACTTAAGTGCCACTCTAGCCAAAGTCCGGCTAAAACGCCGACGTGGCATTTTTCCAGCGAAGCGCGCCCAAAACGATCTTTGTTTTGCACGGCGCGTGGCCAAATAATGCAAAAATGGCATTGTTTTGGGCTGACATGGTAAAAAAAAATTAATTAATTAAACTAAATTTAGTTAAAATATTCAAAAATAACAATTTTAAAATTAAATTTAGTTAAAATATTTAAAAATAATAATTAAAAAATTAAAATTTAAAATTATTAAAAAAAAAGGAACGAGGAGGGGGAGGCGGCTGAGGGATCAGCCCTTAGCCATCGTCGTCGTCGCCCCGCCGTCGCCGAGAAGGGCCGGCGACGGCGGGGGGAGGGTCGGTCGTGGTCGCCGGGCCCTGGCCAGGGGCCGGCGACCCCGGCCGACCGGCGGCGAAGGCTCGTGAGCCCTCACCCCAGATCAGGACGAGGGTTACAACCCTCGTCCAGATCCGGCGATGATCGACGGCCCTTGGCCCGGCCGGGTGAGTGCCGCGAGACCGCGAGACCCCCAGATCTAGCGGCGAGGGCTCGCGGTCCTTGCCCAGATCCGGCGAGGGCTCGGCGACCCCGGTTGACCCTCCCCCCACCGTTGCCAGCCCTTCCCGGCGACGACGGGGTGGCGGCAGCGACGACTGAGGGCTGATCCCTCAGTTGCCTCCCCCCTATTCCCTTTTTTTTTTTAATTTTTTAATTTTTTAATTATTACTTTTTAAATATTTTAACTATAGACGAATTAGTTGGCACACTTCAATCATATGAAGTGGAGCAAATCAATGAGGGAAAAGATCATAAAGCTAAGAAGTCGATTGCTTTAAAATCTAACAATGATTCTGAAGATACATATTCAGAAGAAGACATGAATGATGAAGAACTAGCACTCATGATCAGGAAATTAAGGAAATTGAATAGAAAGGGAAGAAGATTCAACTGGAAGAAGCAAGGCACTCAAAAATTTCAAAACAAATCAACTGAGGATGATGAAGTCAATAAGATGTGATTTGCTTTGAATGCAAGAAAAATGGGTACATCAGACCTAACTGTCCTCTGTTGAAGAAAAAGAAAGGAAGAAATGAGAAATACAAGAATACTCTCAAAGCAGAGTCATGAAGTGACACCGAATGTGAGGAAAGTGATGAAGAATATGTCAATATATGTCTAATGGCAAATTCAGAATCAGACTCAAACTCTGAAACAAATTCAGACTCAAACTTAGACAAAGAAATCGATGTTAGTAACTTAAAAATTCCTATTAAAGTCTCGAAGTATATAGTTGAACTTTGTCTTAGTCTCAAAACATCTCCTAAAAGGATTTCCGAGTTGAAGAGACAAAAATTCTAAATTGAAGCAACATGAAACTTCTTGGAAAGAAAAAGTTCGAAAATCTAGACAGAAGTTTTGTTAATTTGAAAGAAAATGCAGATTATATTTCAAAGGAAAATACTTTTTTGAAAGATGACATTTCAAATATCACAAAAAGGTTTTCAAAAGTATCTGAGAAGTTGGAAAAGATTATTTCAGTACAAAGACCTTATTTCAACAAATCTGATTTGGGTATTACACTAGAAACCATTCATTTAATTGATTTTCCAAAAGTGAAAGAAAGAATCATACAAAGACCTACAAAAGCATTTTACAAGAACCATTTTCAAAAAACTTTTGTAAAACCTGTTGGCCAAAATGCTCTCAAATGTTCAAAGTGTAACAACTCAGAACATTTCGAGAAAGAATGTCCCAAGGTTTGGAGACCTGTTATTAAGGATTGGGCAAAGACTATATTTAGTACTAACTCCCCTAGACCCAAGAAAATGTAGGTACCAAAAAAAAGCTTGAGTTCTTTTTATAATTGCAGGTCACTATCAAAAGAAGATCAAATGGTATTTGGATAGTGGCTATTCAAGACACATGACGGGAGATTCAAGTTGTTTTATAAAGCTTGCTCATATAAATGGTGGAAAAGTTTCTTTTGGTGGAAATAGTAAAGGAATAATTGTTGTATGTGGAACTGTGAAAATTATAAGTCTCACAATCAATAATGTCTCCTTGGTAAAAAGATTGAATTACAATCTACTCAACATTAGTAAATTATGCGATACTGATTCAAAATTAAATGCCAAGAATGCATTTGCTCGGGAACTAGAAAAAATTTCTCTCAATCTTTCACTGGATGAAGACATGAGAATATTTATCTTCTGGATATAAAACCAGAAAGTTCTCAGTGTCTAATATCAATTCAAGATGAAGCAAACCTTTTGCATCGAAAGCTTGGCCATGTGAACATGAAGCAGATTGTCAAGATCTCCTCTAAGAAGCTTGTTCGTGGACTCCCAAACCTGACTTATCAAAAGTCTAATTATGCACACCATGTGTTTTGGGAAAACAGGTTAGAAATTCTTTTAAACCTATAAATCAAGTTTCCACTAATTGAGTTTTGCAGTTTCTGCATATGGACTTCTTTGGACCAACCAGAACTCAAAGCATTTGAGGAAAGAGATACTGCCTAATAATTGTGGATGATTACTCTCGTTTTACTTGGGTTTACTTCTTGGCAAGTCTGAAGCATTCCCTCACTTTTCAAAGTTTTCAAAGAAAGTTCATAATGAAAAAGGATATGCTATTTCAAGCATACGGATAGACCATGGAGGTGAGTTTGAAAATCAAGACTTTACAAAATTCTAGGATGAATCTGGTTTCCAGCATGTTTTCTCTTCTCCATATACTCCATAACAGAATGGGGTTGTGGAAAGAAAGAACAGATTTTGCAGGAAATGGCAAGAATCCTCTTAATTGAGAGTAAAATTTCCTCTCAATTTTGGGCTGAAGCAGTTTCTACAGCATGCTACATCATTAACAGAGTGTTCTTGAGGCCTATATTAGAGAAAACTCCTTATGAAGTGTACAAAGGGAAAAAGCCAAATGTATCTTACTTTCATGTGTTTGGTTGTACGTATTTTCTTTTGAAAAATGCAAATGATCGAACTGGTAAGTTTGAAGAAAAGTCAGACAAAGGAATTTTCCGTAGCTACTCAACCTCAAGCAAAGCCTACAGAGTATTCAACAAGAAGACTCAGTTTGTGGAAGAATCTATGAACGTCAAGTTTCAAGACTCTATGCAGAATCAACTGGATCAAAATCAACTTGAAGAATCTGAACTTACTCCAGATTTTATAAAATCTAACTCCCCTGAAGTGGTTCAGACTTCTGAAGATAAACAACAAGATGAACCAAAAGATTCAACTGAAACAGAGGATCGACAGACCTTCAAACCAACTAACAACTGAAAACATAAGTCAAGTCATCCCAAAGAGCTCATCATTGGCAACATTGATGAAGGAATTTGTACCAGATCCAAAAGGCGAGAAGAGTCTAGTGCTTTAGCACTTATTTCTAAGATTGAACCCAAATGTGTAGAAGAAGCCTTAACAGATGAAAGTTGGATTGAAGCTATGCAAAAAGAGCTCAGACAGTTTAGCATCAACGATGTTTTGGAACTAATTCCTAAACCTAAAGGTAAGTCTATTATTGGAACTAAATGGGTTTTCAGGAACAAGGTGAACAAGAAAGGAAAAGTGGTCAGAAACAAAGTAAGACTCGTGGCCAAAGGATATACGCAAGAAGAAGGGATAGACTATGATGAAACCTATGCATCAGTAACGAGGTTAAAAGCAATAAGATTATGACTTGCTTTTGCTTATTATAAAGATTTCAGGTTATTCCAAATGGATGTAAAAAGTGCGTTCCTAAATGGATTCATCCAAGAAGAAGTCTATGTGGAACAACCACCTGGATTTGAAGATTCAAGAAAACCAGACTCGGTCTATAGATTAAAAAAGGCTCTATATGGACTGAAGCAAGCACCTTGAGCTTAATATGAAAGGTTAAGTAATTTCCTAACTCAAAATGGTTTTATTAAAGGTAAAGTAGATACCACTTTGTTCAATAAAAGAGAATGTAAAGATTTTCTACTTGTTCAAATTTATATTGATGATATCATTTTTGGATCACCTAATGAAAATCTATGCAAGAAGTTCTCTAGATGTATGCAGGATGAATTCGAGATGAGTATGATGGATGACGAGATTGCACGTTAAACAATCAAAGAAATGTTTTTTTATTCACGAAGAGAAATATGCAAAAGACCTCATTAAGAAGTTCGGATTGGAGAATTGCAAAAAGACAAAAACACTAATATCAAGTTCTTCGAAGCTGGATAAAGATGAAGGAGGAAAGAATGTAGACCAGAAGCTTTGCAGGAGTATTATTGGTTCACTTATTTATCTTACTGCATCAAGACCTGACATTTTGTTTAGTGTTTGTATCTATGCTAGATTCCAATCAAATCCCAAAGAATCTCATCTATGTACTGCAAAGCACATTATCAAATACGTTGCAACTACTCTAAAGCTAGGTCTGTGGTATCCCAAATAATGAAACTTTACTCTCCTTGGATATTCAAACGCATATTTAGTAGGTTGCAAAGTTGATAGAAAGAGTACTTCTGACACTTGTCAGTTGCTAAGCAATAAGCTGGTGTCTTGGTTCTCAAGGAAGCAGAGTACTATAGCTCTTTCAACAGCAGAAGCAGAGTATGTGGCTCTTAGAAGTTCTTGTTCTAAGATTTTGTGGATAAGATAATAACTAAGAGACTTTGGAATTGAAGAATCTTGCACCGAGATCAAATGCGATAACACCAGTGCCATAAATGTCACGAAGAATCCAATTCTTCATTCAAGGGCAAAACATATAGAGATTCGACACTATTTCATTAGAGATCATGTTCAAAATGGAGAAGTTATGATTCAGTTCATTGACTCAAAAAATCAGTTAGCAGACATATTAACAAAGCCACTGAAGAAAAGTTTATTTGAGTCTATTCGCATCAAATTGAATATCATATCTTTTAATGGTTAAAGTCTGAAGATGATCAAACTCAGAACGTCCAAAAGTTACGACTGTAAGTTAATTCTTTGCAAGTAATTTAATTTTTGAAAGAAATTTTGAAAAGGTACATTTTTTTTTTTGAATAGCTACTTACTTTTTTTATTTTTAGAAATTATCTTTATCGAGTTTTGAATTTATGGTAGTTTTTCATTTTCGAAAAAGGCAGTTTTTACTTTTTCCTTTGTGACGATCCGTATACCCCGTTCCATCTACTTTATATACCATCGAATTTCTTCTTCTTTGTTTACACTCACTCAAACCCCAGAATACAGAGACCCTACTTTCTCTCATTCTCTGTCAAGTTTGATCCAAAAAGTTTTCACCTATTTCATCGAGCGAGTTCAAGAAATCCTCCAAGACAATGACAATGTCTTTCCAGAGGAAGTCATCTAAAATTACGAACAGGGGACCACAGTACATGCCAAAGGGTCCTACCCACTTTGACTTAACCGAGGAGGAAGATTCTCCTCAACAACAGTAGCATCAATAACAACATTCTCAACCGCGTCAATCTTCACAGCAAGGGACTCAAATTCCTCCGCAACAACATGCTGAAGAAGAGATCATTGAAGATGTTGAGCCCGTAAGAACACTGAAACCCGAATTTCTCTTTAAACTCTACTATAAGTTAAAGGAGGGTGAACTGCAATGATTTTCATTGATGAGTTCTTGAGTGAGAAAAGTTATAGGAATGAGACTCATTTTTTGAAGATAATGGAAACGTTGGGCATTGCGCCTGTAGGTTTGACAGCAAGGACTTTTGCCAACTTTCCAAGTGATCCACGGTTTGGAACTTTTAATCAGCCTGAAGGAAAATATGATGATGAAAGGATGTACACGAATTTTCAGCCTAGGATGGGCATCGCTACAAATGTCCGTGGTGAGGAGACGAACTTATTTCACTCTAAGGACCACAAGAAGACTTTTTTGAAACTGTTGAAGAGAGGGGTAATGAACCCTAGAAGTGTGGACTTTGATTTTCTTGATTCTTTGAAGCTGAAACTGAGGGAGGAGTTTGCTCTCCTTCAACTAGAAAATTATGTTCAGAGACATCCGTCGCCTACCCGAAATTGACCACCTACTTCTATTCAAATCTATCTTTTCTAGATGCAAATAGATTTTCTTTTACAATTAGGGACAAAGAATTTGTGGTGGATTTAGACACCTTGGCAGATATGATTGGTGTGGAAAGAGGGAGTTT
This sequence comes from Eucalyptus polyanthemos subsp. polyanthemos, assembly GCA_017140185.1. Lineage (NCBI taxonomy): Eukaryota > Viridiplantae > Streptophyta > Magnoliopsida > Myrtales > Myrtaceae > Eucalyptus > Eucalyptus polyanthemos. The sequence continues at coordinate 61,094,146 of CM029459.1, read as the reverse complement.
CCAACAAATCAGTATGTCCGTTGGTCACGCAACGTTGACTCTTGTTCGGGACAGATTTGCTGAAAGTAGGATTTCTTACTCTAGAATGACTGCTTCCAATATTTTGCTTCACAAGATTGTGATCAACTGCATCAGACCCAAATCCGCTTCCAAAACCGATGTCTCTCACTCTGAAGCGAAACTGATTTATGCAATCAATATCGGATTCAAGCTTCCACTGCCTCACACTATTCTAATGCACATGTATAGGATAGTTGTGAAGGACAAGGGGCAACTACCTTACTTTGCGCTTGTCACTCGATTATTCAAACATTTCAACATTTAGTTTATTGCTACTCTGTGTGTTCGAACCATTGCTCCAATGGTGGTTGGACTGAAGATGGTTTCAAAAATGCAATTGAAGGAACTGAATAAGGCACCGGAGCGCCTAAAGGAGAAAACCCCCGCTAAAACTAAGCAAGACTCTATAGTGAAGAAGAGGGAAGGCAAAGAGCTCATGAGTGCACCAATCAAGAAGAGGAGAGCACTCATCTTGCAAGATGAAGAAGATGAGGACGATATCACTCTTTCCACTTTTGCCTTAAGAAATTTGAAGAGCTTTGTTAGTTTTGAGGAGACAGAGAATAGAGAGAACAGAGAAAGAGAAGAGACAGAGAAGAGAGGTGAAGAGAAAGAAGAAAAGAGAACAGAGAAAGAAGAAAGAGGACGAGAAGGGGAAGATTAAGAGGGTCAAGATGATTCTCATGAGCCCACATTTGTTGTATACTTGTCAGATGACTCAAAAGAGACAAGGGATGGGACTACAGGAGTCGAAAGAGAAAAACAATACTTGGGTGCTGAAGAAGAGCAAGAACAAGAAGATGAATTCTTTTCTCCTCCTGAAGGCACATAAATAGGGGGAGCTACTCATAAAAGAGGTACTTCTTCACCTGTTTTCACTAGTGATGTTAGTAGATCTCCAGTCGATCCAAAAGATGTCTATGCCTCTCAATTCCCTGAAGCTGATGTTGAGGCATCATCTCCAAGTTTGGATGTTCCAACTGAGGCTCCTTCATCGATTAACACTCCTCAAACTAACCGTGCTAAAGCTAGCACTCAAACAGAACAAACAATAGACTTTAAAAGAATACTCGAGCTTCTTGTGGAGATTAAGGCTCAGTAATATGGGATGGAGTGTGAAATACAGAACCTTCAATATGCACATCAAGCCACTTCAGTCTCTCTACATGATCAGGTACAACCCTAAAGCTTCAAGTTCAAGATAATGCAAAGGGTGAGGACATTCAACAGCTGAAGGAGACTCTGAAGGAGCTGGAGGAGATTGTCAAGTTTATGGGGGATTTCCAGATCGTTCGCATTCCCAAACAGCCATGACTTTTACCCAACTACTTTTATAGTCATTCTCCACTTTTTGCTGTTGACAAAAAGAGGGAGAATTTGCGCAGATTTGACCTGATTTATCTTTATCTTTTTGGTTTGATTTTGATACTTTTTAGACTTTGGTACTTTTTTGTTTGGTTTTTTGGACTGACTTTGAACTGGTATACTTTGGACTTTTGACTGCTATTTGACTTTGAATCTTTTTTATGTTTGCAGTAACTAAGTTTGTGATACTGATTGTGGTTGGATAGTTATTTATCTTGTAAGATTAACATGTTTTCTATGGTTGCAGAATCGATGCTATCCAAGTCCTAATCAACTTATCTTTATAAGATATCACGTACTGCTTAAGTGTTGTTTTACAGGTCAAAATTATTCAAATTTGCAGGAAAGTTTTGTCACCATAAAAAATGGAGAGATTGTTGGAGAAAACTCGCTTATTATTTTGAAGTTGACAAAATATTTCCAATAGTTTAATCTTAAGACTTGCAGACTTAGTGTTATAGTCTGAAGAACTCCAGATTTTACCGTCAAAGTTTGAAGACCACCAGACTTTAATCTTAAAGTCTGTCCTCACTGACAGTTTCCAGACTGAAGAATGAAGATTTATCCATATGCAGGATTATCTTCAAGGATTCGATTTGTATGGTTTTTGGATAACCTTATGACTGGATATAGCACCAACTTGATTGATTATTCTTATTGGAATCAACTCGGATGTGAAGATCTTTTGAAAGAGGAAGTATACTTGGAAGGTTCTACTTATGGAAACTAAGATATTGATTGTATGGACGAACAGGATTGATAGGCTTTCATCACAAATCATCTAACGACTCGAGATCACCTTAATTGATTTTGTCCAACAGGTAGGTTGGAAGAATTCCTTTGGAAAGTGCCAACGGTCATGAAGGCATGAAGGAGTATTTAAGACAGACTCTTCAGTTGTTCGAAGAAATGCGTGAGAGAAAATTTTCAAAGTTTGAAACTTTCCAGTTCCTTGCTCTTTCACTCATCGAGCTCAAAATTGCATACAAAAGAGAGATAAATTCTTAGTAAGACTTTGTGAGAGATCAGTAGAGACTCTTCACTGAAAAAGTCGAAGATCACAAGTTGTAATATCTCTTTTGATTCTTAGTGGAATCCAGCCAGTGGGCTATCAGCGTGGAAGAGTGGAACCACTATAAACCTTGTGTTCTAATTCTCTTTCCCTGAACTTCTTTATTCCTTACTTTTATTCGTAGCTTTATTTGTTTGCTCAAAGCTGAATACATTCATAGTCAGTGATATTCTAAAAGCAACTTACTTCTTCTAAGTCTTGCAAAAAATTTTATTTACACATATTCACCCCCCTCTAGGTGTTTGCACTAGCCCTTACAATTATCACCGATCTAAGGTACAAAAGATCTGTCTATGCAATTGTTTTCATCTCTCTATTCTTCCATCCCCTGTAATCAATTTGCATATGAAGAGTAATTTTATATGTTTTGTGTGGGATGATACGCTACCAATCCTTTGTCCTATGATTAGGAACAACAGATCGGTCCATGAGATTTTAGGTTGCATTTTTGCCTTGTCCCTCCTCTACTTGTCTATATAAAGAAGAAAAGATCGTTTGACAAGAAGTCATAATATCAGAGCTTGAATGTTGTTTTGGAAGAAGTACACGTTCTGGTATGTGAACATTACATATGAAACTAGCACTGCTTCGATTCCGACCTTTGAGGGAGGATTAGCTTGCATGGCCTGCGAATAATAATGGAGTGTTTTAAGTGAAATCTGTGTATCACTTCCTTAAAATTAGGCGGGAAAGATAGTGTAGGAAGTTAATGTAAATGGTGTGACTGCATTATGGTTTGGTGCCATGGGGTTGAAATTGATCAGACAGAGAGGCTCATTAGCTTTGATCAGATGGCTTTTGGACATCTATCGACATTGGAGAAGAATATGAAGGAAGCATAAAAGAAGTGTGGATGCTTTTGAGGAAGGTGGGTTCGGTTGTTTGGTGTGATTGGAAAGTGAGTGTTGAAGCTGATATAGCTAGTATAAGTACCTAGAGGGGGGTGAATAGGTATATAAAAGATTTTTCTCGATAATTGCACAATACTAGACAATTGATAGATTTGAGACAAACAATAATCAAAGTAAGAATAAGAGAAGGGAAGAGAGAATTGAACACGCGGTTTATAGTGGTTCGGCTTATTTCAAACCTATGTCCACTGTTCTGCACTGACAGCCTATTGGCTGGATTCCACTATGAACAAAGAGATGTTACAGCGTTGTTCTTCCTTGATTTCTCGGTGTAGGTGATCTACCACACTCGCTCAAGGTATCACTAAGTATAGACACTCTTTGTGTATACAATTTCGCTCAAAATATATCAACTAATAATCAAGGTGCTTCAGACTCTGGAATTTCTCTATCGATCATTTTCTAAAAGCAACTAGAATGTCTTCCTTTTATACTCCTTTTGTGGCACCCCACGACGGCCCCCGATCCGCTAGAGTCACCACAGCTCGCTTTTCCTTTTTCTTTCCCAAATAACAAGTCACTCTGATACCACTTTTAGTTGCAGCGGGTCCATACAACCATGGGGGTTTACATCTTTTATTAACGGTCCCTTGCGCAATTTATATAACGGAAGCATATCCAACAATTCCCTTCCCTACATTCAGAAATCGATGCACACCTACTAAACATCTTATATAAGTTAAAGCCGGACACGTTTATTTACATAAAGCATATGGACATCTTTAGTCAGTACATCGAAATGCCAATGTTTCGATACTTGGCTATACTTTAAAAGATAACTGACATCTCCTCCCATAATCGTATGCTTAAGGTCCATTAACCAGTGTCGGCATCCAAAGGTTTCCTCCTTTGCTATCCTTCTTCCTACAGTCATATCCAACCGCTCAAACCATCTACTAATATGAAATGTTGGTCCCCAAAAGGGGTGAGTACAACCACTCAGCAGATAGGGAAATCCAATAACAACTCAATGCATCAGGCAGATCATACATGCATTGCAGGCGTAACTTACCTTGAAGCCATGCGCATACTATCATGCTTCATCATATCAATTTATAACACATACATGTGTATAATCATCGTATCATACATGTCATCATCATCATGACATCATCACATTACACATGTCATATCATATACCATCATCATTATCATCACCATGCATATCATCACATGTTGCAAGCATCACTTACCTTGTAATCATGCGTATCATATCATCATTATCATCATGCATATCATCATGCATATCGTATCATAGGTGATCATTATATCACATCACATCATCATCACATCATTATGCATATTATCATGCATATCATATCATAGGTGATCATCATATCATATCATATATCATCATCATCATGCATCATCATGCATATATTATCATAGGTGATCATCATATCACATCACATGCCATCATCATCATGTCATGAGTTAATTATCATCTTTATTTTTCAATTTTGATCACCACATCACCCATTTCTCAAATCATCAATCTCATCATCAACCCTTCGGGCAGAAACCTCCGATAGGGTTCCCGGCAAACTCAGCCATCCCATGGCCACCGGGCTTCCGGCCCCCCACATTCCGGGCATCTCGCATCCCAACTAGCATCACGAGGCATTCCCTTCGGGCAGAAACCTCCGACAGGGCTTCCGGCCTTTACCCTTCTAGCCGGGCATCCCGCACCCAAATCCTAGCATCGCGAGGTATTCCTTTCGGGCAAAGACCTCCGACAAGGCTTCCGGAATTATGTACCGACATACCACCAGGCCTCCCCTGGAATTACGTACCGTATACCACCGGGCATCCCGATACTCCCGGGGAATCTCTGGAATTATGCCACCAGGCCACCAGACAACATCCTCCACCACAACCTCTTTCTCATCCACATTTATCCTTTTATCTCAATTTAACATGGCAATTGGCATGGCATCAAACAAATCACACTTGCATTTCAATTCACATGTCATACACATGCCAAAGCTTTATGACATATGCATTTCAACTTAATACATGTACAAAGACCTCATCACACAAGTGCCACACAAATGAAATTGAATCCATGGCCAAGTAAAAATATATTTTATTATATTTTATTATTATTTTATTATTTTATTATATTATTATTTATTTCCATAAATATTAAATTTAATATCTATGATTTTCCCAAAATCATAATATTCAAACAATCACTAAAAAAATCAATAGGATCACAATTTCACCCAAAATTCATGGCCAAATTGAATTTCTCATAATTTCACAATTTCTACAAAATAGCACCTTATATTCGGATAATGGCCAGACTTGCACAGTCTCCAAATAAATTCGATTAAAATACTCATATGGCCTTCAAAAATTACGAAATTTTACAGGGTGATAGCCAACACATTTTCGTACCTTTTTCATTCAGAACTCTAAGAAAAATTATTTCTTGATTTATTTCTACAACCCTACGAAGCTTCTGGAACCACGACCGTGACGTTCAGAACACACTTCTCCGAATTTCTTAGTTTTCACCCATCAATTCTCTTTCGTTTCTTCTGAAATTTGAGTATGTTATGTACCAAGGTGTCCTTTACAAGTTGCATGAAGATATCTAGGCCAAATAACCAGATTATGGTCACCATTTTGGTCCATGAAGTCTCGGGTGTCTCGAGATACTTCACCAGAATCAATCATCTCCAAGATCTAGCCGATTTACTAGGCTACACTCATTCATTCCTCTTTAAATTTGAGTATATTGTAGCTTAATGTGTTTCCTACAACTTTAAAGAAGACAACAAGGTGAGATCTCCAACGGAAATCAACATGCAATCAAGAAATCAACAAGAGGTCAGTGAAAATTTCGCAGATCTAAAGTCTCCGTACAATAGAACTTTTGACCCCTCAAATCTCCATATTTTTCTACTAATTTTTATTATGTCATAGTACAAGACGTTAGCTTCAACTTTCATGAAGACACCGAAGCCAAAATCGAACTCCAAACACACATGCAAACTCGAACAAGCTACTGACTTCAACAAACCGAACAAGAACAGTCACACGGTTTACAAATAACCAACTCTTACCTCGGTTTTTCGCACAAATCACACCTAAAATCTAACATGCAACCACCACAACAAACATGCAAGAGAAGTTACGGACTCCACTTGCCTTAAAGATGAACAAACGACGACGAACGGCGACGATCGGACGGCGAACGAACGGCACACCCCTCCGGCTCCGCCTCCTTCCTCTCTCGGCCTCACCCTCTCTCTCGCATCTCACTCTCTCGGCTCACTCTCTTGGCCGAATGCCACTCTCTCTCTCTCTCCCTTTCTCTCTCTCTTTCTTTTTAGTGGCTTTTATATTGCATGTGGCCGCCCAAGATGGCCAATGGGGGCAGCCACACCTTGCACAGCCTCCACGCCACTTGGCAGCTCACATGCAAGGCTAATGGGCCTTCTTCTTGGGCCTATCTTGGGCCGGCAAATGGGCTGGTCGACAGCCCCCTTGTGGGCTTCAATGGGCCGGCCAACTTGGCCCATTAAAATCCACCGTTTGGGCTTAAGGCCGAATCCTAATTTAAATCCTAATTTCACCTTTCAATTATTCATCTTTAATTCTTTCTTTTAAGAATTTAATTACTAAATTCCACATGGCCAAAATCTTGAAATCATTATTCCATAAATCCCAATTTATAAAACACATGGCCAATGATAGGATTTTCTTTCCTATCACTTAATTATCCCTTAAAAGCTTGGCCATAAATCTTATTACAAATTATGGATTAAATGGCCATAAAATAACTTGATGGTACTTCCATCACCTATTCATAGACTTTAATATAACTAGAGGTTGCCATGAATTTTGGGATGCCACACCTTTATGCCATCATACCCGTTGGCACTTACTAAATGAATTCCTCCAATCTACCCGTTGGACGGAATCAATTAAGAAGATCATTCAAGCTATTAAAGGAACCTGACGATAGCCCATCAATCATGTTCGCCCATACAATCAGGATCTTGGTTTCCAAGAATAGAACATTCCAAGAATATTTCGTCGACCATCGGATCTTCAAACTATCTTGATTACGAATAAAAGAATCCGTTATATTTATCCAGCCAAGAGATCTTCTCCAGAGGATATGACTAAATCCTCAACCAAATACTTCGGCTCTGAATTGCCTTCATCACTGGATTAGAGAAACTGTCAATGAGAATAGTCTTGAGTCTTGAGTCTTGAGTGCTGAGTCTGGTGATCTGAAAGACTTCAGACTCTAAACAGAAGGTCTGCAATTATCCAGACTAGACTGATAGAAACGTTTTGTCAGCTTCAAAATATTTTGGAAAGATTTCTCCAACAATCTCCCCCTTTTTGATGGTGACAAAACTTTCCTATAGATTTGAACAACTTTGACCTGCAAAACATTACTCAAGCAATATGGCTATCTCATAAAGATTAATAAATCAACCAAACTCTGCATCCACAGAAAATCGGTTAGTCTTTCATGAGTAAGACCATACAGCAACACTTGATATAAATGTAAACAGTCAAGCATCAAAATCCACACCTAAGTCAGTCAACTTCAAGTTCACACCCAAGTCATACTAAAAAACAAACATTCAAACACACAAAAGAAATTTAAAGTTAAAGTTTAAAGAGTTCAAATTGCAATTCTCCCCATTTTTTGTCATCAGTAAAAAGGTGAGAAAAGAGTCAAGTTTGCTTGGGAATGCGCACAATCTGGAAATCTCCTATCGATTGTACGATGCCTTCCAGTCTCTTCAAGTCTTCCCGTAGATGAGCCACCTCTTCTCCTTTGGCATTGGCTTGAATTTGAGGAGCAAGGTCTTTCATTTGATCCGCCATGATAAACAGAAGATGCTTGTCCAGCATTCTTCATGACTTGAAGTTCACAGTCCAAAGCATAGATTTGACCCTGCATTTCCAGAAGAACATCAAGGATACGACGAAAATCTGTTGTATTGTTCGTCTGTGTGCTCGCATTTGCTCTCTCGGATGGAGTGAAGGCAGACGATGGAACTTCGGTGTAATCTTGCAGATTTGGTGTTGACGTATCATGTCCTTCCTCAGGCATTTGAGAAGCCTAAAAATCTTCTGGATTTGCTGGTGAGCGACTCACACCTTCACTGTTGACAGCATGTGGTGTAGTCCTTCCTTGCTCGCCATCTCCCCCTATCTCTAGGACCTCAAATGGGGAAGAGTGATGGTCATGCTCTTTAGTATCTTGATTCCCTTTGTCTCCGGCTTCATCTACAGACTTTTCTTTCACTGCTTCTCCTTCTTCTTCAGCTTCTTTCTCTTTGTCTTCTTTCTCTTTCTCTTGTTGCTCCTCTGCTTCTCTGTATTCTTTTCCTTTGCTTCTTTTCCTTTCTTCTGTTGTTCTGTTGATTCAAGTACAGAACGTCTGGTCCTTTTCAATGCAGAGATAGTGAGATCTTCCTCTCCATCTTCATTCTCCAAGATAAGAGTTCTTTTCTTTTTGGATGGGGCACCCATGGACTCCTTCCCTTTTCTCTTTGATGCAGAAGATACTGGAGTCTTCACTCTAAACTTCTCCATTGCCTTAGCAAGCTCTTTCAGACGTATTTTTGTCAGCATTTTCAAACCCACCACCATTTTGTCACATGGTCGAACACAAAGAGTATGTGGAGGTTCAATGTTCAAGTGTCTGAAGATCTTGGTCACAAGACCTGGGTAAGGCAATTGGCCCTTGTCCTTCACCATTGCTCTGTACATGTGAAAGAGAATGGTGTGAGGGAGAGAGAACTTCTTCCCTATATTGATCGCGTACATCAATTTCGTCTCGGAGTTAGAAACGTCAGTCTTGGATGTAGACTTTGGCCTGATACAGTTGATCACAATTTTGTGAAGCAAGATATTGATGGCACGCATTCTTGAGTAGGTAATTCTTCCCTCTGTATCCCTGTCTTTGACAAGCTCCAATGAGGCACGAGCAATCGAAACTTTGATTGGTTGATAGCGTCCTCTTTCAACCCCAATTATATCTGCCAACATGTCCACATCTACCACATAGTCTTGGTCTCGAACACTGAAGGATATTCTATTCGCATCTAAAAAGCTAAGATTCGAATAGAAGTATGCTGTCAATTGCGCATAACCGTCTGTGGTATCGGAGCAAAATTGCTCAAGTTGAAGCAGATTGAACTTCTCCCTTAAGTTCACATTAATGGCATCCAAGAAATCGAAATCAACACTCCTAGGATTTATCACTTCTAGTTTCAACAGTCTGAAGAACAGACTCTCCTGTTCCTTCGATTTAAACAAATCCATCATTTTTCCCTTCACCTTCGCAGCAACACCCATTCTAGGTTGAAATTCACTGAACATTTTATCATCATCGTTCCCATTAGTTGGATTCAGTCTCGATACATGAGGGTCACTTGGAATGTTCGCAAGTGCTTCCTCAGCCTTTCCTTTGGGAGCAATTCCCAAATCCTCCATTCGTCGCAAAAAGATATATTTATTCCCATAATTCTTATCTTTAAGGAAATCATCTACGTAGTTTAGCGGAGTCCAAATGCTCTTCATCGCACAATAGAACTTGTAAATAAAAAAGGGTTTTTGGACTCTTACAGGGTTTGCGTCCTCGATTATTTCTTCCTCCGGTTGTTGACCCGCACCTTGTAGGGTAGATGGTGTTGAGTGACGTGGTGGAGAGTGAATCGGGCTCTGTTGCTGACTCGGTAAATCTTCCTCTTCGGTGAGATCGAAATGGGTAGGCCCCTCCCTCATTCTCTATGGTCCCTTGTTCGCGATTCTTGAAGACTTCCTCGAAGAAGACATCCTTCCTTGTCGTTGAAAGATTCCTTTACTCGCTTTCCCAAGAAAAGATGACAATTTTCTCGAATATGAACACGAAGTAGAGACAAGATTGGGAGGAGAATGCCTTTTTAGGGTTTTGAAGTTTAAGTGAGGAAAACTGTATATATATAACTCAGTTTAAAAAGGAAAAACCAATCGGCACAAAGGAAAATGAACAGACGCCTCTTTTAAAATCGATAACTGCCAAATAGAAGTTAATCTTTTTGAAAAAACAAGATTCCATTTTTCACGGAAATTATAAATTAACTGAACTAATAATCGTACCTTTTTCGAGATTGAATATAACAACTTACAGTCTATAGCCATGAATGTCTGAGTCTGAGGGTTGGAGAGTCTCTAGACTTTAACTTCCTCAAGTTTCAAAATGTTGAGTCTGGAACGGATATAATCGAATTGATTCTTCTCCAAAGGCTTCGTGAATATATCTGCTAGTTGATTTTTTGAATCAACAAATTGAATCGAGATTTCTCCATTTTGAACATGATCTCTAATGAAATGATGTCGAATCTCTATATGCTTTGCTCTTGAGTGAATGATTGGATTTTTAGTGAGATTGATTGCTCTGTTGTTGTCACATCTAATCTCTGTGCATGAGTCTTCAATTCCAAAGTCTTGTAGCTGTTGTTTTATCCATAGAATTTGCGAACAACAACTTCCAAGAGCTATATACTCTGCTTCTGTTGTTGAGAGAGCCATAGTGCTTTGTTTCCTTGAAAACCAAGACACTGTTCTGCTTCCAAGCAACTGGCAAGTTCCCGAAGTGCTCTTTCTATCGACTCTACAACCGGCCAGATCTGCGTCTGAATATCCCAGAAGATTAAAGTCTCCCTTCTTAGGATACCAAAGACCGATGCTTGAAGATGAAGTAACGTATTTGATAATACGTTTCGCAGCATTGAGATGGGATTCTCTAGGATCTGATTGAAACCTAGCACAGATGCAAACATTCAACAAAATGTTAGGTCTAGAAGCAGTAAGATAAAGAAGTGAACCAATGATGCTCCTGTACAGCTTTTGATCAACTTTCTTCCCTTCTTCGTCTTTGTCTATCTTCAAAGAACTTGACATCGGTATGTCGGTCTTTTTGCAATTTTCCAATCCAAACCTTTTAACAAGATCATTAGCATATTTTTCTTGATAAATAAAGGTTCCTTCCTTCAATTGTTTTACTTGAAGACCAAAAAAGAATGTTAGCTCTCCCATCATACTCATTTCAAACTCATCCTACATAGACTTTGAAAATTTATTGCACAGACTTTCATTAGAGGATCCAAAAATAATATCGTCCACATATATTTGAACAAGTAAAAAGCTTTTGTTTTCCTTTTTGATAAATAAAGTAGTATCTACTTTACCTTTGACAAAACCATTATGTATTAAAAACTTACTTAGTCTGTCGTATCAAGTTCGAGGTGCTTGCTTTAAACCATACAAGGCCTTTTTCAGTCTGAAGACTGAGTCTGGCTTCTTTGGGTCTTCAAACCATGGTGGTTGTTCCACATAAACTTCCTCATGGATAAATCCATTTAGGAAGGCACTTTTGACATCCATTTGGAATAACCTGAAATTTTTATAACAAGCAAACGCAAGTAATAGTCGAATAGCTTCTAACCTTGCTACTGGTGCGTAAGTCTCATCATAGTCTATTCCTTCTTCTTGCATATATCCCTTGGCCACGAGTCTTGCTTTGTTTCGTACGACTTTTCCTTTCTCATTCATCTTGTTCTTGAACACCCATTTAGCTCCAATAACAGTTTTACCTTTTGGTTTAGATGTCAATTCCCAGACATCATTAATGTTGAACTGTCTGAGCTCTTCTTGCATAGCTTCAATCCAGCTTTCATCAGATAAAGCTTATTCTATGCTCTTTGGTTCAATTTTAGGAAATGAGAGCCACAGCACTAGACTCTTCACGCCTTTTGGATCTTGTACGAATTCCTTCATTAATTTCGCCGATAATGAGATCTTTGGGATGACTGGACTTATGCTTCCAGTTACTGGTTGATTTGTCTGGTTGATGATCTCTTTCTTTATTTGAATCTTCATGAACAGCTTGATGCTGGTCTTCCAGTACGAGATGCTTCTTGAGTTGTAAGCTTTAGAGTCGGAGCAAGTTCAGACTCTTCATGATGAGTCTGACTGGATTCATCTTGCGTAGAGTCTTGAAATTTGACATTCATTGACTTCTCCACAGACTGTCTCTTCTTGTTATAGACTCTATAGGCTTTGCTTGATGTAGAATATCCAAGGAAGATGCCTTCATATGATCTTTCTTCAAACTTACCAACTCGATCTTTTGCATTTTTCAATATAAAGCATTTGCAATCGAACACGTGAAAGTATGAAACAATAGGCTTCTTACTTTTGAATAACTCATAAGGGGCTTTCTCTAGAATAGGTCTTAAGAAGACTCTATTGATGATATAGCACGCTGTTGAAACAGCTTCAGCCCAAAATCGTGAAGAAATCTTATTTTCAATTAAAAGAGTTCTAGCCATTTCTTGAAGAGATCTATTCTTTCTTTCCACAACTCCATTTTGCTGAGGAGTATATGGAGAGGAGAATACATGTTTAAAGCCAAATTCATTACAAAATTTTGTAAAATCTTGATTTTCAAATTCACCTTCATAATCTGTTCTTATACTTGAGATAACACATCCTTTTTCATTTTGAACCTTTTTAGCAAATTTTTCAAAATACGAGAAGGTTTTGTACTTACTTGCAAGGAAATATACCAAAGTAAAGCGGGAGTAATCGTCCACGATTACTAGGCAATATTTCTTACCTCCAATGCTCTGGGTTCTGGTTGGTCTGAAAAGATCCATATGCAGCAACTGTAGTACATGATTAGTAGAGACATAATTTATTGGCTTAAATGAATTTCTTACATGCTTTCCCAGAATACATGGAGTGCATGGATTGGACTTTTGGTATGGTAATTTGGGTAGATCTCGAGCAAGCTGCTTTGATGAGATTTTGGCTAATTGCTTCATGTTGACATGACCAAGCTTTATGTGCCATAAGCTTGTTTCGTCTTGAATTGAGATTAGGCATTGCGATTCATTTGGTTTCATATCTAGAAGATAGATATTTCCATGTCTTCGACCCATGAAAGACTGAGTAGAGTCTTTACTGGTTCCAGAACATATTCCTTCTTGAAAGAAGATCTTAAAACCAGTATCGCACAATTGGCTAATGCTGAGAAGATTGTAATTGAGTCATTCCACTAGGGAAACATTACTTATTGTGAGATTTCCAATTTTGACAGTTCCAAATCCCACAATACTTCCTTTGCTGTTTCCTCCAAATGAAACTTTTCCACCATTTACTTGAACAAGCTTTATGAAGCAATTTGAGTCTCTTGTCATGTGTCTTGAGCATCCGCTATCAAGATACCACTTTACCTTTTTCTTGACGGAGACCTGCATTTAAAAGAGAGTCTCAAGTTTTCTTTGGTACCCAAATTTTCTTGGGTCCTTTGGTGTTAGTAAGATAAATAGTATTAGCCCATACTTTCTTAACAGGTTTCCAAACCATAGGACACTCTTTTTCAAAGTGATCCGGACTGTTGCACTTTGAACACCTGAGGGCATTTCGACCTACAGACTTTACAAAAACTTTCTTGAAATGATTTTTGTAAGCCTCTCTCGAGGGTCTTTCCTTAATTCTTTATTTTACTTTAGGAAAATCAATCAAGGGAATTGTTTTTACGCTGTCATACCTAGACAAGACTTATTGAAGTAAGGTCTTTGAGTGAAAGAATTTTTTCAAGTTTTCGGACCCTATTGAAAATTTCTTTGAAATATTTGATAAGTCAGTTTTTAAAAGAGCATTTTCTTTCAAAAGATTATCTTCATTTCCTTTAAGAGTGGAAACATTCAAGTCTAAACTTTTAACTCTTTCTTCTAAAACGTTTTCCTTTTGTTTTAGAGCTGAGTTTTCCTTTTTAAGTTCGGAAATTCTTTTTAGAGAAGTCTTAAGACTAAAACACAGTTCATCAATGTATTTAGAAACTTTGACGGGAATTTTAAAATTACTTGCCTCAAATTCACTGTCTGAGTCTGATCCAGAATCTGAGTTTGAGTCTGAATGTGCCATCAGATGTAGGTTGGCATATTCATTATCACTTTCTTCACACTCTGTATCACTCCAGGTTTTGGCTTTGAGAGCTTTTTGAAACTTTTCAGCTTTTCCTCTCTTCTTCTTCAGAAGAGGACAATTGGGTCTGATGTGTCCATTTTTCTTACATTCAAAGCAGACTACATCTTTGTTTGGTTCCTCATCATTGACAGACTTGGTTTGCTGTCTTTGAAAACTTTGTTTCTTTGAGTTGAACATTCTTCCTTTTCTATTTAGTTTTCTGAATCTTCTTATCATGAGAGCAAGCTCCTCATTGTGCATATCATCTTCAGAATATGTATCATCAGAATCATCATTTGATTTTAATGCAATGGATTTCTTACCTTTTGGATTTTCGTCTTCATTAATTCGTTCTACTTCATAAGACTGAAGAGTTCTAATCAACTCGTCGACAAATAGTGGCATAATTCTTTGCGTCTCTCTTATTGAAGTCTTTATATGATTCCAATCCTTGGAGAGTCCACGCAGTAGCTTGTTTACTTTCATGGGATCAGAAATTTTTTGTCCTTGATTCTCAAGACCATTGACAATATCTGTAAAATGGCTAAACATGTCAGTTATAGATTCTCCTGGTTTCATTTTGAAGGCTTTGTCCTTGAATATCTTCTTGTGTTAATTCTGGTTTCCTTCACTCGATCTGTTCCTTCATAGGTGATATGTAACATGTCACAAACTTCTTTTGCTGTAACACAAGAAGATATTCTGTTATATTCAGTTGGTGACAAAGCACAATATAAAGAGTAAATTGCTTTTGCATCGAGTGTTTGTCTCTTGATTATCTCTTCCCGAGTCATTCCGCTGGTCTCAACAGTTTCTTTCCCTCTTTCAGAGACCGATGCAGCTGTAGGAGTAATTCCTTTTTCTACAACGTCCCATTCCAGAGGATCCTTTGATCGTAGGAAAGCTTTCATCTTGTTCTTCCAGATGTTGTAATCATTTCCATCAAAGTAGGGTGGTCTGGTATTGTTTTGCCCTTCCACCAGCCCTGGTGCTATCATACTAGCCATGAATCTTTTACTCTGAAGTAAAACACTTCAAATAAAGTGAGTACTGTGCTCGATACCAATTGATATAGCTAGTATAAGTACCTAGGGGGTGAATAGGTATATAAAAGATTTTTCTCGATAATTGCACAATACTAGACAATTGATAGATTTGAGACAAACAATAATCAAAGTAAGACTGAGAGAAGGGAAGAGAGAATTGAACACGCGGTTTATAGTGGTTCAGCTTATTTCAAGCCTACGTCCACTCTTCTGCACTGACAGCCTATTGGCTGGATTCCACTATGAACAAAGAGATGTTACAGCATTGTTCTTCCTTGATTTCTCGGTGTAGGTGATCTACCACATTCGCTCAAGGTATCACTAAGTATAGACACTCTTTGTGTATACAATTTCGCTCAAAATGTATCAACTAATAATCAAGGTGCTTCAGATTCTGGAATTTCTCTATCGATCATTTTCTAAAAGCAACTAGAACGTCTTTCTTTTATACTCCTTTATGCCATCATACCCGTTGGCACTTACCAAATGAATTCCTCCAATCTACCCATTGGACAGAATCAATTAAGAAGATCATTCGAGCTATTAAAGGAACTTGACGATAGCCCATCAATCATGTTCGCCCATACAATCAGGATCTTGGTTTCCAAGAATAGAACCTTCCAAGAATATTTCGTTGACCATCGGATCTTCAAACGATCTTGATTATGAATAAAAGAATCCGTTATATTTATCCAGCCAAGAGATCTTCTCCAGAGGATAGGATTAAATCCTCAACCAAATACTTCGGCTCTGGATTGGCTTCGTCACTGGATTAGAGAAACTGTCGCTGAGAATAGTCTTGAGTCTTGAGTCTTGAATGCTGAGTCTGGTGATATGAAAGACTTTAGACTCTAAACAGAAGGTCTTCAATTATCCAGACTAGACTGATAGAAATGTTTTGTCAGCTTCAAAATATTCTGGAAAGATTTCTCCAACAGAAGCTGTGTGAGACAAATCATAGAATGGCCCAGTGTTGCTTTTACCTACTAATTTGCGGCATACATAGGAGTAGATCATATTACTTTGTAACCAGGCCTTCCCATTCTCTTTAGAAAGATTCGGCTATTAGGGCAAGGCATCTCTGTCCTACCAGATGAATACACTAGATCTCGATATTGCCCCTAGATCTGCACCAACTCATACACGCCCATATCCACTTCTTGAGCTTTTGTGAATCTTTCACCTTCCGAAGGACAATCGCTAGGAATCGAACAATGTGAACTAGAAAAACAATGGATACAAAGCCGAGCCAAACATACGAGGAGCACATAACCACTGGGAACCACCCCATACCCATGGAGTGGCTACCATTTTCGGTCGACCTCCGATCATAAGATTTCCAGTACGACTCCAAGGTGGCCATCATGGACTGGAGGTAAGTCAGCACCAAGAAAAAGATGGTCGCCCACATTGTGGCCATTAGAATCCACATCAGAACCTTCTTCCTCATAGGCAAGCCGCTCATGAGAAAGAAGATTGTGCTTAGGGATGCAAAAAAAAAGAGACGGTGTTGTGTAATCAGAACCATGAGTAAACACGTGGATTGTTTGCAGCCAATATCGATGTTCCTGCGTAGTTTAAGATGGTGCCATCCTTTGCTTTCCGATCGTTGTCCCACACGCCACCGGGAGGGCTAAGGCCAGCTTGGTAAGCCATCGCTGCAATCACGGAGGCAGTTATCTGTCGTGACATTAAAGAAAGTTTTAAGGTTGTGAATGAAGGAATAGTGTTTCACCTATATTTGAAAATATGAAGATCATCGAGTCAAAGTTAGTCATTTCAACAAATACACAAATTAAATTGATAGCTTTTCCTATATTTATCGAAATACAAGAAAATTGTGGCGAGCTCTCTCCAGAAATAGAGCTCATGGACTAAATTATGAAAAAAAACAAAGTGTATGAATATACACATATATGAGAAAAAAAAATGAAGATATTTCGAAATTTGAACATCTTTTTATAAAGGTTGCTATTGTTGTTAGAAAGAAACTCAAAATCTAATAACTAAACGTGTGGAAAATAAAACACACTCATATTACAGCCGCCAGCGAGGCTTGCCCTCGCCAGGCCACCATGAGGGCGGCGTCGCCCGACCATGGGCGAGCTTGGCCTCGCCAAATCTAAGCGAGGCCGAGCACAAAAAACCAAGGCAAGGTTGAGCCTTGTCCAGCCGTTGGGGAGGCTCGACTTTGCCAAGGGGTTGGCGACACTTCGACGAGGTTGCTAGCCCTCATTTGGCCGGTTGCCGACAACTAGCCAAAGAGGAAGAAGGAAAAGAAGAAAAGGAAAAAAGGAAAAGAAAAAAAAAGAGAGAGAGAGAAATATAAAAAATTATTAAAAAATCAAAAGAAATTCCAAATCACAAAAGAATTTAAAGTCTTATCAAACCCATTTCTATCCGAGAAAAGAAATTTTGGATGGTTATCAAACGTCTTCAAATACTCAGAAACTTGTCCAGGGAACAAAATAAAAAATAAAAAATCATTTTTAAACATAAATTATTCTCGACAATAGAATGATTATCAAATAGGTCCCAAGTCGTTGAGAATATTCGGAGGACAAAAGATCAAGTATTAGTATAGATATTTAAAGAAAATCACCCAACTGCTTCACATTTAGATTTTCTTTAAGTACCATTACTTTCATAAATATTCATCAACTTGTTTCATCTCTTCTCACTATTAGATTTCTTATATTAACCTCAGTTTTTTTTTTTTAAATCATAAGCCTTCTATTATTGTAACTACTGATCTTATTTCTGTACATAGTTATTTAATTATGAGCAATTTAGTACATATGTGGAAAATATTTTTCTGAAAGCATAACTATTTATTTTAAGTGACACAAACGATCATTTTTAGGAAAATATTTTCTTAATCATCCATTTTCATGAAACAAATAACTAGCTGTGAGTTATGATGTTAATTGTAATAACATGACCAATATGATCTAAGTTTTCAGCAAATGCTACTCCAAGACATCTAGCTAAAGCATTACCATCAGAGAATCGTGCTTCTTCTTGATCCAATTCTCATGTTTGTCTCCCTTCTGCTTCCTGATTTTACCTGAGAAAGACGGTGGCGGAACTGCCTCTCCTGGAGGAGTATTGGTGGAGGGAGGTGCTATAGATGTCAGGTCAACTACAACAGTTGAATTCTCCTCATTTGTGTTATCAACAGTTGCTTGGTGAGTTATCGTTGCAAGGAATCTTATGGCTCTCAAAGCTCCAGCATGTACTAACTATTCTCTCGATTCAATGACTTTGAAATCCTTCGGAAAATGTTCCACTATATCCAGAGCAGAGAAGCCATTTCTATTCACTGTGTTCACATCAACTTCACTTCTTTGAAGTAGATATTTCATTGTCTGCACAAAAAGATGAGCTTCTTATCAATTATAAAAGAAACAAGAAACAAAGATATTTCCTGCAAGTTTCTTCAATTGATAAATCCACTGAAGTTTGAATGCAGAAAACTTGAGTCTATAGAAAAATGAGAATGTTCTAGATTTTATCTTCATGAAATGTTCAATTGGAATGCGATATCTGACGTCGTTGCAATTTCGAAGCAATTCAAAGCACAAAGGATTACCTCTATTTGCTTGTTTGCCGCGGCCAAATGCAAAATGGTATTACCCTCATCATCTTGAGCATTCACCAAATCACCATCTCTCACCATCTCCACCAGGACTTTGAGAGCCTCCAAACAATTATGCCTCACTCCCAGATGGAGAGTGGTTTGGCCATTGCTCAGCCTATGCTCAGCCACCTTCGGTCTCGCCTTCACCAGCTCTATCACGATGTTGATTCAGCCCTTCATCGTGGCTAGATGGAGTGGGGTCCTCCCATCTTCGTCATGGACAAGGCATGCAAGGGGGTGTGATTGTAACAATTCCCTCGCTATTTCGACATATCTGTTCGCAGATGCCAAGTGAAGAGGCGTACGTCCCTACAAAGGTAAAGTGCTTGACTATGGAGCATTCTTATTGAGGGATGCATTCATGTGATTTATATATATTGCATTTTCAAATCAAATAGACCGAGCTGGTCAAATTCACTGGTGTCTATAAGATCTTTCAAGCTGAATTAACCTGGAAACCCATGACTTGATTTCTGTCTGAACTTTGTTAATTTCCTTGAGACATATGATGAGTTTGATTTCTCACATATCATGAAAACTGGAAAACAAAATACTGCATTACATGTGCAAAATCTAATTTGACAAGCAAGATAGTCTGATATCAAATAACCAAAACCAAGGTTTTCGCTTCCACATACTTGCAAGTCCAACTCCATAGCCATATCCCTTTTATGAGCCAAAAGAGCCTTGGCAAAAGGTACATGACCGAGCATGCAGGTCACATGCAATGGTGTCTCGTCGAAGCAAGTGACAGAAGCCCGAGCCAGGATGAGTCGGTCTTCTTGCAGCAACTGAGCTAACGACTCGACGCACCCGCCAAGCGATGCTTCATAGAGCCTCTTCTCTTGGCGTGTTCTTTCAGATGCTAAGGAAGCTTGTTGATGCAACTGCGCGGATGGCGACCTTCTTCTTGGGCTTGTGATCGATGGCATTGTTCGCAGCTTATGGGTGAACTCGAAATTGCTCGGGTTAATCACCTAAAGCTTTCGGTCCACACACGATCTCTCTTTTTCTTTCACTAGATTGCCTTGAGTTGGAATGTCAAGGGTTGAGATTGTTAACTATATACAAGATGCTATAACGTGAGTCTTACATAGCATTTACATGCTGGAAAGAGCAAAACAGCGACACAAACCCGTAGGATTGAAGAATATTTTTGCATGCTTCCACAATGTTGAAAAGTAAAGAATTGAAAAGTAAAGAGCGTGGAATAATACATGATGCAACCCGTGTTCAACATGAATTCATTAAACCAAGAAGATCGGCATGCATTTAAGATCCACGAGACTTTCATCGAAAAGTGCAAGAAATTTCGCTGATTTTACTAATTTAGATCCATATATGTATGTATGTATGTATGTATGTATGTATGTATGTATGTATGTAATGTTAAGTAGCATTATCTATACTTTCTCAGGTGGAGAGGTTATGATTAAGCGTGGGAGTGTGTTAATATTTTATCCAGGCATGCGCGCAACGCTCCAACTTTTCTATTATAATTTAGTTAAAGCATTGAAATTCAAATAAAGTGAAGTTGAAAGAACTAGGCAACCGCCAAACCATTGATGTCAAAAACAATGTACTAATCTGTTAAGCAGAACTAACAGCGCAAACCTTCAGGAAATTGCCGCTGCATCCTGAATGGGAATGCAAAGGGTTCCGCGATGCCACCAAACCTCAAATGGGGTTTCACGGTTATTGACTCATTCCTTTCTTGTCTCCTGTACTCCCGACCATCTTCACTAACTTAAACCCGCTGAAATGATGACTGCACCGATGGGAAAGGATCCGCTTCCTCTTTATTCGCACGGATTAATGGTTTGGATGGATACAACATCGAATGGAGGCACCAATAAGATGAAAGGGGATCTCATCCTTACACCGACGTCGATATTGTGTGTATTGTTTGGATAATCCTTTACATGTTCAATTTTTGGGTCGATGACGTGTCGTGTGATTGTCCGACAAGTTTGGCTAAAGATTAGAAGGCACTAAGGGAATACAGAATTTCCATCTACATACTTTCATAGGCATAAAGAATGTTCACACCTTGATAAGGACTCTTACGGCTAAAACGCCATTGTGGAGATTTGGATCTGTGTCTTACTCAGTCCTTAGTATCGATGGGGTATTTGGGAGGTTTAAGGTTTACTTATCTTAAATGGGCTCTTCTCATAGAAAACGAGTGTTAGAATAATTAATAAAAAGGAAAATGTTAAAGAATGTAGTCAGGGTACTTGTTGGGCCTCATTAATTTTGCTATGAAAATATAAATTTGTATATTTGAAGTTAGTGACTTTTTCGAAATTTCGCGT
This sequence comes from Eucalyptus polyanthemos subsp. polyanthemos, assembly GCA_017140185.1. Lineage (NCBI taxonomy): Eukaryota > Viridiplantae > Streptophyta > Magnoliopsida > Myrtales > Myrtaceae > Eucalyptus > Eucalyptus polyanthemos. The sequence goes on along the minus strand of CM029459.1, from coordinate 61,072,742 downwards.
TGCTGAATTTTCGACATATGCTGATACGCTTTATTTTTTATGGTTAGTGGTTTTAACTGGTGCCTCTGAGGTATTTTATTAACAAGACCCTTATAACATGGAGATTATCCAAATTACTTGATCAAAATTAAAAAAAGTATCGTATTAACTCTGAGAAAAAAAGATGTCGAATAATGAAATTTAACAAATATCCTTACTCTTTGACATTTGCCTTTTTATTAATTCTTCCGACACTTGCTTTTCCTATGACAAAGAGGCTCATCTTTGTTAAGTAAACCTTGAATACCCAAAATGCCTTATTGATTTGATGGATCAGGCAAGATGCGAGCAAAATCGAATGAATGACCCGCATATTTTCCAATCTCCTTTCTTCCCATGTTGAATCAAGACTTATAAGTACACACTTGTATTTTCGTGGGGCAAGTTCACCAAATGATTACAAAATATTGTAGTTCCCATTTCAATTTATAGGAAGCTTAAAGGGGGCAAGTGCCTCCATTGGCCCCATGGCGAATCCGTCCATGCTGACAAGACAAATTCAAGATGATGTCAATTGGTGTATTTTCTCTGTAGATAATATGGTGTTGGTAGGTGAAACCCATGCTGGAGCTAACCAGAAACCTGAACTTCGAAGGAAAACTTTGTTAACCCTAGGGTCTAAGTCTAGGAATTATAGAAACTCAACGAAACCTCGAGAAAATTGGACATCATGGAGTACTGAGGACTGAATCCTTCCATCCACTTCGATCTAATTTGACAAAACTGGAGATCATGCCGACGACACCTTGAGAATGCTTCGAAGTTTCAAGAGAAGAGGCAAGATTCGAAATCAATTAATGCAGGTAAAGTAGGGACTGCCACCCAATGGGGGATAATATGAGAGGTCATTTGAGCTGTTTCAATCACGTCGAACGGAAGACCTTTGGGTGGATGCCTCGGCGAGGAGATATGAACAAGGAACGAAAACTATAGAGAGGAGGGGTATTGGCACGAACTATTTAGAGCTTGTAAAAGATCTAATAAAAGATCAAAGGTAGCGACCCGATAGGATTTCTATAACCGACAACAATAGCAGGACAGAAAGCTTCAAACTTTGAAGATGTCCAGTGGACTTGGGTCAGTCGAGCAACTAATCCGTCAGACAACTGGATAGCAAATACTCAGTCCGAGTTTTATACGATGCTGGTGTTGAAGGCAGACCACCTCGATGTAATAGTCCTGTATTTTCCATATGAATGAGAATTGAGAAGTTTTTATGGCAAAAGACAGAACAAAGGAATAAGTTCATGCTTTCATTAAGTTTCATTCTGTTTAACAATCATCGGAGTCGGCTCTCTCTTTTGTTCCATGCTAGTTCGATCGCTCAAAATATTGTTTCAAATAGCCTAGCGAATCGAGTCTTGTGGGGATTTCAACGAAAATTATTATCTGTGGCGGTGAGATGTTACGAGGTAAAACCTTTTAAAGAGTAGTGCCTTTAATCATCAAATGTGCATGAATTTGCACCGTTGAATTGACAAGGAATTCTCAAGTCATAGATAGTAGATATACTCTAACCTATGTGAGGTTCTGTCTCGTGCAATAGAGGCTTGAGATGGCAGCTTAGGATACGTTTGTTTATGTTTCTGTTAAAAAATTGTTCCGAGAAACAGAAATAGAAAAAACTATTTCTGTCCCGGGGAACAATTTTTGACCAAAAAGACACGTTTGGTAAACTTGTTTTCGGGAATAAAAAATAAATAGAAACACATTTGGTAAATTTTTATTCTTTTTATATTTCTTTTAATTTTTTAATATTTTTATTTTATTTTTCCTTTTTTTCTTTTTTTTTTCTTTTTTCTTCGTGGCCGATCACCGGCCATGGCCGAGGCTAGCAACTGGCCAAAAGAAGAAAAAAAAAGAAAACGAAGAAGAAAAAGTGTTTCTTGTGTTTTTGTTCTTTCAATTCTTCAAAAAGTGTTTCGGAACAAAAAAAAAAACTTTTTTTTTTGTTTCTTATTTCTGTTCTAATTTTGTTTCCCAAACAAAAAAACGGATTTTGAATAAAAACGTAAACAAATGCGTTTTTCTATTCTTTTTTGTTCCTAGGAACAAAAAAACATAAAGTCTGTTCATGAACAAAAAAAGAAACACAAACATGCAGGCCCTTAGTTGATCCCTCTATAGCAGAAGCGTCTGGCAAGATAGATGTTTAACAGCAGCTAGGACGGGAAGGTAATAGAAAATCTACACAAACATTTCGAATCTCACCTTAAATAGTATTATAAACTAAGGAAACAATTATATAACGATAGCAGGAAATACCATCCTGAATTAGCAATTTACTTCTAGACACCCTAAATCTCAATTGAGGACCAAAGGCCAGAGTACTTCCATGCTGAGCAAAGATGGCCGAGCTGAGGACCGAGCTGTTCCTGAGCAGACCTGGCCGAACTGGCTGAAGCTCTCTTCGTCTAACAGTAATTTTCAACATTGTATCAAGAAGAAATTGCGGCAACTATAACCGTGTATTGTCCCGATTTTGTACAAATTACAGAGGGAGATCATGCACGATTGCTCCAAGCGCCATATTAGTCTCTTCAATCGTTTACCATCCAAAGATTTCTCTAGCAGAATCCGTCTTACCCTCTCTTTGGGACAAAACTCTCTTATCAAACAGAAGTAGAAGAAAACAGAGCACCTCAAAACCCATCATCAACCCGCTCATCAGAATCACAAATTTTACACATATTAAACATGCTGCCGCCATCATAGAACAAAGACCATTTAATATACTCGATTGTCACACAGACCGTCACACTTCCTCATGCTTGTCTTCATCGTCTTCATCTGAATCCTTCTTCTCTTTTATTGTTAGTGGTTTAACTAGTGCATCTGATGTTTATTAACAAGACCCTTATGACATGGAGATTCTCCGAATTACTTGATCAAAACTAAAGAATTATTGAATTGACTCTGAGAAAAAAGATGTCAAGTTAAAAAAAAAAAAAAATTAACAAATATCCTAGGGGCACTCTTTAACATTTGCCTTTTCATTAATTCTTTCGACACTCGCTTTTTCTATGCCAAAAAAGCTCATCTTTGGTAAGTAAACCTTGAACACGCAAAATGTCTCATTGATATGATGGATCAGGCAAGACGCGGGCAAAATCAAATGAATGACTCGAATATTTTGTAATCTCTTTTCTTCCAATGTTCAATCACGCCTTGTAGGTACGCATTTGTATTTTCGTGGGGGCAGATTCACCAAATGATTGGAACATATTGTAGTTTTTGTTTCAATTTAAAGGAAGCTTAGAGGGGGCAAGTGCCTCCATTGCCCCCGTGGTGAATCCGTCCGTGCAGACAAGACAAATTCAAGACGATGTCCATTGGTGTATTCTCTCTGTAGGTGATGTGGCGTTGGTCTTGGTAGGTGAAACCCATGGTGGAGCTAACCAGAAACCTGAACTTCGAAGCGAAACTTTGCAAACCTTAGTGTTAAGTCTAGTAACCATAGAAACTCAGACGGCACTCTGAGAAAATTGGACATCGTAGAGTACTTACTAACGACTGAGTCCTTCCATTAACTTTGATCTATTTTGACAAAAATTGGAGATCAGGCGGACAACATCTTGAGAATACTTCGTAGGATAAGAGATGCAAGAGAAAAGGCTAGATTCAAAATCAATTAATGCAGGAAAAAGTAGGGGCGGCCAACCAATCGAGGATGACATGGGAGGAGGCTGTTTGAGATGTTTCGATCATGTCGAATGGAAGACCTTTGGGTTGATGTCTTGGCGAGGAGACATGACTCGTATCTAGAGCTTATAGAAGATCTAAATAAAAGATCGTAGGTAGCGACGTGATAGGATTTCTATAACCGACGACAATAGCAGGACAAAAAGCTTCAAGCTTTGAAAATGTCCAATGGAGTTGGGTCAATCGAGCAACTCAGGTTAGAGACCAAGTTTTTGTGAGAGCTCCCTTATATCTGCAGTTTTTATTTGATGCTGGCGTTGAAGGTAGACCACCTTGATGTAATACTTCTGTAGTTTCCACATGAATGAGAATTGAGAAGTTTTTATGGCAAGACAGAAAAGAGGAATAAGTTCATGCTTTCATTAAGTGTCATTCTGTTTAACAATCATTGGAGTCCGCTCTCTCTTTCGTTTCATGCTAGTTCTATCACTCAAAATATTTTTTCGAATAGCCTAACGGATTGAGTCTTTCAGGGATTTCAATGAAAATTATTATGTCTGGCGGTGAGATGTTACAAGGTAAAACCTTATACAGAGTCGTGCTTTTAATCATCAAATGTGCATGAATTTCGACAGTTGAATTGACAGGGAATTCTCAAGTCATAGATGGTAGATACACTCTAACCTGCATAAGGTTCAGTCTCGTGCAACAGAGGCTTGAGATGGCAGCAAATTGATCCCTCTAAAGCAGAAGCGTCTGGCAAGATAGATGGACTCTGGGTTTGGATTAGTAGTCTCATTAAATCGTTTGCACAATAGCGGTACTCAGAATGATCCTATGACATAGGGATTGAGTTAGAACATAGGCATCAAGACTATGCAGTAATCCTTTGTCCCACCAGATAGTACACTAGATCTTGATATTGCCCCTAGATCTGCACCAACTCACACATCCTGATATCCACTTCTTGAGCTTTTGCGGATCTTTCGGAGGACGATCACGAGGTATCGAACGATGTGAACTAGAAAAAGAATGCCTACAGCGCAGAGCCAAACATACATGAAGACCTCAGCCGCTGGGATCGGTGATTGGGTGGTTGCTTGGCTGGGTGGGCTAGCCGCTTTGGTCAACCACGTGTCTTCAAATTCCCTCTGCACGTTCAGGAAGGCCAGCATGGACCGGAGGTAAGTCAGCGCCGTGAAAATGATGGTCACCCACATTGTGGCCATCAGAATCCACATCAGAACCTTCTTCCCCAAGGGGAAGCCACTTATGAGCAAGAAGATCGTGCTAAGGGATGCAAGAAAAGAGATGGTGTTGTATGTCCAGAACATTGGGTAACCCTTCGGATCGTTTGCAGCCATTATCGGTGTTCCTGCGTAGTGTAAGATGGCGCCGTTGTTCTTGTCTTTCTGATCGTTGTCCCACACGCTGCCGGGAGGGCTAATGCCGGCTTGGTAAGCCATGGCTGCGATCACGGTGGCAGTTATCTGTCTTGACGTGAAAGAAAGTTTTAGATAGTGAATGAATAAATAGTGTTTCGACTATATTTATACATACGAAGATCATCGAGTCAAAGTTAGTCATTCTAACATGCACAAATTCAATTGATGGCTTTTTCTATATTTATGTAAATACTAGAAAATTGTAGCGAGCTCTCTATAGAAATAGAGCTCATGGATTAAATTATGACAAAAACTAAGTGTACAAATATATACATATATGAGAAAAAAATGAAGATATTTCGAAATTTGAATGCCTTTTTATAAAGGTTACTATTGTTGTTAGAAAGAAAATCAAAATCTAATAACTAAACGTATGGAAAGTAAAACACACTTATATTCCAGCCATCGATGAGGCTCGTCCTCACTAGGCTACCGTGAGGGCGACAAAGGTCTGAGTGAGGCCGAGCTCGCCTAGCCGCCGATGAGGCTCGGCTAGCAATGCTTGGCCTTGCTAGGGGTTGGTGACGTTCCAACGAGATTGCCGGCCTCGTCTAGCCGGTCGGTGGCAACAGGCCAAAGAGGAAGAAGGAGAAGAAGAAAAAGGAAAAAAGAAAAGAAAAAGAGAGAAAACTATAATAAAATTATTAAAAAATTAAAAGAAATTCTAGATCACAAAAAAATTTAAACTCTTACCAAATGCAATTCTATACCAAAAATAGAAATTTTGGATAGTTACTAGGTGTCTTCAAATATTCAAAAACTCGTTGAATGAACAAAAAAGAAAGATCATTCCTAGGTAAAAATTGTTCCTGAAAACAAAATGGTTACCAAACAGATCTCAAGTTATTGAGAATATTTTAAGAAGACAAAAGATTGAGTCTTTTAGAAATCCTCTTTACTTTATGTATTAGTATAGATATTTAAAGAAAATCACCAAACTGCTTCACATTTAGATTTTCTTGAGTGCCATTACTTTCTTAAATATTCATCAACTTGTTTCATCTCTTCTTACTATTAGAGTTCTTATAATACCCTCTGGTATTTTTTTTTTTTTGTGAAATTATAATGCCCTATGTTTTTTTTCTTTTTAATCATAAGCCATCTATTATTGTAACTACTCATCTTCTTTCTCTACATAGCTATTTAATTACGAGCAATTTAGTAAATATGTATAAAACCTTTTTAACAAAGCATAACTATTTATTTTAAGCGACACAAATGATTATTTTTAGAAACATATTTTCTAAATCATCTATTTTTCATGAAACAAACAGAAAGTTTAAATTAATTAGCAGTGAACTATGATGTTAATTGCAATAACACGATTGATCTGATCTAAGTTATTAGCAAATACTCCAAGGCATCTAGCTAAAGCATTACCATTAGAGAATCGCGCTTCTTCTCGATCCATTTCTTGTGTTTGTCTTCCTCTTGCTTCCCGATTTCACCCGCCAAAGACAGTGGTGGAACCGCCTCTACCGGAGGAGTATTGATGGAGAGAGGTGCTATAGATGCTAGGTCAACTATAACAATTGAATTCTCCTCATTTGTGTTATCAACAATTGCTTGGTGAGTTGTTGATGCAAGGAATCTTATGGCTCTCAGAGCTCCAGCATGTACTAACAGTTCTCTCAATTCAATGACTTTGAAATCCTTTGGAAAAGATTCCACTATATCCAGAGTAGAGAAGCCATTTCTATTCATTGTGTTCACATCCACTTCGCTTCTTTGAAGTAGATATTTCACTATCTGCACAAAAAGATGAGCTTCTTATCAGTTATAAAAGAAACAACAAACAAAGATATTTCCTGTAAGTTACTTCAATCGATAAATCCACTAAAGTTTGAATGCAAAAAGCTTGAGTCTAAAGAAAAATGAGAATGAGTCGGATTTTATCTGCACAAAATGTTCAATTGGAATGCGATATTTGACATCGTCACAATTTCGAAGCAATTCGAAGCAAAAAGGATTACCTTATTTGCTTGTTTGCTGCGGCCAAATGCAAAATGGTATTACCCTCATCATCCTGAGCTTTCACCAAATCACCATCTCTCACTGTCTCTACTAGGACTTTCATAGCCTCCAAACAATTATGACTCACTCCTAGATGGAGAGCGGTTTGGCTGTGGCTGAGCCTGTGCTCAGCCGCCTCTGGTCTCGCCTTCATCAGCTCTATCACAATGTTGCTTCGGCCCTTCATCATGGCTAGATGAAGTGGGGTCCACCCATCTTCATCATGGACAAGGCATGCAAGGGGGTCTGATTGTACCAATTCCCTCACTATTTCTGTCACGCCCCGCTCCTCGGGCACGTGCACATCCTTCACTCTTGGTCGATTTTATAATGCGATATCCCAGGACAATGTATCGCCGACCCTTTCATTTTTAAGCACATGCGGAAGCAGTTAAAATCCCCAGACAATAAAACGATGGGATAGAAAAGCATGGCCATATTTTTCATATTGAAATTTATAACCAAACTTTTATACAAACCACAAACCAGAACACTTCACAACTTTTTATTCTAAACTCTATTCACATCAAAATGGAGATATCAAAGAAGATAAAATTTCAGTCCATCTAGGCCGTACTCACGGCCCCTCTCGAGATTGTCTTCTTCTCCCAAAAATCCTTCTCCAACTCTTCCTCCTCAGCTCCTTAGCGGGGTCCTGAAATGGTTTTCCCCAAACTGGGATGAGACTACGTCTCAGCGAGTTCTACCCCACTAAGCCCGATTAGTGAACCATTATACTAAAGGCTGCCTAAACACGCATAGGTCAGAAGACGTACCTTAGCATCAGATCCCACCTGCAAGTCAGTACAATTTACAATAAGCACTCAAGCAATCATATCACCGATCAAAGCATCGATCAAATCGACCTAGTCGATTACAAGCCAACAAGACCACTCACGGTCATTCCCATTCAGTCAATCAATTCACAACATCAAATCAAAACAATGATCAATCGACCTCGTCGATTATATGTCAACCTGACCATTTCCCGGTCATTCAAGCTATTGCTATTCAGAGTCCCACTCGACAACATTCAATATTTAATGGCTGTACGGTCCCACTCGACCACTTTCAAGAATCAATGGCTTTACGGTCCCACTCGACCACTTTCAAGATTCAATGGCTTTACGGTCCCACTCGACCACTTTCAAGATTCAATGGCTTTACGGTCCCACTCGACCACTTTCAAGAATCAATGGCTTTACGGTCCCACTCGACCACTTTCAAGATTCAATGGCTTTACGGTCCCACTCGACCACTTTCAAGATTCAATGGCTTTACGGTCCCACTCGACCACTTTCAAGATTCAATGGCTTTACGGTCCCACTCGACCACTTTCAAGAATCAATGGCTTTACGGTCCCACTCGACCACTTTCAAGAATCAATTTGGCACAATTCAAAGCTCAAATAAATAAACGGACTGCGTCACGACAATCGGCACGAGATTTCGGTCGTCGGCCATCTCAATCTTAATTTCCGAAAAATAAATAAATAATTAATTAATTTCGAAATTTAATTAATAAATATTAATAATTCAAATTAGCACAAACTAAAACTCAATTAAACAAACGGGCTTCACCACGGTCATCAGCATAATTTTCCGGTTCCAGGCCATCTCAGTTGAATTTTCAGGAAATAAATAATTAATTAATTAATTTCTAAAATTAAATAATTAATATTAAAAATTCAATTTAGCTTAAAATAAAACCCGATTAAATAAACAGACTTCACCACAGTCATCAGCATAATTTTCCGGTTCCAGACCATCTCCCTTGAATTTTCGGAAAATAAATAATTATTTAATTTAATTCCGAAAATTAATATTTAAATGCCCAAAAATCTCACTTAGGCCCGAATCGCCAAATTGAAGCCCGATTAGGGGTCCGAAAATTCCCGAGATGCTTCCAATAAATAGTAGACCACGTCTACTTGTTAATTGCACAATCAATTTATTTAAATCACATCACAATTAACTAATAATTGCTAATTACTTCTAATCTAACAACCTAAACACAATTAATTAAAACTAAACCAACCTAAAGCATAATTAGCCAACTAATCCTGGATTAGTGAGATTACTCACCAAATCGCGCGCAAGTCGGATCAATCCGACGGCGGCGACGCGGGGAACGATTCTTCCCAAAGCGGCTCGCGGATCCGAGGCCCGGAAACGGCCCAAAAGCGGGCTTGAACTAGCTGAAACCCACTCCGTGGGCTTGCTGGTCGGGGCCGAACGGAGCCGCTCCGGCGGCTAGGGCGGCGAGGGGAAGCCGGCGGAGGGTGAGGGGGGTCGCGGGGAGGTCCGGCGGGGTTGGGCGGTGGCCCACGGTGGCCGGAGGGTGGCTGGATCGGTGCGGAACCAGGGCGAACAGCAGCTGGTTCGCACGGCCTGGGCGCGCACGGACGGCGGAACGGCGACGAGCACGCGGGCGCGGCGCGGGCGGCGGTGCGGCGGTGCGACGGGCGGCGATGGAGCAGCGGCGGCGAGCTGCGATCGTGCGGCTCCTGTTCGAGCTTCCTCCTCTGGTTCGCACGCAAAGAAGAAAGAAGAACAAAGGGAGAAACGGTCGCGTGAGGGGAGGGGAAAGAAGAAGAGAGAAGAGAGGGAAGAGAGAGGATATGCATTGACTAGTCAAAGTGAGGAGAGAGGAGAGAGAAATGGGCGGTGGGGAGGCTATCCGCACGAGGGGAAAGGAAAAAGGGGGAAAAGAGAGAGAGAGAGAAAAAGAAAAAGAAAGAAAAGAAAAGAGAGGGAGAGAGAGGAAAAAGGAAAAGAAAATACATAGACATTTAATTCAATTTTCCTTTTCTCTTTTCCTTTTCCTTTCTAATTCTTTTGGTTTTCAATTTTTCTTCCGATAATTTCTTTATTGAAATTTCGGACTCGTCAATAAATTGACGAGCGATGAGACAGGATCCTAAAATAGGAATTATGACGCGCTTAAAATTCGATTCCCGAAATCGAGTTCAATTTCGTGGTTAAAAATCGATCAGACGTGATTTTAGCTCAATCCAACCAATTAGGTAGCTTTTAGGGATTTTACAGCTGATACATCCCTTAACGGCTTCACCTAATAGGTTAGTTAACTCGTGAGTGATCAGCTCAGAGAAAAAGGCCATAGGCACGCCGACGAAATGCCCATTTCACTTTATCGAAACAGGGTCGAATTTCAGGATGTCACAACTCTTCCCCTCTTATAAAAATTTCGTCCTCGAAATTTAAACCATTACACTTTGCTGAAAAAGGTGGGGGTACAAACTGTCTCATCGATTCTTCGTCTCCCAAGTCACTCCTTGATACCGTGGTGTTGCTGGACCACTTTGACCAACGGGATGGTCTTTGTACGCGAGAACTTGCTCTTTGCGATCGACAATCTGGACCGGTCTTTCAACGTATGACACACGGTCATCCACGTCCAATTCCTCGAAATTGAGCACGTGGGTCGGGTCAAGCTCGTACTTCCTTAACATCGACACGTGAAAGACGTCATGCACTTGCGCCAATCTTGGCGGCAACGCAAGACGATACGCTAGGTTTCCGATTCTTTCAAGAATCTCAAACGGACCTACGTACCTCGGACTCAGTTTGCCTTTCTTACCAAAGCGCGAAGTTCCCCTCATTGGTGACACTTTCAGAAAAACGTGATCACCAACTTGGAATTCCAAAGACCTTCGACGCTTATCAGCATAACTTTTCTGCCTGCTCTGCGCTGTCTTCAATCTGTCTCTGATCACTGCCACGGCATCTACCGATTGCTGAACCAACTCTGGGCCTGTTATCTTTCTTTCTCCGACTTCATCCCAACACACTGGAGTTCTGCATGCTCTGCCATACAACGCTTCAAATGGAGCCATCTTGATGCTCTGCTGATAACTGTTGTTGTAGGCGAATTCCACCAGATGAAGCTGATCCTCCCAACTTCCTTTGAAGTCTATTACACACGCTCTCAGCATGTCTTCAAGAGTCGAATCGTCCTTTCGGCACCTGGCCATCCGTCGAGGATGATATGCCGTCTTGTCGAAGTTTTGTACCCAAAGCACTCTATAAGCTCTTCCAAAAAGCGAGTAAATCTTGGGTCTCTATCGGATGTTATCGTAATCGGCACTCCATGCATACAAACCACTCGACGCACATACAGTCGCATGTCTATCTAGACTTAGGTCCTTTCGAATTTGCAATGAAGTGAGCCGACTTTGTCAACACGTCGACTACTACCCAAATTGAATCATTTCCTCTTTGACTCCTTGGTAGTCCGATCCACGAAGTCCATCGTGATATGTTCCCATTTCCACTCTGGGATCGCGAGAGGTTGCAGAAATCCTCCCGGCTTGCAATGCTGGGCTTTTACTTGCTGACAAGTCAAACACTTGGCCACATGCTTGGCGATGTCCGCCTTCATACCTGACCACCAATAGTGTTGACGCAAATTCTGATACATCTTAGTACTTCCAGGATGAATACTGTAGCTGCTACGATGTGCTTCAGATAAAATTTCTTCTTTAAGCTCTACATCATCGGGTACAACCAAACGTCCACGAAGCCTCAGTACCCCATCATCAGAAACTTGAAAATCAACCTTTCTTTTGTCAGTATCCTCTTGAAGAATTTTCTGTACGTCCGGATCTGTCGGTTGAAGTTGCTTGATTCTGATCTGGACATCCGGCTCAATTCTGAGGGTGGCCATAAAACTTGAGAGGTGGCCTACCTCAAATTTGAATTCCGAATTCCGAGCTCTCTCGATTAAGTTGCACTCCTTAACCAAGATTTGCACTATTGAAGACTTCCGACTTAATGCATCGGCGACCTTGTTCGCCTTTCCCGGGTGATATAGAATATCACAGTCGTAGTCTTTCAACAATTCCATCCATCGGCACTGTCTCGTTTTCAACTCATTTTGAGAGAACAAATACTTGAGACTGTGATGGCCTATGAAGATTTGAAACTTTTCTCAGCACAAGTAGTGCCTCCAAATCTTCAATGCAAATATGATAGCTACGAGTTCTAAGTCATGCGTCGGGTAATTTAATTCATGAGATCTCAGCTGCCGGGAAGCGTATGCAACAACTCTGACATGTTGCATCAGCACGCAACCCAATCCCCTAAATGACGCATCACTATAGATCTCGAATCCTCCAAGACCAGATAGAATCGTCAGCACAGGTGCGGTAGTCAGCTTTTCCTTCAGCTCTTGGAAACTACGCTCGCACTTGTCTGACCATACAAATTTCTTTTCTTTCTTCAAGAGCTTTGTCAGAGGCGATGCTATCGATGAGAACCCTTCCACAAACCGTCTGTAATAACCTGCTAACCCCAGAAAACTTCTGATCTCTAACACTGTTGTCGTTCTTGGTCCACTGATAACTGATTCGGTCTTGACCAGGTTCATGGAAATTCCTTCACCATTCTCAGACATCTCTTGTGCTCTTTAGCATTCCTCAAATACACTGGAATATCATTACACGACACAATCACAACTGACCTAGATATTTCTTGCACACTCGGTTTGCCAAATCCATGACAGTAGCTGGAGTGTTCACTAGGCCAAACGATCTTACAATACTCTTGTAAAGATCATATCAAGTACGAATAGCTGTCTTTCGTACAACCTCCTTCCTGGTTCGTAACTAATGATTTCATAATCTCAAGTCGACCTTTAAAATATCGATACTCTTTATAACTAGTCACACCATTCATTGATCTTTGGCAAAGAACACTTGTCCTTGATCTTCACCTAATTGAGTTGACAATGATCAATGCACACTCGCAACAAATCATCTTTCTTCTTCTCACAAACAAAACTGATGTTTCCCCAAAGTGATGCACTGATATGCACGAATTCCTCATTCATCAATCTTCACATCTGCATCTTCAATTCTACCAATTCAGACAACAACAACTGGTAAGAAGCCTTCGAGAGTAGCTCTATCCTAGTGCTAGCTTGATTGCACTTTCTATTTCTTTCTGGCGGTAACATAAGCAATTCCTTTGGAACCATCTTAGAAATTTTCTGTATCACGACCACCTTCTTCACATTCTATTTCTCAACTGACACATCCACTACAACTGTCAAATCAATCTTGGCAACCTCAGTCTAACAAACGGATTATCTTTAGCTAACAAGATTAATGAAATCGAAGATCCTTTTCAACTCCCAATAACCTCGACACTTTCACATGCTAATGGACTAAACTGGACTACTCCAAGATCGTGATTCATTATCACTAGATGCTCTATAAGCCCACACTATTCATGTGGCATCAAATTCACACCTCAGCAACTAGTCAAGCACAATTATTGCTAGTGATTCCCTCTCTTTCACTTTTACTTCAACAATTTAAGTTCTACCAACTCAGTACAAAGCTCTACTGCGCTGCTCTAATAAAATCACTTCCAACACATTCTTTCTCAAATCGGTGAAAGGTCCATTCTACTCCCATTCCTTCCTGGCCGCAGTAACGATGTCTATGCCACCTTAGACTTCCATTGACAGTCCTTCACCTGATGGCCATGCTGATCATCATCACAACAGGTTCTAGTCATATTCGGACATCGGATTCATCTATGCTTCCTTCTTCCATTCTGACACTTATCAGGTGAGTCTTCTATTTCCTGCCAAATGACAGCACACACACTTTCTAGTTGCCCCATCAGTTTGCTAAGACCACTCCTGACCAGATATCCCTGTTGGTTATACTCGAAACAGTTTCGCATCCTAGGAAGGACATAAGATCGATCTTTGTCATCACGCTCGGAAATAACATGATACATTTGACTCGGTGCTGACCTGACTACCCCATCCTTCCTCGCGAGTGGAATAAAATACTTTTCTCTCGACCTCGGTCTTTTCCCTGACTGATTTCCATTTCTGCCTGATCTGGATCTATATCTCGGCTCGAATGCAATGACTTGCTCCCGGATCACATATATCTCCACTCTGGATCTCAGCAAGTGAGGTGACAACGGCGGTTGCAACACTGACGGCGGTTCGATCCTGAGCCTCCTGGCTCATTCCATTCCCAAGGAACACTAGCATCAAAACGATCCTATCGAACTTAGGATCATTCGACGCTACTACACTAGTACCAACCTGCAGTGGTACTCTTACACTCGAGCTGGCCAAAGCCAATACTCTGCCACAACCACCTCGAGTACTGACCTTTGTCAGTGCATTAACCCGAGTCACAGAGGACATTGTCCTCTTACTAGGAGTTCTCAGCTCCTGCTCGCTCATGGTTCAGTCTTTACACTGCAACCGTCTTCCAAACCCATGCTGGATTAGAAGGTGAGCGATCCACACACAACAAACAATTCTAGCATTCAGCTAACACAGACATGCACCAGCATGAATTTAAAGGCCTTTCCTACTAACTATCCCATGGTCAACGCTCCTTATCACTCCAATCTTCAACCTCGCTCTGATACCACTTAAACAGGATGTCACGCCCCGCTCCTCGAGCACGTGCACATCCTTCACTCTTGGTTGATTTTATAATGCGATATCCCAGGACAATGTATCGCCGACCCTTTCATTTTTAAGCACATGCGGAAGCAGTTAAAATCCCCAGACAATAAAACGATGGGATAGAAAAGCATGGCCATATTTTTCATATTGAAATTTATAACCAAACTTTTATACAAACCACAGAGAACACTTCATAACTTTTTATTCTAAACTCTATTCACATCAAAATGGAGATATCAAAGAAGATAAAATTTCAGTCCATCTAGGTCATACTCAACGGCCCCTCTCGTATTATTGTCTTCTTCTCCCAAAATCCTTCTCCAACTCGAGTTTCCTCCTCGGCTCCTCGGCGGGGTCCGAAATGGTTTTCCCCAACCGGGATGAGACTACGTCTCAGCGAGTTCTACCCCACTAAGCCCGATTAGTAAACCATTATACTAAAGGCTGCCTAAACACGCATAGGTCAGAAGACGTACCTTAGCATCAGATCCCACCTGCAAGTCAGTACAATTTACAATAAGCACTCAAGCAATCATATCACCGATCAAAGCATCAATTAAATCGACCTAGTCGATTACCAGACAATAAGACCACTCACGGTCATTTTCAATCAGTCAATCAATCCACGACATCAAATCAAAGCAATGATCAATCGATCTAGTCGATTACATATCAGCCTGACCATTTCACGGTCATTCAAACTATTGCTATACAGAGTCCCACTCGACAACATTCAATATTTAATGGCTTTACGGTCCCACTCGACCACTTTCAAAATTCAATGGCTTTACGGTCCCACTCGACCACTTTCGATATTCAATGGCTTTACGGTCCACTTCGACCACCACTCGACCACTTTCAAGATTCAATGGCTTTACGGTCCCACTCGACCACTTTCAAGAATCAATGGCTTTACGGTCCCACTCGACCACTTTCAAGATTCAATGGCTTTACGGTCCCACTCGACCACTTTCAAGATTCAATGGCTTTACGGTCCCACTCGACCACTTTCAAGATTCAATGGCTTTACGGTCCCACTCGACCACTTTCAAGAATCAATCAATACTCAACGATTTCTCAATGAAATAATTAATCACAACAATTTAGGAATATATCCACTTTCAAGAATTCAATTTGGCACAATTCAAAGCTCAAATAAATAAACGGACTGCGTCACGACAATCGGCACAAGATTTCGGTCGTCGGCCATCTCAATCTTAATTTCCGAAAAATAAATAAATAATTAATTAATTTCGAAAATTTAATTAATAAATATTAATAATTCTGTTTAGCTCAAACTAAAACTCAATTAAACAAACGGACTTCACCACGGTCATCAGCATAATTTTCCGGTTCCAGGCCATCCCAGTTGAATTTTCGGAAAATAAATAATTAATTAATTAATTTCTAAAATTAAATAATTAATATTAAAAATTCAATTTAGCTTAAAATAAAACCCGATTAAATAAACAGACTTCACCACAGTCATCAGCATAATTTTCCGGTTCCGGACCATCTCCCTTGAATTTTCGGAAAATAAATAATTATTTAATTTAATTCCGAAAATTAATATTTAAATGCCCAAAAATCTCACTTAGGCCCAATCATCAAATTGAAGCCCAATTAGGGGTCCGAAAATTCCCGAGACACTTCCAATAAATAGTAGACCACGTCTACTTGTTAATTGCGCAATCAATTTATTTAAATCACATAACAATTGACTAATAATTGCTAATCTATTCTAATCTAACAACCTAAACATAATTAATTAAAAATAAACCAACCTTAAAGCATAATTAGCCAACTAATCCAAGATTAGTGAGATTACTCACCAAATCGCGCGCAAATCGGATCAATCCGACGGCGGCGACGCGAGGAACGATTCTTCCCAAAGCACGGCTCGAGTTCGGGGCCCGGAAACGGCCCAAAAGCGGCTTGAACAGTGCTGGAAACCCATTTTTCCGTGGGCTTGCTGGTCTGGAAAAACGGAGCACGCTCCGGTGGCTAAGATGGCGGAGCAAGGCGGCGGAGGGCGGGGGGGCGGGGAGGTCCGGCGGGGTTGGGCGGTCGGACGGAGGTGGCCGGAGGGGGCTGGATCGG
This sequence comes from Eucalyptus polyanthemos subsp. polyanthemos, assembly GCA_017140185.1. Classification (NCBI taxonomy): domain Eukaryota; kingdom Viridiplantae; phylum Streptophyta; class Magnoliopsida; order Myrtales; family Myrtaceae; genus Eucalyptus; species Eucalyptus polyanthemos. The sequence continues at coordinate 61,056,039 of CM029459.1, read as the reverse complement.
TGCGGAACCAGGGCGAACAGGCTGGTTCGCACGGCACGGAGGGACGCGCACGCGACGGCGGCGGCGACGCGAGCAGCGAGTGGTGGGCGCGGGCGGCGGTGGTGGCGGTGCGACGGCGGCGATGGAGTCTTCGGCGAGCTGTTTCGTGCGGCTTTGTTCGTTGCTTCTCTTTCGTTCGCACGCAAAGAAGAAAGAAGAACAAAGGAGAAAGGTCGCGTGGGGAGGGAGAAGGAAGAGAGAGAAGAGAGAAAGGAGAGAAGTGTTGACTAGTCAAAGTGAAAAGTGAAGGAGGGAAAGTGAAAAAAGCAAGGCATTCGGTGGGGGGTTTCACGCACGAGAGAAAAGAAAAGAGAGAGAGAGAGAGAGAAAAAGAAAAGAAAAGAAAAAGGGAGAGAGAGGAAAAAAATAAAATAATAAAACACCACATTTAATTTTTTCTTTCTTTTCTTTTTCTTTTCCTTTCTATTTTCTTTTGGTCTTCGATTTTCTTCCGATAATTTCTTTCTTGAAATTTCGGACTCGTCAATAAATTGACGAGCGATGAGACAGGATCCTAAAAATAAGAATTATGACGCGCTTAAAATTCGATTCCCGAAATCGAGTTCAATTTCGTGGTTAAAAATCGATCAGACGTGATTTTAGTTCAATCCAACAAATTGAGTAGCTTTTAGGGATTTTACTGCAGATACATCCCTTAACGGCTTCACTCAATAGGTTAGTTAACTCGTGAGTGATCAGCTCAGAGAAAAAGGACCGTAAACACGTCGACGAAATGCCCATTTCACTTTATCGAAACGAGGTCGAATTTCAGGATGTCACAACTCTTCCCCTCTTATAAAAATTTCGTCCTCGAAATTTAAGCCATTACACACTTTGATTAAAAAGGCGGGGGTACAACTGTCTCATCAATTCTTCAGTCTCCCAAGTCGCTCCTTCAATACCGTGGTGTTGCTAGACCACTTTGACCAACGGGATGGTCTTTGTACGCAGAACTTGCTCTTTATGATCGACAATCTGAACCGGGCTTTCCACGTATGACACACGGTCATCCACGTCCAATTCCTCGAAATTGAGCACATGGATCGGGTCAAGCTCATACTTCCTTAACACCGACACGTGAAAGACGTCATGCACTTGCGCCAAATTTGGCGGCAATGCAAGACGATACGCTAGGTTTTCGATTCTTTCAAGAATCTCAAACGGACCTACGTACCTCGGACTCAATTTGCCTTTCTTACCAAAGCGCGAAGTTCCCCTCATTGGTGACACTTTCAGAAAAACGTGATCACCAACTTGGAATTCCAAAGACCTTCGGCGCTTATCTGCATAACTTTTTCTGCGCTTTCTCTCGCGCTGTCTTCAATCTGTCTCTGATCACTGCCACGGCATCTACCGATTGCTGAACCAACTCTGGGCCTGTTATCTTTCTTTCTCCGACTTCATCCCAACACACTGGAGTTCTGCATGCTCTGCCATACAACGCTTCAAATGGAGCCATCTTGATGCTCTGCTGATAACTGTTGTTGTAGGCGAATTCCACCAGATGAAGCTGATCCTCCCAACTTCCTTTGAAGTCTATTACACACGCTCTCAGCATGTCTTCAAGAGTCTGAATCGTCCTTTCAGACTGGCCATCCGTCTGAGGATGATATGCCGTACTGTACTGAAGTTTTGTACCCAAAGCACTCTATAAGCTCTTCCAAAAAGCAGCAGTAAATCTTGGGTCTCTATCAGATGTTATCGTAACTGGCACTCCATGCATACAAACCACCTGACGCACATACAGGTCTGCATGTCTATCTAGACTTAGGTCCTTTCGAACTGCAATGAAGTGAGCCGACTTTGTCAACCTGTCGACTACTACCCAAATTGAATCATTTCCTCTTTGACTCCTTGGTAGTCCAGTCACGAAGTCCATCGTGATATGTTCCCATTTCCACTCTGGGATCGCGAGAGGTTGCAGAAATCCTCCCGGCTTGCAATGCTGGGCTTTTACTTGCTGACAAGTCAAACACTTGGCCACATGCTTGGCGATGTCCGCCTTCATACCTGACCACCAATAGTGTTGACGCAAATTCTGATACATCTTAGTACTTCCAGGATGAATACTGTAGCTGCTACGATGTGCTTCAGATAAAATTTCTTCTTTAAGTTCTACATCGTTAGGTACAACCAAACGTCCACGAAATCTTAGAGTCCCATCATCAAAAACTTGAAAATCAGCTTTTCTTTTGTCAGTATCCTCTTGAAGAATTTTCTGCACGTCCGGATCTATCGGTTGAAGTTGCTTGATTCTGACCTGGACATCCGGTTCAATTCTGAGGGTGGCCATAAAACTTGAAAGGTGGCCTACCTCAAATTTGAATTCCGAATCTCGAGCTCTCTCGATTAAGTTCCACTCCTTAACCAAGATTTGCGCTATTGAAGACTTCCGACTCAATGCATCGGCGACCTTGTTCGCCTTTCCCGGGTGATATAGAATATCACAGTCGTAGTCTTTCAGCAATTCCATCCATTGCCGTTGTCTCATGTTCAACTCCTTCTAAGAGAACAAATACTTGAGACTCTGATGGTCCATGAAGATTTGAAACTTCTCCCCACACAAGTAGTGCCTTCAAATCTTCAACGCAAATATGATGGTTGCGAGTTCTAAGTTATGCGTCGGATAAGTCAATTCATGAGGTCTTAACTACCGGGAAGCGTATGCAACAACTCTGCCATGTTGCATCAGCATGCAATTCAATCCCCTAAATGACGTATCACTATAGATCTCGAATCCTCCAAGACCAGATGGAATCGTCAGCACAGGTGTGATAGTCGGCTTTTCCTTCAGTTCTTGGAAACTATGCTCGCACTTGTCTGACCATACAAATTTCTCATTTCTCTTCGTGAGCTTTGTCAGAGGCGACGCTATCAATGAGAATCCTTCCACAAACCGTCTGTAATAACCCGCTAACCCCAGAAAACTTCGATCTCTAACACCGTTGTCGGTCTTGGTCCACGATAAGCGATTCGGTCTTGACCGGGTTCATGGAAATTCCTTCTCCATTCTCGAGACATCTCTTGTGCTCTTTAGCATTCTTCAAATACACCAGAATATCATTATACGACACGATCACAACTGACATAGATATTCCTTGCACACTCGATTTGCCAAATCCATGACAGTAGCTGGAGTGTTTATCAGGCCAAATGATCTTACAATACTCTTGTAAAGACCTTATCAAGAATGAAAAGCTATTTTCAGTATAACCTCATTCTTGATTCGTAACTGATGACTTCATAATCTCAAGTCGACCTTTAAAACATCGATGCTCTTTATAATTAGTCACACCATTCATCGATCTTTGGCAAAGAACACTTGTCCTTGATCTTCACCTAATTGAGTTGACGACGGTCGATGCACACTCGCAACAATCCATCTTTCTTCTTCTCACAAACACAACTGATGTTTCCCCAAAGTGATGCACTGATCTGCATGAATTCCTCATTCCTCAATCTTTATATCTGCATCTTCAATTCTACCAGTTTAGACAACAACAGCTGGTAAGAAGCCTTCGAGAATGGCTCTATCCTGATGCTAGTTCAATCGCAATTTTTTTTTTTTTTTCTCTTTATGGTGGTAACCCAAGCAATTCCTTTGGAACCATCTTAGAAATATTATGTATCACGGCCACCTTCTTCACATTCTATTTCTCAACTGACACATCCACTACAACTGTCAAATCAATCTTGGCAACCTCAGTCTAACAAACGGATTATCTTTAGCCAACGAGATTCATGAAATCGAAGATTCTTTTCGACTCCCAATAACCTCGACACTTGCACATGTTACTAGACTAAACTGGATTACTCAATGACCATGATTCATTATCACAAGATGCTCCATAAGCCCACACTATTCATGTGGCATCAAATTCACACTTCAGCAACTAATCAAGCACAATTGTTGCTAATGATTTCTCCTCTGTCACTTTTACTTCAACAATTTAAGTTCTACCAACTCAACACAAAACTCAACTACGTTACTTTGATGAGATCACTTCCAACACATTCTTTCTCTGATCGGTGCAAGGTCCATTCTACTCCCATTCCTTCTTGGCTGCGGTAACAATGTCTATGTCACCTTAGACTTCCACTGATAGTCCTTCACCTGATAGCCACGCTGGTCATCATCACAACAGGTTCTAGTCATATTCAAACACCGGATTCATCCATGCTTCCTTCTATCCATTTCGACACTTATCGGTGAGTCTTTATCTCCGCCAAATGACAGCACACACACTTTCTAGTTGCCCCATCGGTTGCTAAGACCCACGAGATATCGTTGGTTATCTCGAAACAGGTTTCGCATCCTAGGAAGGACATAAGATCGATCTTTTCATCACGCTCGATTTACATTTGACTCTCTGACTACCCCATCCTTCCTCGCGAGTGGATCTATACCTCGGTCTTTTCGAATGCAAAGACTCGCTCGAATGCAAAGACTCGCTCCTTGATCACATTTCCACTTTGGATCTCAGCAGGTGAAGCGACAACGGCGGTTGTAACATTGACAGCGGCTCGATCCTGAGCCTCATGGCTCATACAATTCCCAAGGAACACTAGCATCAGAACGATCCTATCGAACTTAGGATCATTCGACGCTGCTACACTAGTACCAACCTGCGGTGGTACTCTTACACTCGAGCTAGCCAGAGCCAACACTCTGCCACAACCACCTCGGGTATCGACCTTTGTCAGTACATTATCCCGAGTCACAGAGGACATTGTCCTCTTACTAGGAGTTCTTAGCTCCTACTCGCTCATGGTTCAGTCTTTACACTGTAACCCGTCTTCCAAACCCACAATGGATTAGAAGGTGAGCGATCCACACACAACAAATAATTTTAGCACTCAGCTAACACAGACATGCACTAGCATGAATTTAAAAGCCTTTCCTACTAACTATCCCATGGTCATCGCTCCTTATCACTCCAATCTTTAACTTCGCTCTGATACCACTTAAACTGGATGTCACGCCCCGATCCTCGGGCACGCACACATCCTTCACTCTTGGTCGATTTTATAATGCGATATCCCAGGACAATGTATCGCCGACCCTTTCATTTTTAAGCACATGCGGAAGCAGTTAAAATCCCCAGACAATAAAACGATGGGATAGAAAAGCAGGGCCATATTTTTCATATTGAAATTTATAACCAAACTTTTATACAAACCATCAAAACTAGAACACTTCACAACTTTTTATTCTAAACTCTATTCACATCAAAATGGAGATATCAAAGAAGATAAAATTTCAATCCATCTAGGTCATACTCAAAATCCCTCTCGAGATTGTCTTCTTCTCCCAAAATCCTTCTCCAACTCTTCCTCCTCCTCGGCTCCTCAGCGGGGTCCGAAATGGTTTTCCCCAAACCGGGATGAGACTACGTCTCGCGAGTTCTACCCCACTAAGCCCGATTAGTGAACCATTATACTAAAGGCTGCCTAAACACGCATAGGTCGGAAGCGTACCTTAGCATCGAGATCCCACCTGCAAGTCAGTACAATTTACAATAAGCACTCAAGCAATCATATCACCGATCAAAGCATCGATCAAATCGACCTAGTCGATTACAAGCCAACAAGACCACTCACGGTCATTCCCATTCGATCAATCAATTCACAACATCAAATCAAAACAATGATCAATCGACCTCGTCGATTATATGTCAACGACCATTTCCGGTCATTCAAGCTATTGCTATTCGAGTCCCACTCGACAACATTCAATATTTAATGGCTTTACTACGTCCCACTCGACAACGTTCAATATTTAATGGCTTTACGGTCCACCACTTTCGATATTCAATGGGCTTTTTACGGTCCACTCGACCACTTTCAAGAATCAATGGCTTTACGGTCCCACTCGACCACTTTCAAGATTCAATGGCTTTACGGTCCCACTCGACCACTTTCAAGATTGATGGCACTGCGGTCGACCACTTTCAAGATCAATGGCTTTACGGTCCCACTCGACCACTTTCAAGAATCAATGGCTTTACGGTCCCACTCGACCACTTTCAAGATTCAATGGCTTTACGGTCCCACTCGACCACTTTCAAGATTCAAATGGACCACTTTCAAGATTACGGTCCCACTCGACCACTTTCAAGATTCAATGGCTTTACGGTCCCACTCGATCACTTTCAAGAATCAATGGCTTTACTGGGTCCCACTTTCGACTCACGATTTTCAAGAATCAATTTGGCACAATTCAAAGCTCAAATAAATAAACGGACTTCAAAGCTCAAATAAATAAACGGACGTCACGACAATCGGCACAAGATTTCGGTCGTCGGCCATCTCAATCTTAATTTCCGAAAAATAAATAAATAATTAATTAATTTCGAAATTTAATTAATAAATATTAATAATTCAAATTAGCACAAACTAAAACTCAATTAAACAAACGGGCTTCACCACGGTCATCAGCATAATTTTCCGGTTCCAGGCCATCTCAGTTGAATTTTCAGGAAATAAATAATTAATTAATTAATTTCTAAAATTAAATAATTAATATTAAAAATTCAATTTAGCTTAAAATAAAACCCGATTAAATAAACAGACTTCACCACGATCATCAGCATAATTTTCCGGTTCCGGACCATCTCCCTTGAATTTTCGGAAAATAAATAATTATTTAATTTAATTCCGAAAATTAATATTTAAATGCCCAAAAATCTCACTTAGGCCCGAATCGCCAAATTGAAGCCCAATTAGGGGTCCGAAAATTCCCGAGACACTCCCAATAAATAGTAGACCACGTCTACTCGTTAATTGCGCAATCAATTTATTTAAATCGCATCACAATTGACTAATAATTGCTAATCTATTCTAATCTAACAACCTAAACATAATTAATTAAAACTAAACCAACCTTAAAGCATAATTAGTCAACTAATCCAAGATTAGTGAGATTACTCACCAAATCGCGCGCAAATCGGATCAATCCGACGGTGGCGACGCGAGGAACGATTCTTCCCAAAGCACGGCTCGGGTTCGGGGCCCGGAAACGGCCCAAAACGGCCTTGAACAGTAGCTGGAAACCCACTCCGTGGGCTGCTGTTCATGGCCAAACGAGGCTGCTCCGGTGGCTAAGATGGCGGCGGCAAGGCCGGGGGAGGGCGCGGGGACGTCCGGGGAGGTTGCACGGTGGTCGGACGGTGGCCGGAGCGGCGGCCGAAGACGCCGAACTGAGCTGGGCAGCGGCTGGGCTCGCACAGGGGAGGGACGGCAGCGAGCTGAAGACGCGGGGGCGCGCGGACGGCGAAACGATAGCGAGTGGTGGGCGTCCGGGCGGCGGTGCGAGCGGTGACGGCGACTGATCCAGTCTTCGGTGAGCTGCTGTCTTCGTGCGGCTTCCGCTTCTGCTTGCTTCTCTTTTCGTTCGAAAAGAAGAAAGGAAGAAAGGGAGAAACGGTGCGTGAGGGGAGGGGAAGAGGAAGAGAGAGAAGAGAGAAAGGATAAGGTTGAATAGTCAAAAGGTGAAAAGTCAAAGGAGGAAAGGAAAAAAGCAAGGCATTCGGTGGGGGGGCTATCCGCACGAGAGGAAAAAGGGGGAAAGAGAGAGAGAAGGAGAGAGAAAAGAAAGAAAAGAAAAAAGGGAGAGAGAGGAAAAAGAAAAGAAAATAATAGACATTTAATGGTCTTTTCTTTTTTTCTTTTCTTTTCTCTTTCCTTTCTATTTTCTTTTGGTTTTCAATTTTCTTCCGATAATTTCTTTATTGAAATTTCGGACTCGTCAATAAATTGACGAGCGATGAGATAAGGATCCTAAAAATAGGAATTATGACGCGCTTAAAATTCGATTCCGAAATCGAGTTCAATTTCGTGGTTAAAAATCGATCGACGTGATTTTAGCTCAATCCAACAAATTGAGTAGCTTTTAGGGATTTTACAGCTGATACATCCCTTAACGGCTTCACCTAATAGGTTAGTTAACTCGTGAGTGATCAGCTCAGAGAAAAAGGCCATAGGCACGCCGACGAAATGCCCATTTCACTTTATCGAAACAGGGTCGAATTTCAGGATGTCACAATTTCAATGTATTCGTTCGCAGATGCCCAGTGAAGAGGTGTACGTCCCTGCAAAAGTGAAGTGCTTAGCTATGGAGCATTCATATTGAAGGACACGTTCATATGATTTATATATATATCGCATTTTCAAATCAAATAGACCAAGCTACTCAAATTAACTGATGTATGTAAGATCTTTTAGGCTGAATTAACCTGGAAATTTATAACTTGATTTCTATCTAAATGTCATTAATTTCCTTGAGATATATGATGGGTTTGACTTCTCAAAAAGATCATGAAAACTGGAAAAGAAAATGCTATATTATATGTGCAAAATCTAATTTGACAAGCAAAACAGTATGATCTATGTAGAGATATTCTATGGAAATATAGTTTATAAATTACTTTACACATGGCTAAAAGCCTAAAACTTGCAAAAACCTAATCAAAAGAGTTGCGATTCCACCGATTATCTGGTCTGTGAGGATGACCGGGTTCAGTTTGATCTGACAAAAGGATATCAAACAAACACAATCAAGGTTTTCGCTTCAACATACCTGCAAGTCCAACTCTATAGCCAAATCCCTTTTATGAGCCAAAAGAACCTTGGCAAAATGTACATGACCTTGCATACAGGCCACATGCAATGGAGTCTCGTCGAAGCAAGTGACAGGAGCCCGAGCCAGGATGAGTCCATCTTCTTGCAGCAACTGAGCTAACAACTCGACACACCCGCCAAGCGACGCTTCATAGAGCCTCCTCTCTCGGTGGCTTCTTTCGAGTGCTGAGGAAGCTTGTTGATGCGATGGCGGGGACGGCGACCTCCTTCTCGGGCTTGTGATCGATGGCATTGTTCTCTGCTTGTGGGTGAACTCGAAATCACTCGGGTTGATCATTTGGAGTGATTTTCCTCCTCTAATAAGCGGTGTTACTGTAATGTGCAGTTTTTTTATTTTTATTTTATTGAACTACTACTGTAATATGCAATTGAAAAGTGAAAAAGTCGGATGATGATCCAGAAGCTTCACGCGGAGTTGACTTGTTGTTATTGATAATCTTAACCGTTGGTTTGTGCTACGCAGATCATCGTACTCATTATTTAACGGTTGCGATGCAAGAAATGCCGACAAGCTACCAGTTCATTAAAGAGAGAATATTGCTTACCTAGGAAGGATCAAGTGATTTGTGCTCCGATCCATTCATGGGTCGACACCTGTCCAGCAGTCTCTCTCTTCTCTCCATCTTATTATTTTCTCCTCTTCCTCGTACTTTCCTGCAGTGCTGCACGCATTAATGGCACTTTCTCTCTCCTCCTTTCGAAGAATGAACACCCACTTGATATTGCTAGTATGAGTACCTAGAGGGGGGTGAATAGGTATGCAAAGATTTTTCTTGATAATTTCTGTATACTTGTGCAATACTTAGACAGTTGAAGGATTTGCAAAGAATAATAATCAATGTAAGACTGAGCAAGGAAAGAGAGAATTAAACACGCGGTTTATAGTGGTTCGGCTTGATCCAAGCCTACGTCCACTCTTCGCACCGACAGCCGATTGGCTGGATTCCACTATAATCAAAGAGCTGTTACGGTGTTGATCTTCCTTGAATTCTAGGTGTAGATGATCTACCACACTCGCTCAAGGTGTCACCAAATATAAACACTCTCTGTGTATACAATTTCGCTCGAACAGTCTCAACTAACAATCAAGGTTCTTCGGACTCGGAATTTTTCTATCGATCACACACTTAAAACAACTAGAACGTCTTCCTTTTATACTCCTTTATGCCATCATAGCCGTTGGCACTTACCAAAGGAATTCCTCCAATCTACCCGTTGGACGGAATCAATCAAGAAGATCATCCAAGCTATTTAAGGAATGCGATGATAGCCTATCAATCTGTTCGCCCATACAATCGGGATCTTGGTTTCCATGAATAGAACATTCCAAGATTATTTCGTCGACCATCGGATCTTCAATCGCTCTTAGATAAGAATGAAAGAATCCGAAATGATTATCCAACCAAAGAATCTATTCCAGAGGATTGGATCGAATCCTCAACCATATACCTCGGCTTTAGATTTCCTTCGACACTGGATTAGAAAGACTGTCAGTGAGAATAGACTTAAGTCTTGAGTCTTGAGTCTTAAGTCTTGAGTCTTGGGTCTTGAGTCTCGGGAGTACAAAGTCTTCAGACTTTAAACTGACGGTCTCCAAACATCCAGACTTAGACTGAAAGAAACGATTTGTCAGCTTCAAAATATATCTGGAAAGATTTCTCCAACAATCTCCCCCTTTTTTATGGTGATAAAACTTTCTTGAAGATTTGAACAACTTTGACCTGCAAAACATTTCTCAAGCAATATGGCTAACTCATAAAGATTAATAAAACAACCAGACTCTGCATCCACAGAAAATTGGTTAGTCTTTCATGAGAAACACCATATAACAACACTTGAATAAATGCAACCAGTCAAGCATCACAATCCACAATCAATTCAGTCAAATTCACACCCAAGTTCAAGTTCTCAAGTCATACTCAAAAATAAACATAACCACAAAAGTCAAAGTTTTTAAAAGAATGTTGGTTCAAATTGGTTCTCCCCCTTTTTGTCAGCATTTAAAAAGGGTGAGAAAGGAGTCATGTCTGCTTGGGAATGCGCACGATCTGGAAATCCCCAATGGACTCGGACTACTCCTTCGAGCTTCTTCAGGTCTTCTCTCGATGAGCTACCTCTTCTCCCTTTGCATTGGCTTGAAGTTGCGAGCGAGGTCTTTGAATTTATCCTCCAGAGGCGAAGATGCTTGTCCAAAGATTCTTCAAAGCTTGGATTTCACAGTCCATAACATATATCTGGCTACGCATTTCCAGAAGAATATTCATGATGCTACGAAAATCTGCAGAATCATCAGTCTGTGTACTGGCATTGATTTTCTCAGATGGTGTGTATGCAGACGATGGCACTTCGTATGGTCGGCAGATTTGGAATCGACGTATCACCTTCTTCGTGCATTTGATAGACTCGAACTTCTTCTCGGGTCTTCCGGAGATTGTCTTAGATCTTCACCGACAGCAAGCATAAGGTGTAGACCTCTCTTGCTCGCTAACTCCCCGTCTCTAGGACATCGAAAGGGGAAGAGTGATGATCATGTTCTTGATTTCCCTTCTCTCCAGATTCATCCGTAGACTTTGCTTTTTCTCCTTCTCCTTCTTCTTCAACTTCTTTCTCCTTCTCTCTCTCGTTCTTCTTCTTCTCGTCTCGCTGAAGTTACGTCGGTTGAGACACGTAACGTCCGGGTTCTTGTCGTGGATGAATAGAGGGATCTTCATCATCTTCATCTTCATCCTCCAGGATGAGAATTCTTTTCTTCTTTTTCGATGGAGCACCAATGGCCTCCTTTCCTTTTCTCTTGGAGACAGACTGAACTGGAGTTTTCACTTTGAATTTCTCCATTGCCTTGGAGAGTTCTTGCAGACGCATCTTCATTAACATTTTCAACCCTACCACCATCTTATCACACGGTCGAACACAAAATGTATGTGGCAGTTCAATGTTCAGATGTCTGAAGATCTTGGTCACCAGACCAGGATAAGGCAATTGTCCTTTGTCTTTTGACATTGCTCTGTACATATGGAAGAGAATAGTGTGCGGGAGAGAAAACTTCCGTCCTGAGTTGATCGCGAACATCAACTTTGCTTCAGAAAGAGACACAGAAGTCTTTGACGTAGACTTTGGTCTGAGACAGTTGATCACAATTTTATGAAGCACAATGTTGATGGCATTCATCCTGGAATAGGTAATTTTCTTCTCTACGTCCCTATCTTTGACAAGATCCAAAGTAGTACGAGCAGGTGAGACTTTGATTGGGAGATAGCGTCCCCGTTCAACTCCAACTATGTCCGCCAACATATTCACATCTACCACGTAGACTTGATCTCGAACACTGAATGAAATTCTATTCGCATCCAAAAAGCTAAGATTTGAATAGAAATAAGCAGTCAGTTGAGCATACCCATCCGTAGAGTCAGAGCAAAAAGTCTCAAGTTGAAGCAAATTCAACTTTTCTCTTAAGTTCACGTTGATGGTGTCCAGGAAGTCAAAATCGACACTTCTAGGGTTTATCACCCCTCTTTTCAACAAACAAATACACTTTTTCCCGATCCTTGGATTTAAACAAATCCATCCGATTTCCTTTCACCTTTGCTGCCACACCCATTCTAGGTTTAAATTCAAGGAACATTTTGTCGTCATCGTTCCCGTCAATCGATTTTGTCCCGGCAAACGAGAATCTCTCGGGAATGTTTGCAAGAGCCTCCTCCGCCCTTCCTTTCGGAGCAACTCCCAATTCCTCCATTTTCCGCAGAAAAAGATACTCATTCCCATAATTTTTGTCCTTAAGGAAGTCATCTATATATTTTAACGAAGAACCGGAGCTTTTCAACGCACGATAAAGCTTATAGATAAAGGAGGGTCTTTGGACTCTTATCGGGTCGGCTTCCTCGATTATCTCTTCTTCCGATGTTGACTTGCACCTTGTGGGGCTGGAGACGATGAATGACGTGGAGGAGAGCGAATCGGACTTTGTCGCTGACTTGATAAGTCTTCTTCTTCAGTAAGATCGAAGTGAGTAGGTCCCTTCTCCATTCTTTGTGGTCCCCTGTTTGCGATTCTTGATGATTTCCTCGAAGACGACATCTTTCTTTGTCTATTGGAAGATTCCTTCACTTGCTTTTCCCAAGAAGAATGACCACTTTCTCGACGATGAACAAGAAGTAGAAACGATGTCGGGAGAAGAGTGCCTTTTAGGGTTTTGAAAATTGGGCGTAGAATAACCGTATATATATATATACTTCGGATTTGAAAAGAGAAGTTTAATTGGTACAAGGAAATTGTACGAACACTTCTTTTCAAAATCAATAACTGCCAAAATTAATTCCTTAAAAAAGACAAGATTTCAAATTTCACACGAATTATATCTGAATGAAAGAACGTACCTTTTCAAATTTAGATAAAATAACTAAACGAGAATTCGTACCTTTTTGAATAGCAACTTACAGTCTTTAGCCATGAATGTTTGAGTCTCATGATTTAAAGTCTGAGAGATCAGAGTCTCATGAGTTGGTGAGTCTCTAGATTTTAACTTCTTCAAGCTTCAAAATGTTGAGTCTTGAACGGATAAGGTCGAATTGATTTTTCTCCAAAGGCTTTGTGAATATATCCGCTAGTTGACTCTTTGAATCAACAAATTGAATTGAGATTTCTCCATTTAGAATATGATCTCTAATGAAGTGATGACGAATCTCAATATGCTTTGCTCTTGAATGAAGGATTGGATTTTTGGTGAGATTGATCGCTGGTGTTGTCACATCCGATTTCGTGCATGAGTCTTCAATGCCAAAGTCTTGTAGCTGTTGTTTTATCCATAGAATTTGCGAACAGCAGCTTCCAAGAGCTACATACTCGCTTCGTCGTTGAAAGAGCTACGTTGCTTTGCTTCCTTGAGAACCAAGACAACATCCCGTTTCCAAGCTGAGTTGACAAGTTCCGAAGTGCTCTTTCTATCGATCAGAACCGCCAGATCTCGCATCCGAGTATCCTAGAAGATTGAAGTCTCCCATCTTTGGATACCAAAGACCGATGCTTGAAGATGAAGCAACGTATTTGATAATACGTTTCACGGCAATGAGATGTGATTCTCTAGGATCTGATTGAAACTTAGCACAGATGCAAACACTCAACAAAATATCAGGTCTAGAAGCAGTGAGATAAAGAAGTGAACCGATCATGCTTCTATACAGCTTTTGATCAACTTTCTTCCCTTCTTCATCTTTGTCTATCTTCAAGGAACTTGACATTGGTATGTCGGTCTTCTTGCAATTTTCCAATCCAAATCTTTTGACAAGATCATTAGCATATTTTTCTTGGAAGATAAAAGTTCCTTCCTTCAATTGCTTTATTTGAAGGCCAAGAAAGAATGTTAATTCTCCCATCATACTCATTTCAAACTCATCCCGCATAGACTTAGAAAATTTCTTGCATAGACTTTCATTAGAGGATCCAAAAATAATGTCATCCACATATATTTGAACGAGTAAAAAGCTTTTGTTTTCCTTTTTGATAAATAGAGTAGTGTCTACTTTACCTTTGACAAATCCGTTACGTAATAAGAACTTACTTAGTCGTCGTACCAAGCTCGAGGTGCTTGCTTTAGACCATACAGAGCCTTTTTCATCCAAGACCGAGTCTCGGCTTCTTTGGGTCTTCAAATCCAGGCGGTTGTTCCACATAAACTTCCTCTTGGATAAATCCATTTAGGAAAGCACTTTTGACGTCCATTTGGAATAACCTGAAATTTTTGTAACAAGCAAACGCAAGTAATAGACGAATAGCTTCTAACCTTGCTATCGGTGCGTAAGTCTCGTCATAGTCTATTCCTTCTTCTTGCGTATATCCTTTGGCCACGAGTCTTGCTTTATTTCGTACGACTTTTCCTTCTTCGTTCATCTTGTTCCTGAATACCCATTTGGCTCCAATAACAGTTTTACCTTTTGGTTTAGATGTCAAATCCCAGACATCGTTAATGTTGAACTTATCCGAGCTCTTCTTGCATAGCTTCGATCCAGCTTTCATCGATAAAGCTTCTTCTATGCTTTTGGGTTCAATTTCGAGATGAGAGCAACAAAGACTAGACTCTTCACGTCTTTTGGATCTGGTGCGAATTCCTTCATTAATTTCGCCGATAATGAGATCTTTAGGATGATTTGGACTTGTGTTTCCAGTTGCTGGTTGCTTTGCTTGGTTGATGATCTCTTTCTTTATTTGAATCTTCATGAGCTTCTTGATGTTGGACTTCCAGTCCGAGATGCTTCTTGAGTTGAAGACTTTGGAAGGTCTAGAGTGAGTTCAGACCCTTCATATTGAGTCTGGCTGGATTCATCTTGCGTTGAGTCTTGGAATTTGACATTCATTGATTCTTCCACAGACTGACTTTTCTTGTTATAGACTCTGTAGGCTTTGCTTGATGTAGAATATCCAAGAAAGATGCCTTCATCTGATCTTTCTTCAAACTTACCAACTCGATCACTTGCATTTTTCAAAATAAAGCATTTGCAACCAAATACATGAAAGTATGAAACAATAGGCTTCTTACCTTTGAATAATTCATACGGGGTTTTCTCAATAATAGGTCTTAGAAAGACTCTATTTATAATATAGCATGCTGTTGAAACAGACTTCAGCCCAAAATCGTGAAGAAATTTTGCTTTCAATTAAAAGTGTTCTTGCCATTTCTTGAAGAGATCTATTCTTTCTTTCCACAACTCCATTTTTCTGAGGAGTGTATGGAGAAGAGAATACATGTTTAAAACCAGATTCATCACACAATTTTGTGAAATCTTGATTTTCAAATTCTCCTCCATGATCTGTTCTTATACTTGAAATAGCACATCCTTTTTCATTTTGAACCTTTTTAGCAAACTTCTCAAAGTATGAAAAGGTTTCTGACTTATTTGCAAGAAAATATATCCAAGTAAAGCGAGAGAAATCATCCACAATTACTAGGCAATATTTCTTACCTCCAATACTCTGGGTTCTGGTTGGTCTGAAGAGATCCATATGCAGCAACTGTAGTACATGATTAGTAGAGACATGATTCATTGGTTTAAATGAATTTCTTACCTGTTTTCCCATAACACAGGGAGTGCATGGATCGGACTTTTGATATGGTAATTTGGGTAGACCTCGAACAAGCTGCTTTGATGAGATTTTGGCTAATTGCTTCATATTGACATGGCCAAGCTTTCTGTGCCATAAGCTTGCTTCATCTTGGATTGAAATTAGACATTGTGATTCATTCAACTTCATGTCTAAGAGATAGATGTTTCCATGTCTTCGACCCATGAAAGACTCAGTAGAGTCTTTACTAATTCCATAGCAAATTCCTTCTTGAAAGGAGATCTTGAAACCAGTATCACACAGTTGGCTAATGCTGAGAAGATTATAGTTGAGTCCTTCTACTAGAGAAACATTGCTTATTGTGAGATTTCCAATTTTCACAGTTCCAAATCCCACGATTCTTCCTTTGCTGTTTCCTCCAAATGAAACATTTCCACCGTTTACTTGAACAAGCTTTACGAAGCACTTTGAGTCTCTGTCATGTGTCTTGAGCATCCGCTGTCAAGATACCATTTTATCTTTTTCTTGACGGAGACTCGCATTCAAAAGAGAGTCTCAAGCTTTCTTTGGTACCCAAATTTTCTTGGGTCCTTTGATGTTAGTAGGATAAGCATTATTAGGCCATATTTTCTTAATGAGGTTTCCAAACCATAGACAGTCTTTTTCAAAATGATCTTGACTGTTACATTTTGAACATTTTAGAGCATTTCGACCTACGAGACTTTACAAAGACTTTCTTGAAATGATTTTTGTAAGCCTCTTTTGACGGTCTTTTCTTAATTCTTTCTTTTACTTTTGGAAAATCAATCAAGGGATTGTTTCCGCTGTCATACCTAGACCGACTTATTAAAGTAAGGTCTTTGGGTGAAAAGAACTTTTTCAAGTTTTTCCGACCCTATCGAAAACTTCTTTGAAATATTTGATAAGTCCGTTTTTAAGAAAACATTTTCTTTCAAAAGATCATCTTCTTTTTCTTTAAGAGCAGAAACATTTAGGTCTAGACTTTTAACTTTCTCTTCTAAAGTAACTTCCTTTTGTTTCAGAATTGAGTTTTCCTTTTTAAGTTCGGAAATCCTTTTGAGAGAAGTCTTAAGACTGAAACACAGTTCATCAATATATTTAGAGACTTTGACAGAATTTTAAAATCACTTACCTCAAATTCACTGCCCGAGTCGATCCAGTGCGAGTTTGAGTCTCGAATGTGCCATCAAACATATGTTGGCATATTCATTATCACTTTCTTCACATTCTCGTATCACCCGGTGTTTTCGGCTTTGAGAGCCTTTCGAAACTTCTCAGCTTTTCCTCTTTTCTTTTCGAAGAGGACGGTTGGGTCGATGTGTCCCTTCTTCTTACATTCGAAGCAAACTACATCTCTGTTTGGTTCCTCATCATCAACAGACTTGGTCTGTTGTCTCTGAAAACTTTGTTTCTTTGGATTGAACCTTCTGCCTTTTCTATTCAGTTTCTTGAATCTTCTTATCATGAGGGCGAGCTCCTTATCATCCATATCATCTTCAGAATCTGCATCATCAGAATCATCATTTGATTTTAGTGCAATAGATTTCTTACCTCTTGGATCTTCGTCTTCATTAATTCGTTCCACTTCGTAGGACTGAAGAGTTCCAATTAGCTCGTCTACAGATAATGGCATGATTCTTTGCGTCTCTCTTATTGAAGTCTTTATATGATTCCAATCCTTGGAGAGTCCACGCGAAGCTTGTTCACCTTCATGGGATCAGAAATTTTTTGTCCTTGGTTCTCAAGACCATTGACAATATCGTAAAACGACTAAACATGTCGATTCTGATTCTCCTGGTTTCATTTTGAAGGCTTCATATTGACCGAGGAGAATATTGATTCTAGTCTCCTTCACTCGATCTGTTCCTTCATAGGTGATATGTAATCTATCCCATACTTCTTTTCTTTGTAACACAAGAAGATATTCTGTTATATTCAGTTGGAGATAAAGCACAATATAAAGAGTAAATTGCTTTTGCATCGAGTGCTTGTCTCTTGTTTATTTCTTCCTGAGGCATTCCGCTGGCTTCAACAGTTTCTTTCCCTCTTTCAGAGACTGATGCAACAGCAGGAGTGATTCCTCTTTCCACAACATCCCATTCCAGAGGATCCTTGGATCGTAGGAAAGCTTTCATCTTGTTCTTCCAGATGTTGTAATCCTTTCCGTCAAAGTAGGGTGGTCTGGTATTGCTTTGCCCTTCCATCAGCCCTGGTGCTAGCATACTAGCCATGGATCTTTTACTCTGAAGTAAAACACTTCAAACAAAGTGAGAACATGGGCTCTGATACCAATTGATATTGCTAGTATGAGTACCTAGAGGGGGGTGAATAGGTATACAAAGATTTTTCTTGATAATTTCTGTATACTTGCACAATACTTAGACAGTTGAAGGATTTGCAAAGAATAATAATCAATGTAAGGCGAGCAAGGAAAGAGAGAATTAAACACGCGGTTTATAGTGGTTCGGCTTGATCCAAGCCTACGTCCACTCTTCTCGCACCGAGCCGATTGGCTGGATTCCACTATAATCAAAGAGCTGTTATAGTGTTGATCTTCCTTGAATTCTAGGTGTAGATGATCTACCACACTCGCTCAAGGTGTCACCAAATATAAACACTCTCTGTGTATACAATTTCGCTCGAATGTCTCAACTAACAATCAAGGTTCTTCGACTCTGGAATTTTTCTATCGATCACACACTTAAAACAACTAGAACGTCTTCCTTTTATACTCCTTTATGCCATCATAGCCGTTGGCACTTACCAAAGGAATTCCTCCAATCTACCCGTTGGACGGAATCAATCAAGAAGATCATCCGAGCTATTTAAGGAATCTGATGATAGCCCATCAATCATGTTCGCCCATACAATCAGGATCTTGGTTTCCATGAATAGAACATTCCAAGATTATTTTGTCGACCATCGGATCTTCAATCGCTCTTAGATAAGAATGAAAGAATCCGAAATGATTATCCAACCAAAGAATCTATTCCAGAGGATTGGATCGAATCCTCAACCATATACCTCGGCTTTAGATTTCCTTCGACCTTTGGATTAGAAAGAGCGTCGGTGAGAATAGACTTAAGTCTTGAGTCTTGAGTCTTAAGTATTGAGTCTTGAGTCTTGAGTCTTGGGTCTTGAGTCTCGGGAGTACAAAGTCTTCAGACTTTAAACTGACGGTCTCCGAACATCCAGACTTAGACTGAAAGAAACGATTTGTCAGCTTCAAAATATTTCTGGAAAGATTTCTCCAACACCACTAAGGGTGTGCAACGAGAACCGCCCAATCCGGGAACTGGCCGGATTGGACCGGACCCGCCGGTTTTGGGTGGTTCCCACGGTCGGCAGTCCGGTTCCCGGTTCCTAATCTTGGAACCGGTGGCCGATCGGTCCGGTTCCAAGGTAGGAACCGAACCAAACCGGACCGACCGGACCGAACCAAAATTTTTTATTTATAATTTATATACATAGAATTAATAAAATATATAAACATGATAACTTATTGTAACCAAAATTACAATTTGATGTAGCAACATCTTATGTGGCCAATAGACCATTAAAACCCTTTTTGTTACTCTTTTATTTATAGAAAAAATCTCTCTGTTAGTTTTATCTTCTACTCGATATGGGATTAATGCAAAACATGCCAAACCCAATTGATCTTACTATGTATGTGTGCAAAGATCCATTTCGGATGAATCAAGAAAGGGCGAATTTAGCTCAACGGCTACTGGCCAATTCAAGTGCCGAATACAGCTCTTTGCCAGGTCCAATGAAGCATTTCCGGATCACCCAACAAGCAGAAGAGCCGAGCAAAGGAAACAAAAAAGACAACTTCCAAAACCTCATATTCAAGTCCTGAAAACAAGAATGTCGGTTCTGCAGTGACCATATCCAACAGAAAACACGCCACTGAAATTGCAACAATCGATCTATATGCTTATCAACCCCAATCTCATGTTTAAAGCTCGCTTCAACCTGCAACTAGCTTGATGTTTATAAATCACCAAAATGCTAAGGCTAACATATTCGAGTTCAGTTGCAATTGAAACACAACTTCACCTATTAACGTACAGAGCTACATGACTTGTAAAACTCAAGGACACGAGATTGCCTGCCAATAACACCAAAGAGAAGCACAGAGCTAGCAAGAGACCCCAGCAACTACGAACTTACAGAAATGTGAAAAAAGATAAGCCAATTCAATTTTGCCACTATTAACAATTTCAGCAGAGATGGGTAAGCAATCATGAATGATGGCCAACAGAGTACGAACGATTTAAAATGGAAAGGATAATTGCCAAACGAATTCGACGCAGAAATTGACCACCGCAAACACTAACTTCTCATTAAAGTATTCACGTCGTGACTTCGATTCAAAACCAAATCAAAAGCCCTAACCCTAAAGCGCCATAACCATCCACAATGATACCCGATTCAACAACAAGCGCATCGAAGTGAAACACCCCCCAAACGCAATTAACCACTAAAGCCATAGAGTCATGCCCTGCCTCTTGAGGGCATAGACGACGTCCATGGTGGTCAATCTTTAGTGCAAAAAAGTAGAGCCGATTTTGTTGGACCGGACCGGACCAAACGGTCCGGTCGACGGTTCGCAATTTTGGGAACCGGTGCTCCCGGTCTGGTTCCCGGTTCCAAGGTGGAACCAGACCGAACCGGGAACCGATCACCCCTAACACCCACAACCCTGCGCTGCAGCTTCCCTTCCCTCCTTTCTTTCCTTCTGAATTCAAAATTTTGGGTAAGAGTTCACAACTCTCTAGGTTGCGACGTTGCGTTACTTCTCCGCGACCGGCTGCAAGAGCTACTGGTGAAGGAGATAGAGGGGAGAGCCGGCATATGCAGCGACGGAGATGGAGAGAGCGAGTGGAGGAAGGTGATGGAGGCGTTGTTCGGAAAGATGAGCAAGGAGGTTGGAGGGAAGGGGGTGGACGCGTCGACGCAGACGGCGGGGTCGATGGTGGTGGTGGGGAAGGAGGAGGTTGTGGTGGCAAAATGCGGGGATACGCGAGCGGTGTTGTGTTGTGGCGATGTGGCCGTGCCCTTGTCTGTTGATCACAAGGTGAGCTCTCGCTTCGTGTTTGTTTGTTTCCATTGAAGCTGTGTAGCTCAGGGGATCTGTTCTTATTCACCCCCCCAACAAAAGACACTTTATTTATTCCAACATTTTGCCAGAAATCTTGAAGTGACGAGACTAATCTGATCTACAAGTCTTATCCTTTTTGTCTACTTCGTGTCAGTTCTAGGTTATACTTCCAAAAGTTTGCTTGGTGTTCTTTCAAAGGAACTTAATTTATCTTATGGTGTTGGTTTTATATGAAAGCGTGTGCAAGATATTCCTAGAATGTCTGATTAAGATTAGGTTGACTTTGGGGTCATGCTTTGCAGGGTTGACATCCTATGATTAGGGGAACTTACTACGCTCTGCCATTCTTTGTTTTTTGTTCATGGTTATGTAGACAGGCTGAAGCCCATCTTGCCCTGTTGGTTTCATTAGTAAACTAGAATTCGTCCCTGTGATCTTTTGTGGTCAGCCACGCTTTGTTCATTCTGCAATTTTTTTGATAGAACGCTACTGAAATCACTTCAAGTCGCCACAAACGGGTGATAGCTAGCGGCACCCCGTTGCAATATGGCATGCTACCTGGTTGATAAATGAACGCAAAAAGCTCTTGCCAATACTTTTATACCATCTCTTCTTCAATGACATGTCTATTTTCCGATATTGAACAAAGTAACAAGGTCTTGACCGGTGAAAGCGAGAAAAGTCATCTTCATATTGAAATGGTACAGTTTGAAAGGTGGCAAGATTTTCTGAGAAACATCTTTATAGCATTTGTCACAGTAGATACTCGATTAGTTGCCAATGCTAGATCGAGCGAGACTAAATTACTTGAGCTAAAGTGAAAATAGTCATGTCTGTCATGCATCATATCTTGAGTTAAATCTCTTGGATTTCGATTAACATGGCTTATTGACTCCCCCGAATAACCTAACGGAGCTTGCGAGAAGGAGAGTGGAAGCGGCTGGAGGAAGGGTCATATATTGGAATGGATCCGTGTCCTAGGCGTGCACTCTACATTGAGGTCAATGGGTATGTGGGACTGAACTTGATGATGAAGATCAAATTAGTGAGCGAACTTCTAAAATTCTTGCTGCGCATCATGCCAACTCCTTGGACTTGGATACGTGGAGGGTCAAAGGGGGATAGAAGGCGTGGCAAAGGCTGCAGTAGGAAGTGTGGTCTTTTGGGAAATAACTTCACGGTTGCATTGATGGTGCAACTACGGTGTTGACACCTAATTTTAGCAAATCTAAAAAAAATAAAGAAAATAAAAATTACATTGGAACAAATAAAAGAAAATAAATAAAAAAATGGAGGAAATTGATTTGATTGATTATGCATGAAAAATTGAAATTCGATGGATATTCAGATTTTGTTAAATGCATAAGCAAATTAAAAATTAAGTAAATAAAGGGAAAAATTTTTCATAAAATGGAATAAATCAAAATAAAATCGAGTTGATTACGAAATCACGCTCTAATTTGCAGCTTTGATTTAGTGCGATAGAAGATGGAAACTCGAAAAATGTCATATAAAGCGGCCGTTCGAAATTAGTATAAAAGAGAGTTTCATTTTTCATAACTCGGGGGGAATTTTCGAAAAAATCAAAAGAACGAATTCGAGGAAAAGTTGTCTTCGTTTTTTTCTGGATTTCTTTGTTTTAGGTCAAAGTCAGAAAAGTGGGGTTTTGGTTTAGAACAGAGAAAATACAGTAGAGAGTGCAAATAGAGAGGACGTGAAGTGAACGAAAAAAAAAAGAAAAGAAAGAGGACAAAGTGCTACAGTGTCATCTTCTTCGGAAGCCCCCCGATCGCGCCAGTCCGTGCCGCGTTGGCCACGGTGCCAGCACCTTGACGCCGAATACCACCGCGCCTCGCCACCTCGCTGGTCCGCTCGCCTCCGCCACGCTGCGCCACCGGTCTTGCCGCTCCGTCCGCATCTCAGCCCCCGCCGACGCCCGTGCCCGAGATTTACTTGCAGCCCAGCGCTCGACGTTCCCTACTTCAGCCGCGACCGGCGCCACTAGAGCCCGACGCCGCTGTTGCTGCTTCCCTCCTGCTGCCGCTCGCTCGTATTAGCTACAGTAACCCCGCACCGGTGACCTCTGCCTGCGATGACCTGCGCCTTTGCAACCGCGTGACACCAGCACAGCCCCGACGCTCGCAGCAGCCCGAGCACAGCAGCCGGGACCAGAATGCCATTGCTCCGCCTCTGCCGTCGCCAATCTGCATCACCAGGAGTCTTGGCGCCCCTGCTCGTCTCCACCCGACGCTCAGCCACTGCCTTGCCGCTGTCCCTGCCGCGACCTGACGCCGCCGGACCCTCACCGTCGCTGCTCGCCTCTCCCCGATGCCCGACAGCTAGCCTCGCGCCCACGCTACCGCTGCTCGCCTTACCCGCGTCTGCACCAGCACCCGACTTCCCGCGCCAAAGCTCCGAACCGGTTGCCAAGCTTTGTTTTGGAAGAAAAAAGAAAAAAATCAAATTAGGTAGATTTACTTTATTTTATTATGCAGATTTATTTTATCTATATTTTACTATTGTATCTTGTTTTCTTTATTTGAAATGTTCCCCTATGCATAACTAGAAATTATGACATGCTATTCGATTTGCAGCCGCACCTGAATTTTTTATTTCATCTATAAGGTTTTAGATGAAATAATTAATTAAGCAAGAATAAAATTGATACTTTGATCTTTAAGGCTTAAGATCAATTTATCGATTTTATTAAAGAAATATTATCCCTTGATTTGAACGATGTGTGATATCCTTAGTTTGGCTTGTCATGATTGTTTTGTTTATTTTGAAATATGTTTGAATTAGAATATTACATGGTTTAGGGTTATCTTGCATGTTTAGGATATGAGTTTTATTATTTCGAATTTTTAAAAAATTAAAAATTAAAAAAATCAAAAAAAGGAAGTCAAATCAATTTATTTAGGTTGCTATGTATATATATAAACTTGGAATGCATGTTTAATTATTCAACAATTATTAATTTTGAAATAAAAAAAGGAAAAAAGGAAACACAACAAAAAAATCATCATGCAAATGTCATGTAGAATTAGGGTATATTTTGTATATCATTGCATATTAGGGTAAAATTGCACTTAGTCTAATTCTAGATAATCGTTTTTTTAATTTATTATAAGTTTAGATATTAGATAAATTACATTTTAGGATCATTTGGGTTAAGATAATATTTTAGTTTAAATTAGGATTTGGCTTAACCTAATTCCTAATGCAAATTAAATAGAATCTTAATCTAGTTAAATAATTTTCACATTTTTCCTAATTCCGAATTTTCATTAAAAAATACAAAAATAACTTAGGATAAATTAGTTTTAATCCCTAGGATAGATTGCATTTTTAAAAAAATAAATAAATAAATAAAAATGTCATGTAAATGTCATATATGATTAGATTCATGAAATGCACGTCATTTAGAGATTGTTATTAAGTCCATTTAATTAGAAATTGCATGTCATTTGAATTAGGTCATTTAGTCAATATTGCATTGCATATTACATGATTTTTATTAATTAAGTGAAAAAAAAGAAAAAGAAAATTGTGTGTTAATTAGAAATCATATCTAAGGTTATTGATGTGAATTTTAATTTAACATTGCAGATGCTTCCGTTGCTTTGAGGTAAGTTTTGCAATTTATTTATTACTTTTTTTGGTGTTAAATTGGTGGTTTTCGCATCCGCATGATCACCTTATATGTTAAATGAATTAGGTTTAAAATCAATTTAAGTTGCCTTAAAAAACATTTTTGAAAATAAAAGAATGGTACCAAAAAGGCATTAAAGAAATCTAGTGTAATCAAGTTCATGTACCAAAGTTTCTGGTTCGTAGAAGTGAAGTAGATCTCCTGTTACTTTACTTGGGTTTCTAATCGATCCATCGAAAATAAATTAATGGCGACTCCTAATTTAAAATTTGCATGTTAAGAATTTGAACTTAATTCACGAATTGGTATGGCCTTGGGAGCTTGAGTTAAGTCTAGGCTTAATAATCCATTAGCCAAATTTTAGGTGGTTCACCCGAAAAATTTGGTCGCGACATATGGGATCCTGTGTGGAATTATGAACCAGTCGATGCACCAATGCTTGCGCTAATTCAGGTCGAGAGAGTGTTTGTTCCACCAAAGCCAAGGATTTACCTCAAGGTTTCTGAAGTGAAATATGAGGATGAAGAGGATGAGTCAGCCGAGTCCAAAAAGAAGGAAGAAATTAAGGAGTGGACAGAAGAAAAGAAATCTGAGGTGGAAGAAAGGTCTGGGGAAGTTCAAACCAGCAACAATCTGGTTCCCGTTGGTTGCGCTAATGGAATGGGGAAGAGCAATAAGCATCCGTTCCTGAAGTCGAAGACTGCTTCTTCTAAATCTACTGCCCCAGCAACAACTAAGGCACAGCCTGGTGACACACTGTGGAGTATCTCATCCCGTGTTCGTGGGACTGGTGCTAAATGGAAGGAATTGGCAGCTCTTAACCCACACATACGCAATCCCAAAATTATTCTCCCAAATGAAACCGTCAGGTTGTGTTAAGTGGGGGTTGTGAAACGGATCTTCTTGAAAGAGGCTAGGTTTGCCAAGCTGGGTTGAGTGAAGTTTATGAGCTACATTAGTTGTGGGCTTGCTGATCGAAACCACACATTGTGGTTGTCTAAGAAAGATGAAAGTGCTGGCTCCACGCCTTTGAGAACTCTCTTACCTTCCCAATTGTTAGGGGATTATCACCGAGTCTAAGGTACAAAAGATCTGTCTATGCAATTGTTTTCATCTCTCTCTTCTTCCATCCCGTAATCGGTTTGCATATGAACAGTAATTTTTTGTGTTTTGTTTGGGATGATACACTACCAATCCTTTGTCTTGTGATTAGGAACAACAGATCGGTCCATGAGATTTTAGGTTCCATTTCTACCTTGTCCCTCCTCTACTTGTCTATATAAAGAAGAAAAGATCCTTTGGCAAGCAGTTATAATATCAGAGCTTGAATGTTGTTTTAGAAGAAGCACACGTTCGGTATGTGAACATTACACATGAAACTAGCATCGCTTTGATTCCGACCTTTGAGGGAGGATCGGCTTGTGCGACTGCGAATAATAATGGAGTGTTTTACGTGAAATTTGTGTATCTCTTCCTTAAAATTAGGCAGGAAAGATTGTGTGAGAAGTTCATGTAAATGGTGTGACTGCATCATGGTTTGGTGCCATGGGGTTGAAATTGATCGGCTAGAGAGGCTCACTAGCTTTGATCGAGATGGCTTTTGGACATCTACCAGCAATGGAGAAGAATATGAAGTATAAAAGAAGTGTCGATGCTTTTGAGGTAGATGGGTTCGGTTGTTTGGTGTAATTGGAAAGAAAGAGGTGAAGGCGTGTGGGACAAATCATAGAATGGCTCAACCTAGTATCGAGTCGGTCGAGATTAGATCCTTGAAGGAAGATTTGTCGACCATTCGGAGGATAAAAAACAAGAAAACTCCCAATGTTGCTTTTGCCTACTAATTCCCGGCATACATAGGAGTAGATCAGATTACTTTGTGGCCAGGCCTTCCCGGTCTCTTTGGAAAGATTTGGCTATTCGGCGAGACATCTCGTGATGAGGAGAACTCGAGAATAATGCGAGATGGACTGCGATTGGTTTAGTAGTGTCATTAAATCGTTTGCACAACTAGCGGTACTCGAATGATCTTATGACATAGGGATTGAGTTAGAAAGAACACAGGCATCAAGACTATGCAGTAATCCTTTGTCCCACCGAGATGAATACACTAGATCTTGATATTGCCCCAAGATCGTACCAACTCACACACCCCGATATCCACTTCGGAGCTTCGCGGATCTTTCACATTCCGGAGGACGATTGCGAGGAATCGAACGGTGTGAACTAG
This sequence comes from Eucalyptus polyanthemos subsp. polyanthemos, assembly GCA_017140185.1. Lineage (NCBI taxonomy): Eukaryota > Viridiplantae > Streptophyta > Magnoliopsida > Myrtales > Myrtaceae > Eucalyptus > Eucalyptus polyanthemos. The sequence goes on along the minus strand of CM029459.1, from coordinate 61,029,297 downwards.
AAAAACAATGTTTACAATGGCGGACTAAACGAGTCAAGTAGCGCCTAATCACCATGATCGTCCCCCAATCCGCGGAGTACCAAACCTCGTGGTCGGGCTCCCATCTTTAGGTTCCTCTGTACGAACGAGATGCCCGTCATGGAATAGACGTAAGTCAGCCCCATGAAAGTGATGGTCACCCACATTGTGGCCGTCGAATCCACATCGAGAACCTTCTTCCCCAAGGGCAAGCCACTCATGAGCAAGAATAGATGGTGTTGCATGTCCAAAAAAATGGGGAAGCCTCTGGATTGTTTGCAGCCATTATCGATGTTCCCGCGTAGTAATAGATGGTGCCGTTTTGGTATTTCGATCGTCGTTCCACAAGCCGTCGGGAGGGCTAAGGCTGGCTTGGTAAGCCATGGCTGCGATCACAATGGCAATTATCTGTCGTGACGTGAAAGGAAGTTTTAAAATTGCGAATGAAGAAATAATGTTTCACCTATATTTGAAAATACGAAGATCGTCGAGTCAAAGTTAGTCATTTCAACAAATAAACAAATTCAATTGATGGCTTTTCCTATATTTATTGAAAAAAAACAAGAAAATTGTGGCAAGCTCTCAATAGAAATAGAGGTCATGGATTAAATTATGAAAAAACTAAGTGTATGAATATACACATATATAAGAAAAAAAAAATGAAGATATTTCAAAATTTGAACTTCTTTTTATAAAGGTTGCTATTGTTGTTAGAAAGAAAATCAAAATCTAATAACTGAATGTGTGGAAAATAAAACACTCTTACTTGTATATGTATTTGTCCATTGATACAATATATATCTAACGAGTAATTGAGACTATTTGGAGAAAGAAAAGATTGAGTCACTTAAAAATCCTCTTTACTTTATGTATTAACACACATATTTAAAGAAAATCACCCAACTGCTTCACATTTAGATTTCTAAATTACCATTAATTTCTTAAATAATCATCCACTCGTTTCATCTCTTCTCAATATTAGATTTCTTATATTGCCCTCAGTTTTTTTTTTAAAATAATAAACCATCTATTAATATAACTGCTCCCCTTCTTTCTATACATAACTATTTAATTATGAGCACACGTACTACATGTGTAGAAAACATTTTTGAGAAAGCATAATTATTTATTTTAAGCGATATAAGTGATTAGTTTTAGGAAAAAAAACATTTTCTGAATCATCCATGTTTTACGAAACAAATAGAGAGTTTAAATTAACCAGCTATGAGCTATGATGTTAATTGCAATAGCATGACTAATTTGATCTAACTTATCAGCAAATGCTACTTCAAGACATCTAGTTAAAGCATTATCATAAGAGAATTACGCTGCTCCATGATCCATTTCTCGTGTTTATCTTCCTTTTGCTTCCTAATTTCAGCCAAGAAAGATGGTGGTGGAACCGCCTCACCCGGAGGAGGTGCTATATATATGATGTCAACTTCAACAGTTGAATTCTTCTCATTTGTGTTATCAACAACCGCTTGGTGAGTTGTTGATGCAGAAAATCTTACGGCTGACAAAGCTCCAGTGTGTAATAACAGTTCTCTCAATTCAATTACTTTGAAATCCTTTGGAAAATGTTCTACTATATCCAGAGCAGAGAATCCACTTCTGTTCACTGTGTTCACATCCACTTCACTTCTTTGAAGCAGATATTTCACTGTCTGTACAAAAGATGGGCTTCTTATAAATTATAAAAGAAACAAGAAACAAAGATATTTTCCTGTAAGTTTCTTCAATCGATATATCCATTGAAGTTTGAATGTAGAAACCTTGAGTCTACGAAAAAATGAGAATGAGCCAAATTTTATCTTCACAAAATGTTCAAATGGAATGCGATGTTTGATGTCATTGCAATTTTGAAGCAGTTCAAAGCAAAAAGGATTACCTCAATTTGCTTGTTTGCAGTGGCCAAATGCAAAATGGTATTACCCTCATCATCTTGAGCATTCACCAAATCCCCATCTGTCACCATCTCCACTAGGACTTTTAGAGTCTCCAAACGATTATGCTTCACTCCCAGATGGAGAGCCGTTTCGCCGTGGCTCGGCTGCCTCCGGTCTCACCTTGACCATCTTTATCATGATGTTAATTCGGCCCTTCATCATGGCCAGGTGAAGTGGAGTCCTTCCATCTTTGTCATGGACAAGGCATGCAAGGGGGTTCGATTGTAACAATTCTCTCACTATTTCTACGTATCCGTTCGTAGACACCAAGTGAAGAGGCGTACGCCCATGCAAAAGAAAGGTACTTAGCTAGGAGCATTCTTATTGAGGGAGACGTTCACATTATATATTATATATTGTATTATATATTTTATATATATGTCAGACCGAGCTACTCAAATTCACCGTTGTCTATAAGATCTTTCAGGCTGAATTAACCTAGAAATCTATGACTTGATTTCTATTTGAATTTTGTTAATTTCCGTCATATATGATGGGTTTGATTTCTCACATATCATGGAAACAGGAAAACAAAATGCGATAGTACATGTACAAAATCTTATTTGACAAGCAAGATTGTCCGATCTATGTAGAGATATTCCATCGAACTATAGTCAATAAATTATGTTGCACATGGCTAAAAGCCTAGAGCTTGCAAAAACCGAATCAAAACAGTTGCCGTTCCATCTATTATCTGGTTCGCGAGGATGACTGGGTGTACTTTTGATCTGACAAAAGGATATAAAACAAACACAACCAAGGTTTTCGCTTTGACATACTTGCGAGTCCAACTCCCGGCCAAATCCTTTTTATGAGCCAAAAGAGCCTTGGCAAAGTGTACATGACCGAGCATGCAGGCCACATGCAATGGTGTCTCGTCAAAGCAAGTGACCGAAGCCCGAGCCAGGATGAGTCGGTCTTCTTGCAGCAACTAAGCTAACAACTCACCCGCCAAGCGACGCTGATATTTGAGGGAGGATCAGCTTGCACGGCCTGCGAATAATAATGGACAGTTTTCGTGAAGTCTGTGTATCACTTCCTTAAAATTAGGCGGGGAAGATAGTGTAGGAAGTTCATGTAAATGGTGTGAGCGCATTATGGTTTGGTGCCATGGGGTTGAAATTAATCAGACAGAGAGGCTCACTAGCTTTGATCAGATGGCTTTTGGACATCTATCAGCAATGGAGAAGAATATGAAGGAAGCATAAAAGAAGTGCGGATGCTTTTGAGGAAGGTGGGTTCGGTTGTTTGGTGTGATTGGAAAGAGAATGGTGAAGCTGTGTGAGACAAATCATAGAATGGCCCGATGTTGCTTTTACCTACTAATTTGCGGCATACATAGGAGTAGATCAGATTACTTTGTGGCCAGGCCTTCCCATTCTCTTTAGAAAGATTCGGCTACATGGGCGAGACATCTCGATGAGGAGAGCTCGAGAATAATGCGAGATGGACTCTGCGATTGGTTTGGTAGTCACATTAAATCGTTTGCACAAGTAGCGGTACTCGGAATGATCTTATGACATAGGGATAAAGTTAGAAAGAACATAGGCATCAAGAATATGCAGTAATCCTTTGTCCCACCGATGAATACACTAGATCTTGATATTGCCCCTAGATCGCACCAACTCACACGCCCCGATATCCACTTCTTGAGCTTTTGCGGATCTTTCACATTCGGAAGACGAACTCAAAGAATCGAACAAAGTGTGAACTAGAAAAACAATGGCTACAATGCCGAGCCAAACAAACAAGGAGTACATAACCCTTTGTAATCGACCCCCCATCCTCGGAGTGCCATTCCTCTCGTGAACGGGCTCACACGTTTAGGTTCCGTACGAACGAGATGGCCATCATGGATTCGAGGTAAGTCATTGCCATGAAAGTGATGGTCACCCACATTGTGCCGTCCAGAACCCTCATCAAAACCTTCTTCCCCAAGGGCAAGCCACTCATGAGCAAGAAGATCGTGCTAAGGGATGCAAGAAAAGAGACGGTGTTGCATAGCAGAACAATGGGTAACCCTCTCGGATTGTTTGCAGCCGATCGATGTTCTGCGTAGTATAAGATGGTGCCTTTGTCGTCTTTACGATCGTTGTCCCACGGGCCGCGGGGAGGGCTAAGGCCGGCTTGGTAAGCCATGGCTGCGATCACGGTGGCAATTATCTGCTGTGACGTGAAAGAAAGTTTTAAAATTGCTAATGAAGAAAGTGTTTTACCTATATTTGAAAATATGAAGAGCATCGAGTCAAAGTTAGTCATTTCAACAAATACACAAATTCAATTGATGGCTTTTCCTATAGTTATCGAAATACAATGAAATTGTGGTGAGCTCTCTACGTAAATAGAGGTCATGGATTAAATTATGAAAAAACTAAGTGTATGAATATACGCATATATGAAGAAAAAAAATGTTGATATTTCGAAGTTTGAACGTCTTTTTATGATGGTTGCTGTTGTTGTTAGAAAGAAAATCAAAATCTAATAACTAAATGTGTGGAAAATAAAACACACTTATATTCTTGCTGTTGGCAAGGCTCACCCTCGTCGGGCCGCCGGCAAGGCTTGCGTCGACTAGCCATGGGCAAGGCTTGCGTCGCCTAGCCATGGGCAAGGCTGAGCTCACCCAACCAAGCCTCGCCTAGCCACTGAGGAGGCTTGACTAGCAAGGCTCGGCCTTGCCATGGGCTGGTAACACTCTTAAGAGGTTGCCGGCCCTCGTTGGCCGATTGTCGGCAAGAAGAAGAAGGAGAAAAAGAAAAGGAAAAAAGAAAAAGAAGAAGAGGATAATATAAAATACTTATCAAACGCATTTCTATTATGAGAATAGAAATTTTGGATAGTTACAAAATGCCTTTAAAAACTGTTTAGGGAACAAAATAAAATAAAAATCATTTTTAAGCAAAAAATGTTCTTGGAAAGATAATGGTTACCAAACAGACCCGAGTCATTGAGAATATTTGGAGAAGACAAAAGATTGAGCTTTATAGAAATCCTCTTTACTTTATGTAATAGTATAGATATTTAAAGAAAATCACCCAATTGCTTCACGTTTAGATTAAGTACCACTACTTTCTTAAATATTCATCAACTTGCTTCGTCTCTTCTCACTATTGTAACTACTGATCTTCTTTTTGTACAAAGCTATTTAATTATGAACAATTTAGTACATACGTAGAAAACATTTTTAAGAAAGCATAACTATTTACTTTAAGCGATACAAATGATTACTTTTATGAAAATATTTTCTAAATCATCCATTTTTCATGAAACAAATAGAGATTTTAAATTAACTAGCTGTGAGCTATGATGTTAATTGCAATAACATAACCGATCTGATCTAAGTTTTTAGCAAATGCTACTCCAAGACATCTAGCTAAAGCATTACCATCGAGAGAATCGCGCTTCTTCTTGATCCATTTCTCGTGTTTGTCTCCTTCGCTTCTTGATTTTACTAGAGAAAGATGGTGGCGGAACCGCCTTCTTTGGAGGAGTATTGGTGGAGGAAGTGCTGCAGATGCTAGGTCAACTACAACAGTTGAATTCTCCTCATTTCTGTTATGAACAATTGCTTGGTGAGTTGTCGATGCAGGGAATCTTATGGATCTTAGAGCTCCAGCATGTACTAAGAGTTCTCTCAATTCAATGACTTTGAAATCCTTTGGAAAATATTCCACTATATCCAGAGCAGAGAAGCCATTTCTATTCACTGTGTTCATATCCACTTCGCTTCTTTGGAGTAGATATTTCACTGTCTGCACAAAAAGATGAGCTTCTTATCTATTATAAAAGAAACAACAAACAAAGATATCTCCTGTAAGTTACTTCATTCGATAAATCCATTGAAGTTTGAATGCATAAAGCTTGAGTCTATAGAAAAATGAGAATGAGTTGGATTTTATCTACACAAAATGTTCAATTAGAACGCGATATCTAAGGTCGTCACAATTTTGAAGCAATTTGAAGCAAAAAGGGTTACCTCTATTTGCTTGTTTGCCGTGGCCAAATGCAAAATGGTATTACCCTCATCATCTTGAGCTTTCACCAAATCACCATCTCTCACCGTCTCCACCAAGACTTTGAGCCTCCAAACGATTATGACTCACTCCTAGATGGAGAGCGGTTTGGCCGTGGCTTAGCCTATGCTTAGCTGCGTCCGGTCTCGCCTTCACCAGCTCTATCACGATGTTGCTTCGGCCCTTCATTGTGGCTAGATGAAGTGGGGTCCACCCATCTTCGTCATGGACAAGGCATGCAAGGGGTTTGATTGTAACAATTCCTCGCTATTTCGACGTATCCATTCGCGAGATGCCCAATGAAGAGGCGTACGTCCCGCAAAAGTGAAGTGCTTAGCTATGGAGCATTCTTATTGAGGGACACGTTCATAAGATTTATATATATCGCATTTTCGAATTAAATAGACCAAGATACTCAAATTCACTGGTGTTTGTAAGATCTTTCAGGCTGAATTAACTTGGAAATATGACTTAATTTCTGTCTGAATTTTGTTAATTTCCTTGAGATATATGATGGGTTTGATTTCACACAGATCATGAAAATTGGAAAACAAAATGCTACATTACATGTGCAAAATCTAATTTGACAAGTAAGATAATCTGATCTATGTATAGATATTCCATGGAAATATAGTTTATAAATTACTTTACACATGGCTAAAAGCCTAAAACTTGCAAAAACCTAATCGAAGGAGTTGCGATTTCTCCTATTATCTAGTTCGTGAGGATGATTGGGTTCAGTTTAATTGACAAAAGGATATCAAACAACCACAACCAAGGTTTTCGCTTCGACATACCTGTGAGTCCAACTCCATAGCCCAATCCCTTTTATGGGCCAAAGATCCTTGGCAAACTGTACATGACCTTGCATACAGGCCACATGCAATGGAGTCTCGTCAAAGCAATTGACAGAAGCCCGAGCCAGGATGAGTCGGTCTTCTTGGAGCAACTGAGCTAACGACTCGACGCACCCGTCATGCGACGCTTCATAGAGCCTCCTCTCTCGCTGTCTTCTTTCAAATGCTAAGGAAGGTTGTTGATGAGATGGTGGGGATGGCGACGTCCTTCTTGGGCTTGTGATCGATGGCATTGTTCCCAGCTTGGGGTTGAACTCGAAGTCGCTGGAATTTATCATTAGGAGTGATTACACTCCACTCACAAGTGGTGTTACCGTAATATGCGGGGTTAAAAAGTCAAAAAGTCACATGATGATTCAGTAGGTTCCCACGCGGCCTTGACTTTCGACTTCCTGTTCCTGTTCCTGGGTCATTGTACTCATTATTTAACGGCTGCGATGGTTTGTGCTACCCGAATCATCGTAGTCATTATTTAACGGCTGCGATGGAAGAAATGCCGACAGGCTAGTAAGAAATGCTGACAAGCTACCAGTTTATTAGGACAAAAGAACGAAGAAATTCGACCAGATTCGTTGAGCGGTGGAGATCAAAGTTTGGTCCGCCCTCATTTGCATCCGAATGTTTGATATAAATTTTCATCTTTATCACAATTTTATAATTTTTTCATATAATTTCTTTAATAATGGAGACACGTATGTGGAGACTTTTCTACCTAATTCTAGTTAGGAATACCCTTCTAGCTCATAAGTCGGCTTTTTTTTTTTTTTTTTTCCGGGTCAGACCATAAATCAATTACGAAGGTGTGTTTACGTGACCTCGATCTAGAACGTTTCATACATAATTGGTAAGACTACAATAAGATATCTCTAATTTCAAAACCCGAATTCTCTCGATATCCCATTTAAGTATACCAACCCTAAAAAGAGTTTATAAAGATTTTTGCACAATTTTTAAAAGACGTGATTAGAGGCTGTTGGCATAGGTGACCCGGATCGAAGATCACCTAAGGCTAATGATATCCTAAGCACAGGTAATTTGCCTGAGTATGACTATTCATCTAAACATTCCCTTCGACGTGATTATTGAGCGTTAACCAATGTCGCTGTCGGTCTCATCAGATCTGGCACACGCTCTCTGGTGTGTAAGCAACGAGGATCGTGCTCCTCTTGAATCCAGTGAGAAAGTCCAGTGCTAAAGCAGTCGATTTTCTTCACTGGAAAAAGGTCGAGACTCTTTGAGTTTGAGACTTCTTGGTCTACGTAGTTGTAGATGACAAAGACTCGAGAAGTTGCATTAGAAGATGGTACTGTGCAAAGGCTGTTGGCAGATGGATTCGGTGGGTTTTGAAGAGGGTCTTCAGCTTAGCCTCCGGCTTCCAGTCTTCCATAGTCAAGCCACCCTGCATATATAGGAGCTAAGTTATGTAGTCACGTTTCAAATTCAGCTTAAAGAACTGTGAAGCGATTACTAATTAATTAAGATTTATCTACCCGGTATTCGTCTTAGAGACCTCTTTGAAATGTGACTGACAAGCTCCTCTTCTGAGTCAAAATGCCTGCCGGATATCTTTCCCTGGCTATTCTGCATTCGGGCCGACAATCTGGAAAGAAGAGCAGCATCCAATCAGGTAAGAATGTCTTCCCTGAATAACCACCAACCAATACTACAAAGATAGAAAACAGCGTATCCTAATGGCCACCGTCTGGCCGTTCTTAGCAGTGTCTAACGGGTTTGTGATTGTTTTCTATAGAGGCGATATGACCGACATCGATGAACACTCCCTACAGAATACAAACTGGAGTAACCGACCTGTCGGGGAGAGATAAAAGCTTAGCTACTTAAGCACAAAGCTGTGCACTAAATTCATGAGATTATCTTTGAATAAATCTCCTGGCAGATCAGACTCTGAACTGTACCTGTAGTCTTTCATTCCGTCACTGTAGGTACATAAATTGATGAAAGAGGATAAGGGAATGAGAATCCACATGCAAATGCAAGAAGATCAAAGTTCTGTGTTCTTCTATTGATTTAGTCCTTGGAAAGAATAGTTGAAAAGAACAAGAATGTATGTGATGGTCGGACTGGTTTGCGGACAATTTGACAAACTCCCTTGATTGCTCAAACTGTAGAAATCAGGGTCGACTCAGTTCGACGATGCAATTTACAATTCTCGAAACAGAGACTTCTTACTTGGGGAATGACAATATCGGACTTAAGCTAAGCCGGGTCCAGATGACATATTAGAAGTGAGGAAAAGAGAACGGAACTTTTTCACCGTTTTTGCATTATTTGGTTATGTCAACGTGCAAAATAGTGTCGTTTTTGGACTCACTTCGCCGGAAAAAATGTCATGTCAGCTTTTTGGCTGGACTTTGGCCGGAGTGGCACTTAAGTGATTCGTTTTTCTTCAATGCGACACTTAAGTGTATTTTTCAAATGCGGCACTTAAGTGTACTTTTCGTAAGTTATAACACTTAAGTGTTCATTTGTGTCAAGTTATGACACTTGAAGCGTTCTTTTGCTCATTTTTATGTCTCTCGCGTAACTATTCCCGACTTTTTCCAACAGCAGTACTAGGGACTAGGTGCTGGGGCTCCTTTAAATGGATATATTCAAGAGTATCATGGGTAATTTCGGTGCTTGATGTCGCATATATAAAAAAAAAATTTATTCGAATACAAAATCTTGTATTTTAGTGATTCTAAAAGGATTCATTTGTTTCGCAAAAAAGAAATGATTTGAAAAATATTTTCTTAAAAACTTATCACTTGTATCGTTTTTATCATTCCGTATTTTTCACATTGCATGTACCAACGATATAATCTCAAATTTGAAACACAAATGACCTTCTTGAGATCATAATATTAAAAGAAAAAAGGTTGTATTTCTTTTTACCCTTTTAAAATATTGCCTCGTTATATTCCACGCGTTCAACCCAAAAAAAAAATTTATTATTTGGACTATACTCTCTATCTATATTAGATAGACCTATATTCCTCCATTTTGGGAAATTTTAAGAAAAAAGGATACATATGTATCCACGATTACAAATTTGATCCAATGATTTCTGCCGCTTCCGTTATTGCTGTCATATCAATGATTTGGAGGAGATCTCTCGAAAAGTATTCGGTCTGGCTCTAAACCTACGTGCCTATGTGTCGGACGTACTAATACCCTATCACATTCATCTAACGGGATCAAAAACCGGTTTTCTTTATATTGTGTGCGTTTCTCGAGAATGTCATCTTATCCCGCAAGACTCGGATCGAAAAGGAGGGCGGGCACACCCTTTTGCACGTGAACGAGCAAAGACGTGCGAATCGATTGGGAGAAGTGCTTTTCACTTGCATGGGTTTTCCTCTTTTATATAAACCAATGCATGGGACTCGTACCTTCCATTATATTTTAAGCTCACGATTAGCTGTGCGGATCTGCCGAAAGCAAAAGAGATTTCCAGCGACTCCCGTAAAGAACACGTCGCCAAAGTCGACGCCGTGCCAACCGGTTGCCACGAGTTTGCGAGCTGTAGGCGGCTCGGAGCAGGCGCATGATTTGCTGCCTCCTGCTGTGCATACGCTCGAACTCTTCGTATTGAGATTGCGACATGTGTCCACTTAACTCTAATCCCAGCTGCACTCAATCTGAAATGTTACGAAACCCTAATTTGGGCCAACTTTTTTCTTTTTTCTTTTTGTTCCCTCCATCCTTCTCTATGTACAGCCACCTCCGAACCCAACTTTCGTGCTTGCCCCTGTTCTTGCCAATGGCAAATTGTCACACCTTGAAGCTGCGCTGCAGCTTGCCGTCATCTCTATAGACATGATTTGCTCGGACACACTTGAGACCTCGGGCTTTTGCATATATGGGGATTTGACATAGTGTATTAAGCTTCCTATGTATTTCGTAAAAGATGAACGGCTTGAAAAACATTTTCTTAAAAATAATTATTCATTTCATTTATAAAAATGAATAAATTAAAATGTATTTTTATTGTTCACAAAAATATTTAATTATAGATTACTATTATTAGTAAAAATATTTTTATTAATTAATTATTTCAACTTAGGGGGACTGCTCAGCGAGTGGGGCCACTCGCGGGTTTGGTCTCGCTAGCCGTCGTACGATCCCCCCCCCCCCGAGAAAATATTGGCTGGGTTTAACCCTCCACGTAGGCGGTGGGTAAAACCATTCAGCGATCGACACGTGGCGCCACGTAAGCGAGGGCGTCAGGCGTTCAAAATTCGCGCGGGCCGTGTGTGGGGCCCACCACTCTGATGCTCCCTGCTCTGCTCTCCTCTGCGACGCCTGAGCCCCCTGTCGATTCGTCCTCTCTCTCCTCTCTCCCTCTCTCTCTCCCTTCTCCGTTCCGTTCCGTTGCGGAGGAGAACAAAAAGGTCGCACAGCTGCTTCTCTTCTCCCTCCTCTGCTCTCTCTCTCCATTCTCGCCGACGAGCTCTCTCTCTCCATTCTCGACTCTGACGCCCCTCAAGCCGGTTGCCTCCGTCGCCCCCGACTCCGATGCCGCCTCCGCCTCAGCCTCTGCCCCCGACACCCTTTCGTAATTTTTTATTTTTTTTATGCTTCTTTCATTAGTCTTACAGTTTATTCGGTAACTCACACGACCATTCCAATCCTATTGGTGGAAATGCAGGTGAAGGTCGTGTTGCGGGCTGATATTTCGCCCTTTCGCTACATATGACAAGGTCGTCGTTATATCAGGTTAATGTTGTCTTCCCTGCATTTCTATGTTAATGTTTTAGAATCTAATTGTGCGCATTGAATTTCTTGAATTCTTATTTTGTCGGTGATGTCCATGGCATCAGCGTGATATGGTTGTTATCTTTCAGTTCCTGCCAATGTTTCTATATTCAGAAACACTTTTTTTACCTCTCATTTAGAAACCGTTGATCTGTTCGCAACTCCTCATTCCCCACAGCTTCTACTTCATCTACCCAATTAATTCATTTACAGTTCAATCATTTAGAAGGAAAGTGATGGACTTCAACAGCGGGCCATGATTTATGCATAAGAATCTCCAGTTCAATGATCTATGCTATTTCTTTGTCAGGTGGCGGTAGCGGCCATGAGCCAGCTCATTCTGGATTCGTGGGTGAAGGGATGCTAGCAGCTGCAATATGTGCTGATGTTTTTGCTTCTCCACCAGTTGATGCTGTTCTAGCTGTATGTTTTCTCATGATTATATGACTGAAAAAGGAAAATGTCATGGATCTCTTGCTTTATGTTTTGTCTCCTTGTCTATGAGATTCATTTTGCTCTATTGTATATATTTCAGGGCATCCGAGCTGTTGGTCCAATGGGGTGTCTACTTATTGTCAAGGTACTTCCTTTACTTTATCCTACCACCTTATAGAGTATTTTGGCAAACATGGAAACTTGTGTATACAAGGGAAAAACTAAAAATTTTGTAAACGGCACTTTCATTGCCACGGAAATTCCGGGAGTTTATGCAGTTCTAGCGGCCGCATAGACCACAAGTACTTATTTCCACACTTCTTTACTAAACGTAGCTACCAGTTCCTCTCTAAAATACCCCACACGGCCCATGTAATTTCCCAAGTTGACAAAGCTGTACTCAAGGAGCGGTTATATTAAGTTGGTGCAGGCTATGGAATTCCTTCCCTTAAAATGTTAAAGGGTGCTTTCACTTTTTAAAATGAGAAATACAATATTTATCAGCTACTAATTATTTTTTGTGCTTCTCGCATGATGACCTAAATGATAAGACATATTATTAGCATTCCCCATCGGTTTCGCAAAACAATTTTGCTTAAGCTTCGAAGCAATAATCTTTAGCTCTTTTTACATTGGCTAATTGCAATTTAGTTTATCTGCTGTATACGAGATACGGAGATGAGAGCATATGATGCATATGGAGGAAAAATTAAGTTTACTCTGGATTTACAGACTTATTGCAACTTTATTTGTCAATCAAATTTGCGACAGGAAGAAAGAGCCAACATGGAATGAGGAATTCACTTTTAACATTAAGCTCCCTTCGACTAAAAACCTCCCAGGTTAAGCCTCTACCCAGTGATATCCATTACTTCCTTTCCACTTTGCATCTGTGGACTAACTGGAGACCGAATTGCTGGCATGTTTAGGAAGGACTTATCCTAAAAATATGTGATGCTACTTTTGTAATAGATGAATGAACGCCATTTTGAGGGGGCCAACTGCTGCATCAATTTTTGGACTCCTCTTTTACATGCTAAGGAGATTTGCTCATTTGTTGCCTTATTTGATACAATCCCAAGTTGATTGTGCCATATATCTTGCATTAACATAACACGAAGCAAGCAACTCCACCATTTTGTTTTTTTTTTTGGTACAAGTCCTTGCTGATTTTGGCGCTCAGCAAATGGATACAGCTGTCCTTAAATGCATGAACTGAAGCTGAATAATTGTTGATCTTTTTGTTGTTCACTGTGGTGTGGATGCTAGGTGGCAGCTTGGGATGCAAACTTGGTAACTCCACACAAGTGAATGGGCAATGCAGGAATCTGTTTGGAGCTTCTGTGTGATGGTGAGAATCATTGAATTTGTTGTCGATTTGTATTTTGAACTTTATTGTGCAATGCTGCTGGTGGTTTAGTTGGGTGGTTCGGAAGTCAAATAAATGAGCAATATACCAGATCAGTTTTTCTCTGTGAAACATTATTTGATACTCTATGACCTTGGCAATGGATGAAATGACTATCATATGGAAATTGTACTTTTTCTTGATGAGCATGTCTGTTTCCAGGAGATTCACATGAAATGGTTGTGGAATTAGAAGGAATGGGTGGTGGAGGGAAGATACAGTTAGAGGTAAGTGTAGAAACATTTTTATATCAATCACATAGTTGGAAGCTCTCTTAAAAGGACGATTAGGATTTCTGTTTGAAGACTCTTGACTTCTTGAAATAAACATCTATATATGATTTGTAATTGTTCAAGAGAAGTTCCAATTAGAAGGTAGAGTTTTCGTTTAGGCCTATAGCTTCCAAAGCATCTATCGTGAATCATTGAGCATTAGCAAGAGCTTTTTATTAACGTTTGCTTATTTGAGTACCTGGCAATTACTGTATAAGAGCTTTCTCCAAGATGTTGTAACATCGTTTCTCTTTTGTTATTATGAATCGATCATTTGGGTAAATCTTAGATGCTTGAAGAACCAGTTTACACCAATACGCTATGAACCCTGGACATCTAAGTTCGCACACACTCCAGCTCGCCCTTTCCAATAGGCTAAACTTGCTTTATTATATTGGTGGAAAAGACGACATTGAAATACAAAGTAAACCTCTTATCTGTTTCAAAGACATTGAATCAATCATGGGGGTTGTTTGTCCATTTGATCTTGTATGTCAAAATCGAGTATCTCTTGAGATGCATATGACAAAAGCACGCAGTGCTTGTATATTGTCTCACATGTATGAAGTGTGAATAAGAACTACTAATAAACAAGTTTAATAACAATCTTTCAGAAATCAGACAATAATGCTGGGAGGAGAAAAAATATTTCCACTATTGGACTTTGGTAGGAATATTAGAGAATCCTATCTGAACCAGGCAAAATTGGTGATGAGTATCTGAATTCCATTTATGAGAATTCTAACCTTGGTTTCGTTATTGTGGATTTCTTTCCATGCTTTACTAAGATACCAGTTATCATCCTTCGCGTGTTATCCGGAAAAATGAGCAAGCTCACCGGGTGATCTTGTTTCAGGTTAGATATAAAAGTTTCGATGAAATTGATGAGGGAAAGAAGTGGTGGAAGCTCCCATTTGTTTTGAGTTCCTCGAGGCAAAATGGGTTTGAGTCTACTTTGAAATCAATTGTTGGGTCCGATAGTGTCGGCTCGGCGTTTGTTGAATATGCTTTTGGGCAGTTGAAATCCTTTAATGAGACATATCCTTGGAAGGATAAGCTTTTAAATAGTGGTAAATATGTAGCAGAAGGGGAATCGGTCAATGCCACGCTGCACCCGAGAAGTCTTCATCTCGTAGATGTTCCATTGCTGAATGACCAGAGCACGAATGAAGAGAACATTGTTGTTGAGTCTTCCCCGATTCAACCGGATTTGAGAATGCTAATGGAGAAAAAATGCTAGTTGGTGAATCCATACAGTTTGACAAACATTTCGGAAGAACTTTGCGAGATGTTATCAATCGAAGGTTGTACGAAACTTGGTCTTCCCGTCCCCGAGAATGTAAAATGGGATGGTTTTGATGTACTAAATAAGATTGGCATACAATCCCGGAAAGTTGCAGAAAAAGCTTACGTTGAATTTGGGCTTGCAACGCCGAGTAGACAAGATATTGATGATTCCGCAGAGAGCGGGCCACTTCTAAGAAGTGCAATTCAGTCTTCAATTCCGGATATAAAAAAAGTGACACAAGATTTGTTGCGGCAAACCGATTCTGTTTTGGGGGCATTGATGGTTTTGATCATGCGGCGGTTCTCGGCTAAATAAGGAAGCGCGTTCTATGGAAAAGAATGATAATAAAATGAAAAGTGATGATTCTGTGTATTCTAAGAGTGAGAATCTTGCGGTCTCATCGAGACGTATCATCATTGGATGAAAAGAAGTCGGAGGAGATGAAAACTCTTTTCTCTAGTGCAGAAAGTGCTATGGAAGCCAGGCACCGCTTGCCACTTCTCTTGGTCATCCTAGTTTTGTTAAGTCTGAATTTGAGAAAATTTGCTTCCTAGATAACGCATCCACCGATACACGGGTATTGTCTTCCCGTATTGAGAAGCTGCTTCCTAATCTACTTTTTCTCACACATTTTTAATTGGGGATGGAATCATGCATGAATGAAGTAAGGTTACCGCAGGCAGCAATCGCGTGATTCTCGCACGAAGAAGATTAGTTGTTGCGTTTAGAGGAACAGAACAAGTAATCGGCTTCACTATCTTTCCCTTGGCAACCTTATTTATGTGGTTATGAGGTAGATATTTATTTATTAATTTTTTTTTTCTATCTGTTATTCCCGGTCAAGATGGAAGGACTTGCGGACGATTTGATGCTGGCCTATTTGGGTAATGTGAAAAATCAATTAATTCACTAGATAGTCTTCTCTCAACATATATGCCATTACAAGTATTTTACTATTTTGCCTGTTAGTTGGTCATGTAGGAGCAGATCATCATCTCTATCTTAGCCTTAACAAGTACAAAATCAAAATTTGCAACCTTCTTTAGTTTCTCACTAGGAAAAACGAATTGTAGCTTGAAGATTGTCCCAGTCTGATATGATGTTAGTCTTTTGTCTCCTCATAATTTGCAGTGCTAAGCAATAATTTAGAATGTATGATTAGGCTTGAAACCAGTTCTGTTACATTGAGCAGGGCTTATAGTTAATGATCCTATGATACCTGGGAATTGGTGAGTGATATATGCCAATTGACATATGTGTTTGCAGAAAGGTTTCGAGTAAAGTGCTCTTTTGGTGTCTTCTTTTCTATGTGAAAAGATGTCCATGCTTGTTGCTTGTTTGAATTGTTCAAATCCACTAATTCTTTTGGTTGTTGCTTGTTGCTTGTGTCAACTATGCAAATTCACCGATTCTTTTGGCTGTTTAATATGCTTATCCTCTGTAATATTTATGTAAGTTGGGCTAATGTAATACATTGATACTACTTGTCAATTTTGTTTTTCTTGATGTTTATTTTGTTGTGCTCCTACACTTTGAATCCTGAAAGGATTGGTGGAGATTTCAAGGAAGAAGTTCAAGTATACTGCTATTCTAGATCTTGATTTCTTTTGTCGACTATTGTGAGATGCGTATTTTGCTGAATCCGTCCATCATGCTTCTCCTTGCTTACAAAATTTTTGTTGCTTGTTTTCCAGGTTCACAGTGGCTTTTTAAGTGCATATGATTCAGTGAGAATAAGAATTTTATCACTCCTCAAAATGGCAATTGGTTTTGTGTAAGTGTTGTTCCTAGAAAAATATTATAAACTAATCATGCTTGCTCCTCTTAAAAAACCACAAAAGAATTCGGAGAGTCGTAGGCATTGACCCCATGAACTTGGTTGATATTCTCCTTGAGCATCGCTGTGTGATGGAGTTGAGGTGTATCTTGCATGAGCTGCATTGTGCTCTTTGCAGTAAGTTTTGTGGGTCTGGAGTCACAAAGCCTCGAGGATTAGCGGTCCTCAAGTTGTGAGTGACACCAGGGAGCCCAGAATAAATCCATGTGGATTGGGACTCACCTGGCTGGTGTGAGTTGAATCCCCGCAGAGGGGGGTATAGTCAGGATATTGAGAGCCGGAAAACAGGCAAGTGGACAACAAAGGAGGGACTCCTTGAAGCTATGTCAAGGTGCAGAGATAGGTGGGTAGACAGTAGCATTGGATGAAGAGTCAGAGGGCTTGATGCACGGAGAGGATATGAGTAGCATTTGTTCATGGTCGCTACCCATGAGAGATGACAAAGAACTCAATAAGGAAGCTGTGTTAGCGAGTGAGAGTTAACAACGAAGTCCCATATTTGTTGGTTTTCTCTCTCTTGGTGGATCTGATTCCATGTTTAGTATTTAGGGATTGCTGAAGATACAAAAGGAGAGAACACAAAATACCTGCTTGACTTTATGTTTATAAGTATATTGATGCTTCACTTGCCAAGCCTAGGGAGACAATCTACTTAATACCCAAATCCTTGACTACCTTATTTAGAATTCCCAACACGTGTGTACTAACCATATGTGTCTCAATGTAGACAGATATTCTTCAACAGTTTGTTTGCCCTCTAGGCAATATCTTACTTCAGTGTGAACTTAATTGCTAGTGTTTCTTTCATTTTGTCATATACCAAGGCCATGCATTCAAACAAGTTTTTCTCCATTACTAAATGGCTACCATGTTGTGCTATCACCAAGAGCTGATTGTCTTGTGATAACTTGATGGTGAAATGTTTTCTTGCAGGGACGATGGTTGTGAGCCACAGTACAAGCGGCATGTCTATGTTACTGGTCATAGTTTAGGTGGTGCTCTAGCTAATCTCCATGCTCTTGAGCTTTCATCCAGTCAATTAGCAAAGTGAGTGACATCTTTCATACTAAAGATAACTATTATATTTACTTTTCTGCCTCAGATATTTGTCCAGCTGCAAAATGCTGGCATGCATTTGATTGCAGTTATACTTTTAAGTATTTGACACATGTCGTGATCTTCAATGATTAAAAGTTATGGTTAAATTGAATGGACCAATAGTATCACTGGGGGCGGCAGGCATTTGAGGCTGATAAAAGGGGCTGAAATGGTGGTGGAGAAGTTTTTTGGTAGAGTTTAGGAGTCTGTGAGACATTTTTTACAAGAGGAGGTGCCAGCTGGTTTATACTTTTGGCTTTCTAAAAACACCCAAAAAAGTGAATGAATGAATCAGCGAAGAAAAGAAATGTTAGGATGGGCTGGTTGAGCTAGCTCTAATCAAATTGTGATGTCATGTAAAGTAAGTTTGCCCTAATTGAAGTACACAGGGAAAAGCACCACTCGTGACGTCGAAGACTCTCTATTAGCTAAGGAACCCCCCGCCAAGTAATCGGGTTTAGTCAACATTTGCTGTAGAAGAAGTTGTTCCTGCTCCGGACTTTACAAAATTGCAGAATGAGGTGTGCGTGTGTTTTTTTTTTTTTTTTTGGGGGGGGGGGGGGGGGTGGTGTTGTTCCATGCACATGAGCATGTGAGCACTAGCATTTTTGCAGGTAGCTCAAAGGTAAACACATGATGGACTAAAGAAAAGAACATTGTGTTATTTTCTTGATAAAAACCTGAATAATTTGTATTACATAATCCGGAAAGGAAAAATCCACTGTCTTTGAATCACGAGATCTTTATTGTTAATAAATAATGATTTTTGTGTGTTGACTCTGGGCAAATTTTAGTCTGCGATACTTGTGAGGACCTGCCCAATTTTCTTGGTGTTCTTGGAATGGCATGGATAAAGTTCGGTGGAATAGTTTTCATGACTTTTCTGGTCTCAGTAGATTGCATTTTCTTTGTGAGATTCCACAGATTCATCTAATTTGATTCGAGGTGCCTTATATAGTGATGTGTGTAACCATTTGTTTCGATAACTTCAACTGACGGAATGGTGGTGCATATTATATTCCATAGCTAAGTACTCCTCATGGAGATTGCTGCTATGATGGGGAAAGCATGAAGCATGCAAACTCAATAAACATGGCTTATGGGCGAAGATTATTGAAACCCAAGATATCTGAAGAAGGGAAACTAGAAAGGGTGAAAGACTAGGTGTGAGGAATTGAAATCAAGATCTTTGGCTGTTATACCATGTTATAGTTTTGTGCACAACCGACTTACTGCAAAAGCTTAAGCTGTTTGAATATAGTTCATATCATGTTATGTAACTGAATTGTGCCGACGACATGAGATACTATATGTGTAACGTAGGTCACACCATGAGAAGCTAGAGTTCTTCAATCGTGAGTTTATCTGTAAGCAGCAACTTGAGCGGCCTTTTTTTATTACTCTTAAGTGTCTTAGGCCATCTAAATTAAAATCATGGGAGTAGAGCTTTTAATCTTTTTTTCCCTTATGGCATGTGACTAACGCATTTTGTGTATGTTAGGCATGGAACAATTTATGTGACTATGTACAACTTCGGATCTCCTAGAGTTGGTAACAGGAGATTTGCAGAACTCTATAATGAGGTGAGATAAATATGTGCCCCGTAGCCCTGTCATCTGTACTCAGATCCTTGAGAAAACTAAGTGATGGCTACCGCTTCCTGATTCCTTTATGCAATCTTTTCTCTGTGTGCAAATAAAAACAGGCCCATGCATATTTGCGCCCATGCATATTTGCATAGTGGCATGGAAGTTGCTGCTCTACCTTTATTGTCAATATTGTTAGGATTGACTGCCATGAAACATGCCAAAACGCATTCAGTCCTCTCGCAAGGGTGGGATGGACTCAAGGGTCATTTGCCGGGTTTGAAACCCGGTATAAGCCAACAAAAAAATAAAGACAAAAAAATTTCGTGAAACATATTACTCTTCGATGAACAACCTCGGCATCCATCCTGCATTAACAGCAACTTTCTTAAGATTTCTTCACATGCCAAAACGCTGGTACAATTATACGTATTTTCATCAGCAACGATTGTCATAAAATGAAGTTCTTCTGTTCTTTATTCATGCCTTTCATCATTATAAATCTTCTCAAGAATTCTCTGTGGATTACTACACTCTTGTTTATTCCTGAAAGGTACTTATTTTTCCAAGTTGAGAGGATCATTCTGACTCCCTATTGCAGTAACTTATTTTAGTGACGCAACTCACTAAGGAGGGCTTTCTTGTTGATTTAAGTGACTTCTTTTCTAGATGTTGTGGTCACACTCCAATGTCTCCTCCAACTGAGCTTCTGCTATGATTGCTGCTATCTCTTTAAAAATTTGGCATCTTATAATTCTATAGATTCATGTCAGCAGACTTTTAGGTGGCCTAAGCATGATCTCCCCCTTATTAGTGGAAAATCTTTTGATGCATTTTTCTAGTACCGCACGTAGTATGTGTGATGCAATTGTCTGTTGCTTTGCAGAAAGTGAAGGACAGCTGGACAGTTGTGAATCACAGGGATATCATACCGTCAATTCCACACCTGATGGGTTATTGCCACGTGGCCCAACCCATCTATCTAGCAGCAGGAGATGTTAAGGATGCCTTGGTATCTATATAGCTTTAACCTTCTTACCCAGAATGAGTGAACAAATTTCATCTATTTAAGCTCTTCAACCCATTCCCTTGAGGAATATGTTGGTGCAGTTATTCCACTCAGAACTCTGTTGCATGGTGAAATACTTTGGATTAATAATAACTAGCTGATAGTTTCAAGTGTTCGAGTCTGTTGCTTGTGGACTTATCAAGGGAAGCATCAGTAGGAAATTGGATCATGACTCGTATTACTTTTCTGTTGCTAATATGAGAAAGCAGTAGTTTTACTTGTACAGATCTTCCCAGATCAACTACTTATACAATTGGTTGATGTTGTTCAGGTAAATGTGCAGTCCTTGGCTGATGGTTACCAAGGTGACTTTGTTGGTGAAGCCACGCCAGATGTTTTAATTAGTGAATTTGTAAGTTCACTTTTCTTCCTTGGTGACTGAGCTTGACCAATGATTGGGAAGACCATCTTGCCGTGAAGCACTTCTCTGTTGAGGGGCAGCTTGAATTCAAGGCTATTTTGTTCGTCCCAAAACGTGCTCCGTTCGACCTCTTCGATACTCGCAAGAAGATGAACAACATCAAGCTCTATGTTAGGAGGGTTTTCATTATGGACAACTGCAAGGAGCTCATTCCAGAGTATCTTGGATTCGTGAAAGGAGTTGTCGATTCCGATGACTTGTCCCTCAACATTTCTCGTGAGATGCTGCAACAGAACAAGATTCTGAAGGTCATCAGGAAAAATCTTGTCAAGAAGTGCATTGAGATGTTCAATGAGATTGCAGAGAACAAGGAGGACTTAAAAATCTATTTGATGGTTGAAAGTGTTTACTTATTTAGTCAATTGATGATAATATTTCGTATTTTAATAAATTAATTTTATAAAATGTATCGTAAATATTTATTTGTCAATGATTATGGAGTTTCATATAACAACGTCCACCAATACTTATTTTTCATTAGAAAGTTTTCATACCGATGTTTACTTAAACAATGCTTATGAGTAGCACCAAGATGTGAATTAGTAGTGAAGGTGCAGGGCATGAAAAGATGAGCGGACATTTTTTCCACATTCATATCATATTTGGATCTAATTCTTATATTTAGTAGTGAACTCAAGTGCCAAAAGAGTAGGACATCACAGATTTATTGATCATTCTCCGCAATTTAGTCGTTGATTACTTGATAGTATGATGTCGTAATGATGGACAAATGTCCAATTTAGCCGTTGATTACTTGATAGTATGATGTCCTAATGATGGACAAATGTCGCATTGAATCATAATTGGGCTTAGAATTTAAGCTTTGACGTACACTCCTAAGTCAAAATGAAGAATGTTAGATTTGAATGTTCAAAAAAATATATTAGTACACAATTATAATGCACACATAAATGCTTGATGGCAAGAGTATTGGCACTATAGGACAAGACAACGTTCATAACCCATAACACATGAAAATCATGAGAGCCACTAAAAAATAACTATGGGGGGAGAGGGAGGAGAAACATGAATCATGGATCGAGGCAAAGTATTCACTTTCTTAACTTGTATGTGAATTTATTGGAAAAGAGCATTTGATTCAAGCAAAAAGCAACATAATAAAGTACAGAACCTCCTCTCAGCACCACTTGATTATCGTTCCGCTCTAGCTCAATACTACTACAAAACACGAACGTCACAGCGAAAATCGCAGAGCAAGACTTGCAAATCATGCTCAGCGGCTATGAATGATGAAAGACATACATATATAGTACCATAACTCACACCCACATTACAACTTGAGGAAAACGAACTCCTCAATTGCAGAGATGTCCTCGATCCTCTTTAGAGTCTCCTTGCTGGGCTGGTCATCAACTCCACTTGCCATCACAGCTTGCTTTCGCGGGGCAATCCTACCAACGCTTATGAAACTGACATTGACATTCTCTTCTCCCAAAATGCTTCCTACTGTGCCAATCATACCTGGCTGATCAACTTGCCTGCACAATATGATGCTTCCCTCCAAGCTCACATCCACTTCGAAAGATCCCACCTTTGTGAGATGTGGGGATCCCATCCTTCACCCGCCCCTCAACCGTGATCTCCCCAGAATCTGAAATGGCGCTGGCAAATCTTGATTCCACATTTGCAATCTGAACCTGGACATACTCAAGAGGACTCTCTGGTGAACCATCTAAGATGACCCGCTCCTCTGTTATTCTCAGTCCTCTCTACTTAGTAGTAAAATCTGCATTGACCTAGTTCACAACGACATCGGATATGGGTTCGATTATACCCTTAGTAATCATAGCACGGAGTAGTCTAGTGTCGAGATCATCAAGTGCTCTTGCAGAAGCATATGTCACTTTTATGGTTTTTACACCACTCCCACCCCTAACTAATTGAACGGCCAATCTCCCAAGCTTCTCAGCAAGTACAACAAATGGTTTCAGCTCTGTAAGAACCTGCAGCCAAAAAGGAAATGTATAAAGAACTCAAGATTTATGTTACTCAAGCATATCTTGAGCCAAGTTCTGCCTTCTGGATCTTAAACAAAGCACCCTCAGGCATCAAAATCGTCATTACAGTCATCCAGAGTTACTTGTCTATCACACCACATTATTGACCCACTTCCCGAAGGAATCGACCAAGGGGAAGCATCTCTTAGAGTCTTCAAAAGCTCACTTCCTCTACTCATCTTGTACTGAGAGGAAGCTGGATTTGGGCCAAAGCCAAACATCAACGAAATTAAACAATTGTATACATATTGGATGATTCCAATCAACCACCTCGGTAAAAAATGTTTGCCGAAAAGATCAAACTTCTACCGAGCACCGACAATCATTCTCCTCCACGGTACATATCAAACAATTGGGCCAGCATATTTTACAAGTCCTCAAAATCTCACTTCCTCTATTCATCTCATACAAAGAGGAAGCTGGATTTGGGCCAAAGCCAAACATCAATGAAATTAAACAATTGTACACATATCGAAAATTGCAATTAATCGCCTCGAACAAATCTTTGCCAAAAAAAGATCAAACTTCTAGAGAGCACCCATAGTCATTCTCCTCCAAATCACACATCAAGCAAGTTCCATCACAATAATTATGCATCAGAGCCCAAGCCACGATAAGATATGTCAAATACTGAGAGCACATATATTGCAGATTGAGAGGAAACAGATTGGAGGATAAAAAGTTAGAAGTAGACCAAGAGATGCCAAACAGCCAAGTTGTAGAAAAAGTTCTTGATACCTCGCGGGAACCATCGGCGCATTGACAAAGCAGAGTAAGCCAACTCTCCTTTTAGAGCTCCAATGACAGCTTCAGCAATTTCAATAGCCTCTCCTTCCCGGCATGTCAAGTGACCGTTTTATATGCTTTCTAATAATATAGAGAAAGTTAAAGTTGGGTAAACCGTAACCGTTCACAAACCCGTGCTTCGTGGTACCGGCTCCAAGGTGTGGGATCACCGCGACTCTCTCGTGTTGTACCAACTTGCTGTCCTTCGCTGGTGACTCCTCTGTGAAGACATCAAGTGCCGCCTGCAACAAGGCTAGTATGTGCTTCACCTCCCAAGGCAACAAGAAGGAAACTCAACATTTCAGATATGAGATAGCAATACCCGAGCAACGGTTCCAGCATCCAATGCCATCACAAGAGCTTCTTCATCAATCACTCCTCCACGAGCAACATTGACAATTCGAACTCCTTTCTTCATCTTTGCAAAAGTCTCATCATTGAGAACCTTTGATGTAGCAGGTGTCAGGGGCATGTGTAATGAAATGAAATCTGCAGTTGCTATGGCTTCATCAAAGCCCACAAGTTCCACCCCCACCGCGCGTGCTCGATCTGCAGGGGCATAAGGGTCATGTGCAATCACATGCATACCAAGACCTTTGGCACGACGTGCAACTTCTGATCCAACCTTTCCAAAACCCATAATGGCAAGCGTTTTCCTAGCAAGGGACACACCCACATATTTGTTTCTTTGCCACTTTCCTGCATCAAGCAAAACAACCATATGTCAAAGACCAACATTGGTATAGCCTTAAGAAAATGTTGGCAACTCACTTTGTCCCCTATAAAACTTAAGCATTGACATAACTAAGGAGGCAAAATCCAAAAAACCCGTGCATCTCCTACCAATAGTAGCATGACAAGCTGCTTTAGCTCTTGTTTACTGATTGCACAACTCAATTATTCTTCTAGTTTTGCTTTATGGTATGATGTTGAGCAAACATGCATAGTGGTTGAAATTGCTATTCATATTGATCGTGCAGTGCCAAAGGTCAATTCCTTATCTCTAAAGACTTGAAGGCAACCCCTTGCTTGCAGCGGCCAATTCCATCAGCTCCAGCTGTTCATCCTCCATAAGGTCCATGGATTCCTTGGCAATTCTGCGAGCAGTGGCCTTCTCCACTGCAGCTTTTCGTCTCTCTTCTTCTTTTTCTCAACGAAGCTCTTCTTTTTTTCTCTTTTTCTCCGCCTTCCAAACAAAAAAACCAGAGAAGTTGGTAAAGAAAAGAGAAAAGAAGAGATGCTACTTAACCAATCAAATATCGCAAAAGAAACTAACTAGTGAAAATGCAATATCAAGCTCAAATACTTACCTTAGATTCTTTCTGCAAATACTACTCCTGTCGCTCTGATTCTCGCCTTTGCTCACGTAGCAATCTCTCCTCCTCTCTTTGCTGTTCACGCATCAACCTTTCTTCTTCCTTCCTTCTTTCATGATCAAATCTTTCCATCTCTTTCCTCATTCGTTCCTCAGACTGCAATAGAAAAATACAGGATATCGTACATGCCAAAGTTTTCTCCACAAAGCTCACATATCCTTAACACTCAAGACAACTCTTCAAAAAGGAAAAGGAGGAAAAGTGAGGGACGGGGAAAGAAAATCAGTCAATGTCCACAGTTTTCTCTCGATCTTCTTCGCATTAATAGGTTTCAGTATCCTCTGTTTTCCGCACCCACTCTCATTCCATCCACTTTCCTTCATTTCGCAAACAAAGACTAAAGAGAGAATCGAGCCAAAAGGAAACTCCTTTTGTCCCTTGTCACACTTTCATTGAGAACTCATGACGATCGGCAACCCAATGTGAAGGAAGATGGAAAGTATGATGACGAAAACAATGCCGAATACCTCCGATAAAACTCCAACATTCATGCAGAGAATATCCACTTAGGTTTAGTGCGATGGTTAATCTTTCTTTGTTTAATATCAGTTCTAAATGTGACCTTGTAAGCAAAGAAGGTTGTTATCTTTAAACGAAATCAATGTCATGAGTTCCCACCCATTGTAAAACAAGGAAGTAGGTACATCGACTGAGCTCTAGTCAAGTATGACAGTTTTTTCCTCCACGAATCAATCGAACAAGAATGCACACTAAACCACAGCGCCAATGAATCGCCAAGTCACACGTATTTGATAATGCAGGCTACCTTTCCTAATACATAACATGAGGAGGCAATTATATTGTTGATGCAGGGAATGACCTCTTAGTAAGACCAAGAAAAGGCCGAGCGAATGAACGATAGAAAATCTTTGGATCGGCGGAGATTGACTAATCAATGTGTGATATTCACTAATCGACCATATATAATAGAAAACTTCCCAGGGCAAAACTCTGTCAACATCCACGGCCATGTACCGTTCCAAGTGATTCACAGAACACACACCTCTCTCATTCTTCCTTCTTATAGCGATTACGGAAGTAGACTCCATGCTATTTATTTGATACATGTACAAGCACGAACCTCGGCTAAAAGGTTACCTTTATACCCAGTAGTGCCATTAACTGAAAAATGAACTCTGGGTGACCAGGCCAAGCCGCTCCTGTGACCAAGTTTCCATCGGTGAAGCAGCGATTGATTGGATCAGGTTCTAACCATGTGGCGCCGGCTAATACCATGTTGAGCTTCACAGCAGGATATGCTGTACATTTCTTCCCCTCCAACAAATCACGATGAATACACCGGTTATACCCTGATGATCTCAAGATACAATAACACATAATGCCATTCAACTTCAGAAAATTTTCATGTCAAATGCTAAAACTCAATAGGGCCTCACATTCCACTGGCTCTAATTTCATTTCATCACACTTTAATACCACACCAATCTGTTGAAAAGCCTTATACATTTAAACTTGAATAGCAGATAAGGGACATGTGCCTATCTCCGTGACTTTTTCTGATACATTCTACCTTAGTGTTCGATTGAAATATGGAGAAGTTCACAATCATAGATGCCAAGAGTCGCAGTTAAAGTAGTCGCCGCCACAAGAAGTTCCTCAAGATCATTATGAGCATTCTCAAAAGATCAATGAATTTATACAGAAACTCCTACAACTGCTACCGAGATAACATGCTAATCAACAGTTTTGTCCCATTATTAATATCCATTATCCATAAACTACCTTGAGAACACCAAAGAAGAGCGTAATCTGCTGCCCATGGCAAATGGAGGCAATTGGCTTCTTGGCCTCCATGAAATCCTTAACTAGAGCAATCACTTTCCCATCCAAGGCCAAATATTCGGGGCACGACCTCCGTGGATGACAAGGGCATCATAACTTGAGGCATCCAAACCCTCAAAGTCACTGTAAGAGTAAAATCATGGCCGGGTTTCTCGCCGTAAGTCCGGCCACCTTCAAAATCATGAATTGCGGTTGGGCAAGTGTCACCACTCTTCTTCTTGGGGCATCGCATCAACATGGCACCCTAGAGCTTGAAGAGACTGAAAAGGTACGTATACCTCATAATCTTCCATGTAGTCCTATAATAGCAAGCCATGGGCAAAAGGTTTTATCAAACTCCGCTTAAACCGTATGGCCTCGTGACATGTTAAGTAGAAGCGAGCTCGTGACAAACCGCCCAAATTCATGCACAAGCGCAACTACTCATAATGTCTTTTGCTCCCTTTCAGATAAAGTATAAATTCAACAATATGAGCAATGTAACTCGTTTTTCCTATTTAGTCATTCTTTGATTGAAAAGTGAATTTGATTAGTTGAATAGCAGAAAAATAAAATAAGTTAAATGAACCATCCATCAAGGATAAGGATAAGTATTGGGTCCATGACAGTCTTCACCTAGAATTGCTTAAGAGTAACCAGCCACGTGGAAGGACTACTCCTCCTGTGACAACTAACCCTGACAATCATAGACTCACCTAGAACAGAGATCTGTAATGTTGTTTAAAACAGAATGGCGGTAATTGACCCATGAATTAGATGGAACCAAATGCGGATTTAACTGAGTGGCTCAACTACTATTTTAATATAAAGAGCTAATCCAATGCAAGCTAGCGCCAATTCTTTTCAGGAAATATTTCTCTTCAATAATATTTTCACATATCATAATTACCATACTTCACTTCCATAACTCAAATACCGCCGACTCATCCGTACCACCAGCCTGAGACAATGACACAAGTAAATTCAACTAATCATCCCAATTATGTAATTAACCCGTATAAGCTCAATAAAATGTGTTACAATCCAAAACGACATCACTCGCACTTTTGCCGTCCATAACTCACTCTCTTGAGAAACTAGAAGCTTTAATTGACAGCCAAACAAAATGCACCGAAAAATGAAAAAAAAAAATTGAGTAATTTATTTGAAAACATTTTCAGACAATACTCTTGGAGCACATTCCAATACCGATATAGAGAGGTTAGGAAGTATCCAGCGATCCATAGCAGAGAACCAGCTCCAAAAAGCTCAAGTAAATAGAAAAAGATGGATTACTAGTCAATTGAAAAGAAATAGAAGCAGGAACACAAGTCATATACGCCATTACTGCCCAAATGTTCAGTAAATTCTCAACACATACCCCACATAAAAATAAGATCCGTTTTTCCGACCCGCAATGCCGCTGCCCAAAGCCTTCACAAGAGACTGGATGAACTAAGGATGTCCAGGGTATGCAACCCCGAGTCACAAGATTGCCATCGTAATATAGTGTGATGGCTCTCGTGTTCAACCCTGAGCACCCGCAGCAATCGCACAAGTCCCACAAGAGGATATGTTGTGCACTTGCAACCTTTAACAATATTTGCAGCAGCCAAAATCAATTGGCTATGACAAATAGCGGTAATCGGCTTTCCAGCATGAGAAAATTTGCTGACGAAGTCTACAACAGATTGACCCATCGCAAGATACTCCGAGCTTGTCCTCCGGCATGACTAGGCCATCATAGTCACCGAATTCGATTTCAGCGAATGTGGCATTTAATGTAAAATTGTGCCCCTGAGACTCGGAATAAGTCTGCACAGCGTAGAAGGTAAAGCTCAAAAAGGAGTAATTAACGCCTACAGATTGAGAAAAGACAAACCAATGTCCCAGCTCTTTAAGAGCTCAATGGAGATTAAAGATGATATATGTAAGCAATAAAAGAAATCTATGAGGCTGAAAGTCTGATATGTAAATTATCAAATGTTGTAGTATGGTTTCTTCTATATATACATGAGAAAAGAATTACATGAGTATTTTGATATTGTTAGTATAGATAGATGTTGAAATTATTAAAAAGTTCTCGCAGAACCGAGAAGATATTTTAAATACATCATTGATTTTTTCTTGTGTGTAAGAAAAATAAAAATGTCCATAATCTCCTTGCAATCCACATTACTTCCAAAACAAGCGCCGCATCTTTTGTAACAATGATATGTCCCCATACTGAATGCGTTTGTGAAAATAGACAATCATACAACATCCCTTTGAATTCCTAGGCTACCACACAGAAATAGATACATTACAGGTTCTCATAGCAATTGGACAGTAGATTATTCCACGGATAACAGAAGTCCAAGGACTTGGATTGCTGAAACTAAAATACAGGTAATGACTTAAAAAAATGCTTGAAGCAGAACGGGTATCTAGACGATTTTCCTAGTCAATGAGAGTTACTTATGGACACTGAGATGTATAAGGCCAATGATAAGAAGACAAGTATGACTGTGAGATGTTGACATATGCTGTAAGGGCAAAGAGTGTTCTCTTTTTTCTTTTTTAACCCAAAAATATGAAGAGGACACTTTTTGAATGCTTTGAATTTCATGTGAGAACATGAAGAGACTTGTTCTAAATCATGCTATTGACAGGACTGTCTTCTAGTTCAGTTAGGTCTTTCTATTTTCTTTTGTACTTCATCTAATTTTAATATTTAATGTGAACTTAATGGGTAGCTTGAAATATTTTTCTATTTATACCAGTGCTTACTTATCACGTACTCTTTTTGGACATTAGTTTAATGACTATGATACAATGACATACATGCTCTTCAAGTAATAGCCTTTTTCAACTCGATGTAGATCATGCTCAGCATTTCTAATTTAATTCATCCGCCTCTGCAATATTCACATTGATGTAGAACAATCATAAATGCTTTATGAATTTCCTTTCTTTCTCAAGAACTTGAGATGAGATCACATGTAGATGCTCAAACAGCAGATTCTCACTTTGTCACCTAGTGTACCACGGGACTCATCTAGCACATTCAATATGATGTAGTTGACAATAACTACCAAGGAGAGAGAAGCGAAGTTTGACGGGGCACATGAATTCAATCAATCATTCAACAATAACAGGTCTCATTAAAGTCTGCTAATATCAAGCGGAAAATCAACAAAACTAGGAGTAAGGTTTTATTCCCATCGGGTTGGCAGTCATGTCATGTAACGCAGCATCGCTAAGAAAGTGAAATTTCAAAACGCCCATTGTACTTTGGACCATTTAGAAAATGATCAGAGTATGTATATTTTTTTCAACTCAATCAGAGGCCATGTACTTCTCAAATAGGCGAAATAGCACTTCTGCAGGTCTTCGTTACTTTATAGGTATGTTGCATTCCCTGTAGTATCAGACGCTTGTAAGATAATCCTTAGTGCTGTTAAAGGAATCTAAACTTAAATGCCAACCACTTGTGCTCGGATTTATTTGTTTCCATAAGAGGACCCCTTCTCCTATTGTGATGCGACTCGTGCGTTTTAATGAAGCAAACGAAACCTTGATAGATGATTCAGAAGGAGACACCATACATACATGAACGGTATAGATGGATTTACAACCGAAAGACGTTTAGAGTATCAAGTTACCAATGATCCAAAAAGGTGCCACGTTACATTTTATCCTTACTCGAGACATCCCATCATCGTGGTCAATAACCTATTTCTAATCGAACACACGATGGCCAAATTTAGAACTCTGCTACAAATCTTCAAGTTCAACTAGTTTAAACTTCTCAACTACGGTTCACTTACAAAGGCAACCCGTTCTCGAAAACGGGCGTCCCCAACAGAATCAAGGAACACTAAAGCAAAGCCAGAGAAACTAGAATCTCTCCTCCAACGCCATCAGC
This sequence comes from Eucalyptus polyanthemos subsp. polyanthemos, assembly GCA_017140185.1. NCBI lineage: Eukaryota > Viridiplantae > Streptophyta > Magnoliopsida > Myrtales > Myrtaceae > Eucalyptus > Eucalyptus polyanthemos. The sequence continues at coordinate 60,998,419 of CM029459.1, read as the reverse complement.
TGGAGAGAAAGACACGGATAGACACGGACCAAAAAAACGAGAAGAGACGTAAAGGAGCTAGATTAGCGGGACGGGGGGGACAGAGAGAGACCTAGTGACCGCTCATCTGGTGAACGGCGGTGCGACAAACATTGACCTGACGAGGACGTTGTGAGATATGAGCAGAGTCCGCAGCCGAACGATCGGTCGAGGCTTCAGCGGAGGTGGAAAGGGCGTCAGCCAAGGCGGAGGCGGCGGTGGGCGTTGGCGTCGGAGTCGGGGGCGACGGAGTTGCGAGAGGGCATCGGGGCGGAGGCGGAGGCGGAGGCAACCACCTTGAGGAGCGTCGGAGTCGCGAGAGGGCGTCGGGGGCGGAGGCGGAGGCGAAGGCGGCGTCGTCGGCGTCGGAGTCGGGGGCGACGGAGGCAACCGGCTTGAGGGGCGTCGGAGTCGAGAATGGAGAGAGAGAGCAGAGGAGGGGTTTTTTTTGTCCCAGGGTTTTTTTTTTTAAACCACTAAAATTGAATGTGATGTACTTGCTTTAAGAATGATGAGAACAACGAAATTGTTAATGTGATATATTGTTATTTGATGCTGTCCATACATTACTTATCAAAGATATACCCTTCTAATTGTTGGAAGGCACAATGAAAGTATAATATTTTTACTAATGGAGATCACCAAGGGGAAGCTTGTGATTAAGCGTGGGAGTGTGCTAATGTTTCATCCAGGGGTGGGCGCAATGCTCCAACTTTTCTATTGTAATTTAGTTAAAGCATTGAACTTTAAATAAAATGAAGTTGAAAGAACTGGGCAACCACCAAGCCAATGATGTCAAAACCAATGTACATATATGTTAAGCATGACTAATATTGTAAAGAAGAGAAGTGTTAAAAAAAGTCATAAATCTTTTGTATTTGTATCAATTTAGTCGTAAATCATTTTACTTAGAGCAAATTCAGTCATTTCTGATCAATTTTGGCCAGATTTTGCTGACTAGATGTCAGTCGGTGATGTGACCCAATTAGTGCTTGACGTAGATAACTTTAATAATATTTTAATATTTTTTATTCTTTTTTTTTTTTTCTTCTCCCCCTTCTTCCAGCTGGTCACCAACCACCTCTCTAGTGGCTTTTGAAAAAGAAGAAAAATCTTTTGATTTATACTTGGCCAAACCTATTGATGGTTGAGGTGAATCAACCTGTTCTTCTTAAATACGCTGATTCAGCCTCGACCTTGTTGGCCGTCACCTCTACCCGGTCATTGACTGGTGACTAGTTGGAGGAAGGAAGAGGAAAAGGAAAAAAAGAAAAAGAAAATAATAAAAATAATAAAAATTAAAATATTGTTAAAAGTTGTCAACATCAGCTCCGATCAGGCTATATTAGTCGATCGGCATTCAGTTAGCAAAATCTAGCCAAAATTAATTGAAAATGACTAAATTGGCACAAAGTAAAAATATTTAGGATTAAATTGACACTAGAAAAGAGTTTAGGACTAAATTGGTACACATATAAAAAATTTATGACTTTTTTAACACTTCTCCCTAGTGTAAACCTTTAGGAAATTGCCGCTGCATCTTTAATGGAATGCGAGGACTGCGCAATGCCACCTAACCTCAAATGAGGTTTCACACGTTATGTAGAGGTTGCCTTTTGTGGTGGCGCGAGATTGATTTATTGACTGCTTTTTTCTTTCTTGTCTTCCGCACTCCCGCCCATCTTCAATAACTTGAACTCGCCAAAGTGATGCCTGCACCGATGGGAAAGGATCCGCTTGCTCTTTATTTGCACGGATTAATGATTTGGATGAATATCACATCAAATGGAAACACTAATAATGTGACATCCTGAAATTCGACCCCGTTTCGATAAAGTGAAATGGGCATTTCGTCGGCGTGCCTACGGCCTTTTTCTCTAAGCTGATCACTCACGAGTTAACTAACCTATTGGGTGAAGCCGTTAAGGGATGTATCAGCTGTAAAATCCCTAAAAGCTACCTAATTTGTTGGATTGAGCTAAAATCACGTCTGATCGATTTTTAACCACGAAATTGAACTCGATTTCGGGAATCGAATTTTAAGCGCATCATAATTCTTATTTTTAGGATCCTGTCTCATCGCTCGTCAATTTATTGACGGGTCCGAAATTTCAAGAAAGAAATTATCGGAGGAAAATTGAAGACCAAAATAAAATAGAAAGGAAAAGGAAAAGAGAAAAGGAAAATTGCATAAAGGCATTATGTATTTCCTTTTCTTTTTCCTCTCTCTCCCTCTCTTTTCTTTTCTTTCTTTTTTCTTTTTCTCTCTCTCTCTCCTCTCCCCTTTTTCCCTCCCCCTCGTGCGAATTGCCCCCACCGCTCACTTTCCCTCTCTCCTCTTTGACCGGTCCAACCCTATCTCTTCCCTCTCTTCTCTCTCTTCTTCTTTTCCCCCCTCTCACGACAACTTCCTTCTTCCTTCTTCTCTCATGTTCGTGCGAACAAAAACCAGGAGCTGAAGAACGAAAGCTGCAGCTCGCCGTCGCTGCTCCGTCACAACTCGTCCCGCCGCCGCATCGCTGCCCACGCCGCGCCCGCGTGCTCGTCGCCGTTCCGCCGTCCGCGCATGCCCAGGCCGCGCGAACCAGCCGCTGTTCGCCCCTGTTCCGCACCGACCAGCCACCCTCCGGCCACCGTGGGCCACCGCCTAGCCCCGCTGGACCTCCCCCGTGACCCCCTCGCCCTCCGCCGGCCTTCCCTCGCCGCCCTAGCCGCCGGGACAGCCCCGATCGGCTCCGTCCAGCAGACCCACGGAGTGGGTTTCAGCGACTTCGAGCCCACTTTTGGGCCGTTTCTGGGCCCTGGATCCGCGAGTCGCTTTAGGAACAATCGTTCCTCGCGTCGCCGCCGTCGGATTGATCCGACTTGCACGCGATTTGGTGAGTAATCTCACTAATCTTGGATTAGTTGACTAATTATGCTTTAAGGTTGGTTTAGTTTTAATTAATTATGTTTAGGTTGTTAGATTAGAATTAATTAGCAATTATTAGTTAATTGTGATGTGATTTAAATAAATTGATTGCGCAATTAGCAAGTAGACGTGGTCTACTATTTATTGGAAGCATCTCGGGAATTTTCCGACCCCTAATTGGGCTTCAATTTGGTGATTCGGGCCTAAGTGAGATTTTTGGGCATTTAAATATTAATTTTTGGAATTAAATTAAATAATTATTTATTTTCCGAAAATTCAAGGGAGATGGTTCGGAACCGGAAAATTATGCTGATGATTGTGGTGAAGTTCGTTTATTTAATGGGACTTTATTTTAAGCTAAATTGAATTTTTAATATTAATTAATTTTCGAAATTAATTAAATAATTATTTATTTTCCGAAAATTTAACTGGGATGGCTAGTGACCGGAAAATTATGCTGATGACCGTGGTGAAGTCCGTTTATTTAATTGGGCCTTATTTTGAGCTAAACGGAATTTTTTATATTTATTAATTAATTTTCGAAATTAATTAATTAATTAATTATTTTTCGGAAAATTAAGATTGAGATGGCCGATGACCGAAATCTCGTCGATTGTCGTGACGCAGTCCGTTTATTTATTTGAGCTTTGAATTGTGCCAAATTGAATTTTGAAAGTGGTCGAGTGGGACCGTAAAGCCATTGATTCTTGAAAGTGGTCGAGTGGGACCGTAAAGCCATTGATTCTTGAAAGTGGTCGAGTGGGACCGTAAAACCATTGATTCTTGAAAGTGGTCGAGTGGGACCGTAAAGCCATTGATTCTTGAAAGTGGTCGAGTGGGACCGTAAAGCGAATTGATTCTTGAAAGTGGTCGAGTGGGACCAGTAAAAGCCATTGAATCTTGAAAGTGGTCGAGTGGGACCGTAAAGCCATTGAATCTTGAAAGTGGTCGAGTGGGCCGTAAAGCCATTGAATATCGAAATTGGTCGAGTGGGACCGTAAAGCCATTGAATATTGAATGTTGTTGAGTGGGACTCACGAATAGCAATAGCTTGAATGACCAAGGAAATGGTCGTCGACATGTAATCGACGAAGTCGATTGATCATTGTTTTGATTTGATGTTGTGAATTGATTGACTGAATGGGAATGACCGTGAGTGGTCTTGTTGGCTTGTAATCGACTAGGTCGATTTGATCGATCTTTGATCGGTGATATGATTGCTTGAGTGCTTATTGTAAATTGTCCGACTTGCGGTGGGATCGATGCTAAGGTACGTCTTGACCTATGCGTGTTTAGGCAGCCTTTAGTATAATGGTTCACTAATCAGGCTTAGTGGGGTAGAACTCGCCGAGACGTAGTCTCATCCCGGTTGGGGAAAACCATTTCGGACCCCGCTAAGGAGCCGAGGAGGAAGAGTTGGAGAAGGATTTTTTTGGGAGAAGAAGACAATCTCGAGAGGGGCCGTGAGTACGGCCTAGATGGACTGAAATTTTATCTTCTTTGATATCTCCATTTTGATGTGAATAGAGTTTAGAATAAAAAGTTGTGAAGTGTTCTGGTTTGTGGTTTGTATAAAAGTTTGGTTATAAATTTCAATATGAAAAATATGGCTCTGCTTTTCTATCCCATCGTTTTATTGTCTGGGAATTTTAACTGCTTCCGCATGTGCTTAAAAATGAAAGGGTCGGCGATACATTGTCCTGGGATATAGCATTATAAAATCGACCAAGTGAAACGGATGTGTGCGTGCTTGAGGATCGGGGCGTGACAAATAAGATGATAGGGGATCTCATCCTTACACCGATGTTGATAATATGGGTACCGTTTGGACATTAATCCTTCACATGTTCACATTTCAGGTTGATGGCATGTCATGTTATTGTCCAATACGTTTAGCTAAAGATTAGAAGGCACTAAGGGAATGTAGAATTTCCATCTACGTACTTTCATAGGCACAAAGAATGTTCATACCCTGATAAGGACTCTTATGGCTAAAACGCCATTATGGAGATTTGGGTTTGCAGCTTACTCAATCCTTAGTATCGATGGGGTATTTTGGAGGTTCGAGGTTTACTTATTTAAGATGAGCTTTTCTCATAGAAATCGAGTGTTAGAATAATTCATAAAAAGGAAAATGTTAAAGGATGTAGTTAGGGTACTTGTTGGGCGTCATTAATTTTGCTTTGGAAAAATAAATCTGTATATTTGAAGTAAGTGGCTATTTTCGAAATTTGGGGTTGCTCGATTTTCAGCATATACTTGATACGCTTTATTTTTTTTATTGTTAGTGGTTTTAACTAGTGCCTCTGAGGTATTTTATTAACAAGACCCTTATAGCATGGAGATTACCGGAATTACTTGATCAAAATTAAAGTAAGTATCGTACTAACTCAGAAAAAAAGATGTCAAATAATGAAATTTAACAAATATCCTTACTCTTTAACATTTGCCTTTCTATCAATAAGTAAACCTTAAACACCCAAAATGCCTTACTGATATGATCAATCAGGCAAGACGCGAGCACAATTGAATGAATGACTTAAATATTTTGCAATCTCCTTTCTTCCCATGTTGAATCAACCCTCATAAGTACACACTTGTATTTTCGTGGGGCAAATTCGCAAAATGATTACAACATATGGTAGTTTCCATTTCAATTTATTGGAAGCTTCAAGGGGGAAGGTGCCTCCATTGCCCCAATGGTGACAAGACAAATTCAAGACGATTTCAATTGGTGTATTTTATCTGTAGATTATATGGTGTTGGTAGGTGAAACCCATGCTGAAGCTAACCAGAAACCTGAACTTCGAAGGGAAACTTCGTAAACCTTGGGGTGTAAGTCTAGGAACTATAGGAACTCAACGAAACCTCGAGAAAATTGGACATCAAGGAGTACTGAGGAATGAATCCTTCCATTAACTTCGATCTAATTTGACAAAACTGAAGATCATGCCGACAACACCTTGAGAATGCTTCGTAGGACATGACATTCGAGAGAAAAGGCAAGATTTGAAATCAATTAATGCAGGCAAAATTAGGGACTGCCAACCAATCGAGGATAATATGAGAGGAGGTCGTTTGAGATGTTTCGATCACGTCGAACGGAAGTCCTTTGTGTGGATGCCTCGGCAAGGAGATATGAACAAGGAATGAAAACAATAGAGAGGAGGGGTATTGGCAAGAACTATTTAGAGCTTGTAGAAGATCTAATAAAATATCAAAGGTAGCGACTCAATAGGATTTCTATAACCGACAACATTGGAGGACAGAAAGCCTCAAGCTTTGAAGATGTCCTGTGGATTTGGGTCAGTTGAGCAACTAATCCATCAGACAACTGGGTAGCAGCTACTCAGGCTAGAGACCGAGTTTGTAGTGAGAGTTACAGTTCTAATGTTCCCTTATATCTGCAGTTTTTATTTGATGCTGAGGTTGGAGGTAGACCGCCTTGATGTAATAATGCTGTATTTTCCATATGGATGAGAATTGAGCAGTTTTTATGGCGAAAGACATAACAAATTGTTTTGTTCCGTGTGGAATAAGTTCTTGCTTTCATCAAGTGTCATCCTCTATGACAATCATTTGGTTGGCTCTCTCTTTCATTTCATGCTAGTTGTTGTTACTGATTAAAAAACAGTAAACCATAAACAAAAAACTAGAATCTATATTTTTCAGATGAGGAAGAGAAGCACAGAGAAAACAGAGCACAAACTTGCGTACATCAGTTTTCTAAAGAAAAACTGTCAAGTACAACCACTAAATACAAAGCAAAAACTGCTCACGTACGTGCAACACATAACTGCACACAAACGTGCTATTAACTTCCTAGAAAATAACAAAAACACTAAACAAATAACTAAATTGAACTTGGCTGTTTTTTAATAAAAAAAAAAAAACAGAGTAAAAACAGAGGAAAAAACAGAGCAGAAAACAGCAGCAACATTGAGACATTCCAATCCAACACTAGTCTGATCGCTCGAAATATTGTTTTGAATAGTCTAATGAATCGAGTCTAGCAGAGATTTCAGCAAAAATTATTATGTCTGGCAGTGAGAAGTTATGGGGTACCATGCTTAAACAGAGACGTGCTTCTAATCATCAAATGTGCATGAATTTGTACAGTTTAATTGACATGGAATTCTCAAGTCATAGACAGTAGATAAATACACTCTAACCTGCTTGAGGTTCGGTCTCGTGCAACAGAGGCTTGAGATGGCAGCTTAATTGATCCCTCCATAGCAGAAACTCTGGCAAGATAGATGTTTAACAGCAGCTGGGAAGGGAAGGAAATAGAAAACCTAGACAAACATTTCTAATCTCAGCATCAAATAATATTCAAACAAAGGAAACAATTATATAATGATTGCAAGAAATCCCATCCTGCACTACTAATTTATTTCCAGCCACCCTAAGTCTCAACTGAGGACCAAAGTCCAGAATACTTCAATGCCGAGTGAAGATGGCCGAGTTGAGGACTGAGCTGTTCCAGAGCAGACCTGACCGAACTGGCTGAAGCTCTCTTCGTCCAACAGTCATGTTCAACATTGTATAGAGAAGACATTGCGGCAACTATAACCGCATATTGTCCTGATTTTGTACAAATTACAGAGGGAAATCATGCACGATTGCTCCAAGCGCCATATTAGTCTCTTCAATCGTTTGCCATCCAAAGATTTCTCTAGCAGAATCCGTCGTACCCTCTCTTTAGGACGAATACCCTGTTATCAAACAGAAGTAGAAGAAAACAGAGCACCTCAAAACCCATCATCAACCCGCTCATCAGAATCACGAATTTTACACATATTGAACATGCCGCCGCCATCATAGAACAGAGACCATTCAATTTACTCGATTGTCACACAGACCGTCACACTTCCTCATGCTTGTCTTCATCGTCTTCATCTGAATCCTTCTTCTCTCTTCTTCAAGTAACCCCACTTCCTCAGCACCCACACACATAGCCTCACCATATTCCCCATGAACACCACCCCCCCTCAGGCACAGCTAGCACACCACCGACACGTCCGTCACGTCCTTCAGCATCCCCCGCGTGTCAGCCAGCGATATGTTGCGCAGCACTATGAAGTACCTGATCGCCTGCCCCGTGATCACTAGCCACATGATCACCATCTGGGTCCACATCCAGCGTAGCCGCTTTATTGGAAGCCCGCTCAAGAGGAGCAGGATGATGCTGAGGCAGGACAGGAAGGCCAGTGGGTTGAAGATCATGAACTGTCCGTAGGCCATCCGCTGGATGTGGGCCATGATAGAGGTGCCCGCCATGTGCGGCTCCTTCACCGGGTTGCCGTTGGCATCGACCTTGCAGTCGTCCTGCTAGACACCTCCCGGCGGTGTGGTCGCACCTTAGAACGCCACTGTCGCTGAAGCAACCACCATGAGTGAATTTCTCCTGGCTCAGCCAATCGGCTTCCATCGGGTGTAACGACCCGGGCCCACTGTGTGATATTGTCCGCTTTGGACACTGAGTCCTCACGGCTTTAAAACGCATCACGCAAGGGCAAAGCGGACACTGAGTCCTCACGGCTTTAAAACGCATCACGCAAGGGCAAAGGGCCATCCCGCGGGCCTTCCCTCTCCCAAGCCATAATATTGTCCTCTTTGGGCCCCGCACTGGCGCGGACACGCACCGCCATCCCAGTCGGGCCACCCTCAAGGCTTTGTTCTCAGCACAGCGGAAGCATGTGTGAAACGCTTCACACAATTAAAGGGACCCAAGCCTTATAAACAAGGCTCAAGACTCCCCCCTAAGAGATGTGGGACAGGAGAAATGCCCTTAGCCTCACCAGCGTACTGCCGAGGCGATCTTAGGCGATCTTAGGCGATCTTAGTCCGTCCCTTCGTACTGCCCCGGGTCTGGGTCGTCACATTCTCCCCCCTTAAGGCATAGCGCCCTCGCTGTGGCCCCACACGCTGCGGGAGTCGGCTCTAATACCATTTGTAAGGACCTGGGCCCCACCGTATGATATTGTTCGCTTTGGATCACCCGCCCTGACGCGGACGAACCGCCATCCTAGCCACGGTCTTTTCCCTCATGGTTTTAAAACGCGTCACGCAAGGGCAGAGGGCCATTCCACGAGCCTTCCCTCTCCCAAGCCGTTATATTGTCCTCTTTGGGCCCCGCACTGGCGCGGACGCGCACCGCCATCCCAGTCGGGCCACCCTCAAGGCTTTGTTCTCAGCACAGCGGAAGCATGTGTGAAACGCGTCACACAATTAAAGGGACCCAAGCCTTATAAACAAGGCCCAAGACTCCCCCCTAAGCGATGTGGGACAGGAGAAATGTCCTTAGCCTCACCGGAGTACTGCCGAGGCAATCTTAGTCCGTCCCTCCGTACTGCCCCGGCTCTGGGTCGTCACACTGGGGGTCTTCTTAGAGCACTCAGTTTCTTTGATAGGGGTTTCCTTAAAGTACCTCATTTCTTTGGCGGGGCTTTCTTGGTGGAGAGTGATGGGGAGATTTTAGGTGATCTTGAGGTGGTGGTGTGGGAGGTCATTCTTGGTGGTGGGTCAAGAACTGGATCATAGTGATATGGGACTGATTGGATGTCTCTGGAGAGTGAAGCTCCTGAGCTTTGAAGGGATGTCTCAATTTCAAGAACTCTCAAGCCTCTGGGACTCTGCTCAAGAATGTCTAGTGCTGTGAGGCCACTTGAGTTTGGTGTGTTCACCTCGAGTCCTGGGATTGTAAGCAAGAACTTTTATCATCTGCACACAAATTTTTGGGGATAAATTCCCCAATGTAAGATTACTAAAGTCCATGTCGCTGGTCTCAAGATTGATCCTGGGAAGAGAAAGGTCCGGGGAAGTTCAAACCAGCAACAATCTGGTTCCCGTTGGTTGCTCGCTAATGGAATGGGAAAGAGCAATAAGCATCCGTTTCTGAAGTCGAAGACTGCTTCTTCTAAATCTACTGCCCCAGCAAAAACCAAGGCACAGCCTGGTGACACATTGTGGAGCATCTCATCCCGTGTTCATGGAACTGGTGCTAAATAGAAGGAATTGCCGGCTCTTAAACCACACATACGCAACCTCGACATTATTCTCCCAAATGAAACCGTCAGGTTGCATTAAGTTGGGGGTGCGAAATGGAACTTCTGGAAAGAGGCTTGGTTTGCCAAGCTGGGTTGAGTGAAGTTTATGAGCTGCGTTAGTTGTGGGCTTGCTGATTGAAACCACACATTGTGGTTGTCTAAGACAGATGAAAGTACTGGCTCCTGCCTTTGAGAGTTCTCTTACCTTCCCAATTGTTATGGACTGATTATCACCAGTCTAAGGTACAAAAGATCTGTCTATGCAATTGTTTTCATCTCTCTGTTCTTCCATCCCCTGTCATCAGTTTGCATATGAACAGTAATTTTCTGTATTTTGTGTGGGATGATACGCTACCAATCCTTTGTCTTGTGATTAGGAACAACAGATCGGTCCATGAGATTTTAGGTTCCATTTCCACCTTGTCCCTCCTCTACTTGTCTATATAAAGAAGAGAAGATCCTTTGGCAAGCAGTTATAATATCAGAGCTTGAATGTTGTTTTAGAAGAAGCACACATTCTGGTATGTGAACATTACATATGAAACTAGCGCTGCTTCGATTCCGACCTTTGAGGGAGGATCAGCTTGCATGGTCTGCGAATAATAATGGAGTGTTTTTTGTGAAATCTGTGTATCACTTCATTAAAAGTAGGCAGGGAAAGATCGTGTAAGAAGTTCATGTAAATGGTGTGACTGCATCATGGTTTGGTGCCATGGGGTTAAAATTGATCAGACAGAGAGGCTCACTAGCTTTGATCAAATGGCTTTTGGACATCTATCAGCATTGGAGAAGAATATGAAGGACGCATAAAAGAAGTGTTGATGCTTTTGAGGTAGGTGGGTTCGGTTGCTTGGTGGAATTGGAAAGAGTGGTGAAGCTGCATGAGGCAAATCATGGAATGGCCCAATTTTGCTTTTACCTACTAATTTGCAGCATACATAGGAGTAGATCAGATAACTTTGTGGCCACGCCTTCCCATTCTCTTTAAAAATATTTGGCTATTTGGGCGTGACTATCTCTGATGACGAGAGCTTGAGAATAATGCGAGATGGACTCTGCGTTTGGTAGTAGTATCATTAAATGGTTCGTACAACTAGTGGTACTCAGAATGATCTCATGACATAAGGATTAAGTTAGAAAGAACATAGGCATCAAGACTATGCAGTAATCCTTTGTCCCACCAGGTGAATACACTAGATCTTGATATTAACCCTAGATCTGCACCAACTCACACACCCTGATATCTGCTTCTTGAGCTTTCGCGGATTTTTCACATTCTGGAGGACGAACGCGAGGAATCGGATGGTGTGAACTAGAAAAACAATGGCTACAATGCCAATCCAGACATACATGGAGTTGCTAACCACTCTTGCGACCGGCCTCATTTTAAATTCATGATCCAGGTTGTCGGCCAAGATGGTCACCATGGACTCAAGGTAAGTCAGCGCCATAAAAGTGATGGTCATCCACATTGTGGCCATCAGAATCCACACCAGAACCCTCTTCCTCAAGGGCAAGCCACTTATGAGCAAGAAGATCGTGCTAAGGGATGCAAGAAAAGCTATGGTGTTGTATTTCCAGAACTTTGGGTAACCATCTGCATAGTTTGCAACCATTGTCGATGTTCCTGCGTAGTAATAGATGGTGCCGTTTTCGTCTTTCTGATCCTCGTTCCACACGCCGCCGGGAGGGTTAAGGCCGGCTTGGTAAGCCATGGCTGCGATCACGGTGGCAGCTACCTGTTGGGACGTGAAAGAAAGATCTAGATTGTGAATGAAAAAATAGTTTTTCGACTATATTTATACATTTGAAGATCATCGAGTCAAAGTTAGTCATTCCAACAAATGCACAAATTCAATTGATATATATATACTAGAAAATTGTGGCGAGCTCTCTACATAAATAGAGCTCATGGATTAAACCATGAAAAAGCTAAGTGTATGAATATATACATATATGAGAAAAAAAATGAAGATATTTTGAAATTTGAACGTCTTTTTATAAAGGTTGCTATTGTTTTTTTTTTGGTTAAGAAAGGTTGCTATTGTTGTTAGAAAGAAAATCAAAATCTAATAACTAAATGTGTGGTGGAAAATAAAACACACTTACATTGCAGCCGCCAACGACGTTCCGACGAGGTTGTTGGCCCTCATCTGTCCGGTCATTTGCAACCACCCAAAGAGGAAGAAGGAGAAGAAGAAAAAAAAGAAAAAAAAAAGAAAAATATAATAAAATTATTAAAAATTAAAAGAAATTCTGAATCGCAAAAGAATTTAAGGTCTTACCAAACGGAATAAAAATTTTGGATAGGTACCAAACGCTTTCAAATACTCAAAAACTCGTCGAGGGAACAAAATTAAAAAAAAAAAATCATTTCTAAGTAAAAAAAAATTCCGGGAACAAAATGGTTACGAAATAGCCCCTAAGTTGTTGAGAATATATGGAGAAGACAAAAGATTGAGTCTTTTAGAAATCCTCTTTACTTTATGTATTAATATAGATATTTTAAGAAATCACACAACTACTTCACATTTAGAGTTTTAGATTTTCTTTAAGTACCATTACTTTCTTAGATATTCATCAACTTGTTTCGTCTCTTCTCACTATTAGATTTCTTATATCACCCTCTATTTTTTACTTTTTAATCATAAGCCTTCTATTATTGTAACTACTCATCTTCTTTCTCAACATAGATATTTAATTATGAGCAGTTTAGTACATATGTAGAAAACATTTTTAAGAAAACATAACTATTTATTTTAAGCGATACAAATGATCATTTTAAGAAAATATTTTATGAATCATCCATTTTTCATGAAACAAACAGAGAGTTTAAATTAATTAACTGTGAGCTATGATGTTAATTGTAATAATAGTTATCAGCAAATGCTACTCCAAGAGATCTAGCTAAAGCATTACCATCAGAGAATCACGCCTCTTCTCGATCTTGTGTATGTCTTCCTTCTGCTTCCTGATTTCATCCGCTAAAGACAGTGGTGGAACCGCCTCTACCGGAGGAGTATCGGTGGAGAGAGGTTCTACAGATGCTAGGTCAACTGTAATAGTTGGGTTCTCCTCATTTGTTTTATCAACAACTGCTTGGTGAGGGAATCTTATGGCTCTTAGAGCTCTAGCATGTACTAACAATTCTCTCAATTCAATGACTTTGAAATCCTTGGGAAAATATTCCACTATATCCAGAGCAGAGAAGCCATTTCTATTCACTGTGTTCACATCCACTTCACTTTGAAGCAGATATTTCACTGTCTGCACAAAAAGATGAGCTTCTTATCAGTCATAAAAGAAACAACAAACAAAGATATTTCTTGTAAGTTACTTTAATCAATAAATCCACTGAAATTTGAATGCAGAAAGCTTGAATCTATAGAAAAATGAGAATGAGCTGGATTTTATCTGCATAAAATGTTCAGTTGGAATGCGATATCTGACGTCGTCACAATTTCGAAGCAATTCAAAGCAAAAAGGATTACCTCTACTTGCTTGTTTGCTGTGGCCAAATGCAAAATGGTATTACCCTCATCATCCTGAGCTTTCACCAAATCACCATCTCTCACCATCTTCACCAGGACTTTCAGAGCCTCCAAACGATTATGAGTCACTCCCAGATGGAGAGCGGTTTGGCCGTGGCTTATCTTGTGCTCAGCAGCCTCTGGTCTCGCCTTCACCAGCTCTATCACGATGTTGCTTCGGCCCTTCATCATGGCTAGATGAAGTGGGGTCCACCCATCTTCGTCATGGACAAGGCATGCAAGGGGGTTTGATTGTAACAATTCTCTCGCTATTTCGACATATCCGTTCGCAGATGCCCAGTGAAGAGGTGTACGTCCCTGCAATAGTGAAGTGCTTAGCTATGGAGCATTCTTATTGAGAGACATGTTCATATGATTTATATATATATCACATTTTCAAATTAAATAGACCAAGCTACTCAAATTCACTGGTGTCTGTAAGATCTTTCAGGTTGAATTAACCTGGAAATCTATGACTTGATTTCTGTTTGAATTTTGTTAATTCCCTTGAGATATATGATGGGTTTGATTTCTCAAAGATCATGAAAACTGGAAAGGAAAATGCTGCATTGCATGTGCAAAATCTAATTTGACAAGCAAGATAGTCTTATTTATGTAGAGATATTCCATGGAAATATAGTTTATAAATTACTTTACACATGGCTAAAAGCCTAAAACTTGCATAAACCTAATCAAAAGAGTTGCGATTCCACCGATTATCTGGTTTGTGAGGATGACTGGGTTCAGTTTGATATGACAAAAGGATATCAGACAACCACAATCAAGGTTTTCGCTTCGACATACCTGCAAGTCCAACTCCATAGCCAAATCCCTTTTATGAGCCAAAAGAACCTTGGCAAAATGTACATGACCTTGCATACAGGCCACATGCAATGGAGTCTCATCGAAGCAAGTGACAGGAGCCCAAGCCAGGATGAGTTGGTCTTCTTGCAGCAACTGAGCTAACGACTCGACGCACCCGCCAAGCGACGCTTCATAGAGCCTCCTCTCTCGGTGGCTTCTTTCAAATGCTGAGGAAGCTTGTTGATGCGATGGCGAGGACGGCGACCTCCTTCTCGGGCTTGTGATCGATGACATTGGTCCCAGCTTGTGGGTGAACTCGAAATCGCTCGGGTTGATCGCCTGAAGCTTTTGGTCCATACACGATCTCTCTTTTTATTTCACTAGACTTCCTCGGAGTTGGAGTGTCCAAGCTTGAGATTGTTAACTATATAAAAGTTGGGAGGGTTCATGCACGATTCCGTCCACCTCCGCGTCGAGTGGGTGTGGAGCACGAGGCCGTAGGGCCCCGGCTGTGGTCTGTGCTTCGTCCTAGAGGTAATCATTCTCCTGGCGAAAACCCTCTCTTCCTCTCTTTCCCTCATGCGCTCTGCGAAAAAGAGAACAACGTACAGGAGGACCAAGGACAACAACAGCTAGCGAAAACCCTCTCTTCCTCGCCCTCTCTTTCCCTCACGCGTTCTGCCAAAAAGAGAACAACGAGCAAGGACAACAAGCGAAACCCTCTCGCCCTCTCTTTCCCTCATGCGCTCTGCGAAAAAGAGAACAACGTACAAGAGGACCAAGACAACAAGAGCTAGCGAAAACCCTCTCTTCCTCGCCCTCGTTCTGCAAAAAGAGGACCAAGGACAACAACAGCTAGCGAAAACTCTCTTCCTCGCCCTCTCTTTCCCTCACGCGTTCTGCAAAAAAGAGAACAACGTACAGGAGGAGCAAGGACAACAACAGCTAGCGAAAACCCTCTCGCCCTCTCTTTCCCTCATGCGCTATGCGAAAAAGAGAACAACGGACAAGAGGAGCAAGGACAACAGCTAGCGAAAACCCTCTCGCACTCTCTTTCCCTCACGCGCTCTGAAAAAAAGAGAACAACGTACAAGAGGAGCAAGGACAACAACAGCTAGCGAAAACCTCTCGTCCTCTCTTTCCCTCATGCGCTATGCGAAAAAGAGAACAACGTACAAGAGAAGCAAAGACAACAACAGCTAGCGAAAACCCTCTCGCACTCTCTTACCCTCACGCGCTCTGCCAAAAAGAGAACAACATACAAGAGGAGCAAGGACAACAACAGCTAGCGAAAACCCTCTCGTCCTCTCTTTCCCTCATGCGCTATGCAAAAAAGAGAACAACGTACAAGAGGAGCAAGGACAACAACAGCTAGCGAAAACCCTCTCGCCCTCTCTTTCCCTCATGCGCTATGCGAAAAAGAGAGCAACGTACAAGAGGAGCAAGGACAACAACAGCTAGCGAAATCCCTCTCGCACTCTCTTACCTTCACGTGCTCTGCAAAAAAGAGAACAACGTACAAGAGGAGCAAGGACAACAATAGCTAGCGAAAACCCTCTCACCCTCTCTTTCCCTCATGCACTATGCGAAAAAGAGAACAACGTACAAGAGGAGCAAGGACAACAACAGCTAGCGAAAACCCTCTCGCACTCTCTTTCCCTGAGAAAATATTGGGTACGTCTTATGTAGACAGCCTGGCAAACAAGAAGGCGGTGGGAGCGCGACACGTGTCCTTGTGGGACCCATAAAATCAGGCGTCTGCTCCTCGACTCAGCGCTTCTTCCTCTCTCCTCTAACTCTCGTCTTGGCTGGTGGCTCGGCTCGGCTGGCAAAAAGAAAGGACGTCCTCTCCTCCTGACCTGCACGCTCTCTCTCTCCTGTGAGAGCATTTATTGCGGAAACTTTTCTCTTTCCTTCGTTTGAGAAAGAAAATGGCCGTTCGTTCCTCTTTCCCTCTCCATTTCTTTCCTTTCGAATTTTTGAATCTGAAATCCTCTCTCCGCGCTCGTTGTTGCTCCACCGTGCATCAAGCGGCCGTTCTCCTGCCATCACCGACGAACCACATTACGGCCGCCGCTACTCCGGTGCTCACTCGCTTCTCTCTTCGGGTTTGTTGCTGCTCCGTCATTCGTTCCGGCGTTCCCGGGATCGCAGATGCAGCATGCGGAGGAGAAGCAGGCCTCTTCGAGCTCCCTCAACGTCGGCGACGTCGCCCGCCAAGCGAGACCCGCACACACGGAAGGCTCGGAGGCGAGGTTGCTGGAGAAGCTGGTGCTGAGCTGCCTCGTCGTGTTCGACGCTCCTCCGCCTCCCTCTCGCGACGTCCGCTCTGCTCTCTCTCTCCCCACTCTGCGAAGTCGTGACTCTCTTCCAGCGAAACGCGACGCCGACGGCCCTCCACCTCTGCCGGTTGACTCCGTCGCCCTCGACTCCGACTCCGACTCCGACGCCGACGCCGACGCCGACGCCGCCTCCTCCCCTGAACCCGACTCTGACGCCGACGCCCCTTCGCCGGTTGCCTCCGTCGGCGTCGGAGTCCGTCGCCCCCGACGCCGACGCCTCGGCCTCCGCCTATGCGCCTGACGCCTGACGCCGACGCCGACGCCGACGCCGATGCCGATGCCCCTTCGCCAAGTCCATGCATCGCAGAAAATGGTGATGCCGACCCAACATTACTTATTCAGTTATTTCCTTTTGCTGCTGCCGAAAAGGAGAGACAAGCTTTGGTGGATGCACTTAGAGCTAGTGAAGCTGAATGCGATGCTATTGATGCGAAGATGCAGGAGGTTTTGAATGCACAGATTGCTGCTGAGGATGAGTGTGTTTCTCTGTTGGAGAATTTCTCTAAGGTCAGTGACAACATCTTTTCTTTTTTGGCTACACTAATGCTTGATCCTAGAATGAATTAAGATAGAGTGAGCTCTATAGTAAGAACTTCGCACCACAGGGCAACACAATCATTGGCTGGAGCAGATTGATACACGTTTCTGGTTTTCTGTCTGTCTTTATAAACTTGCGTGTGTAATGGTACAAGCCTTCCTGACTGGATGTTCTTTATATTCATGCTTGTGCTTAGCTGCCCCTGTTGAGTGAAGGAAGTCGTTTGTCAATTTTCATCTTTCAATTGGCAGTCGGGTTCTCAAGGTGAACATGGAAAGACTAGTTTTGTCAAAGTGCTTCAAGGAAAATGAATGGAAAACAAGAATGTCTCTTGACCATTGTTGGGTTATGGTAGATTATAGGCATGGTAGTGGGTGCACTGCATGTGTGGTGTCATTGGTGTGCCCTCGCGCACAATTGTAGCCCTAGTTTTTTATTTTGAGATAGCCATGGTTTTAATTGACTTGATGTAAGGTAAACTAAAAGCTTTCAGCAAGTCATATTGATCCCATGGTAGTCTCTGTTTTGCCAATCCAAGTAGACTTTTGGATAGTGACTGTTTTAAGGATAGCCGTGCTATCTCTCTCTGAACTTTTTCATTAACTGTTTCATCTGTCCCTACAAAACATGAGGTTGGATCATGCGTACCACGAAAAAATTTCTCATAAGCTATCGATTTCATGTGGTAGCCAAATTTAGTTTGAAGCAGAATGACTGACATTTTTACCTCTTATCCTGCAGGATGCAACTGCTAGTGCTGACCTGATAGAGAAGAAGGCAAACTTACTGCGTGCTGAGGAAATGGACAAATGGCTTTCATCAAGTGAAGATTTGGAGGTGAGGAAGATGGAACTTGAAATCGAGTCATATCTGATAAGTGAAGCTCGTAAAGGAGTGAATGTTTCCATCGAGCATTCAATTGATGATGACAGTAGAGAGAAAGAAAAACTTCTTAAGAAGAAGGATGTGTTGTTGGATGAATTGGAGAAGCTGCTTAATTTAGTGAGAGAGAAGGAGAAGCAAATTGCTGAGAATGATGCTTCCATTGAAGCAGTAGAGAAGCGCATTGCTGGTGTGGTCTCTGGATTTCAGGACATGCAATCAGATATTGGTGCTAAATATGATAGAATGAAATCAAAGCTCTCTCAGGTTGATGCCGAAAGTGAAGCTTTATCTATAAAAAAGAAAGATATTGATGACGTACTCTCTCAGGAAGATAATAAAGGAGCAAAGATTAGGGAACTTGGGAAGATTGCTGTAGATGAAGCAAAAGCATACAATGAAGCAGCAGGATTGAGAAAAGGTTTAATGCTCTGCATTTTGGAGTACAGAGAAAGTAAACTGGGGCTGATGAAGACTGAGGAGAAATTTTCTGAAGATGTCATGAGGCTCCAACAAGAAGCTTCCTCTGCAAGAGCTTCTTTACAGGTTATTTTACTTTTTAGCTATCTTACTCTTTACATGCAAACGACATATACCTAAAAGGTGGTTAAGCTTCACATGCTTAATCTACTATAATTCTGGCCTATGGAGTCTACATGTTGCAACATTTTGGAGAATTTACTTACAGTCTTCTGAATCAGTAATGCTTGAGGTTCATGTTTGATTATCCAACCTAGGATGAGTGTTGGTTCATGGTTAAGATATACTTGCTGAAGGAATATTCTAAAGACACAGGCAATGAGTGACTCCTACTTTCTTTCAAAAGTTTGTTTATGCGACGTATTTGTTTTTTTTTGGTGAAAATAAGAGATGCGACGTATTTGTTAGGGAAGCCTTAATCTTAAAAGTTTAGGCAACTAGGGATATGTAGACAATGTATGTTGAGATCTAACGTTTCCCCTCACAGAAAAGCTATAGCTTGCGAGTGAGACAGTGGATGTAATCATGAAATCAAACTATTGTAGAGCTGGAGTACTGTAACAGGAGAAATAGGAAACAATAAGCAAAAGAGGGAGCAACAGGAGAGTATAAGCAAAAGCAGAATTTGATCAGATTTCAAATCTTGTAGTGAACTCCAATGTTGTGTCAGGAGACCTTTATCTGAATTTTTTGTCCAGTCTAGTGGTCAGGGTATTGTGTTAAGCATGTTCTTTAGCTATAGCTTCAGGACGAAAATTCAAAAACTGAATACTCGAAATTTATTTGGCTCTTCAACGCATCATTTGATTAGATTCTTGTCTTTTGATCATAGGAACTGTCTTCAAATAAGTCCAGCCTCCAACAGGAGATAGCTTCATTTGAGCAGAGGATACTTTATGTGGACAAGAGACTTCCAGAACTAGAGACTGACAAAAAGGTTGCTGCTGCTGCAAGAAATTTCAAAGAAGCTGCACGAATAGCTACTGAAGCGAAGTCGTTGAGCAATGAGAAGGAAGGAACACAAATCAAGCTTGAAAGAGCCACTATGGAGCTTGGAAAGCTTGAAGAAGAAATTAAAGAAACTGTTGATAAATTGCAGGAGGCTGAGGAGCAGATCTTATTAAGGGAGAGGGATTTGGCAGTGGCTAGACTCCAGAGGTTACTCATAACTGCCAGTGCTGCCAATGCTGAAAGAGCTGCTGCTGTGGAATTGGGTGACCATGAAGAAGCAGACATTTTACTTGCTGAGGCCAAAGCTGCAGAATATGAAGCCCAAAAGCTCCAAGCGGTATATGATTTGAAGGAGGAAGATTTTGGCAATCAACCAAAACATTTAATCCCTATGGAACTTGTTTATGATCTCAGCGGGAAACAATTAGCAGAATTAGCTGCATCTGTTCATCTCAACCCAGCATCATGATGACAAAGTGGATTTTGAGATGACTGACCTTTTTGGCAGGACAGGCTTCTGAAACTCTGGTCACATGTATTCAAGGGGATTAGCCTGGAAGTTTCATCTCACCTTTGGCTAGACGCTTTCAAACCTCAGTGCCTAGAAATGACAGTTGTGGCATTCTTTGGTCTTTGGCCAGTAGCAAGTTTGGTATGGGTTTTGAAGATCTCGGCGATTTCATTTTATGGTACTGGATGTGAGAATTCAGCTTCTCCAAGGCAATGGGAGGAGTAATTTTTTGTAAAATCTGTTGAGTGAAAGATCAATACACGTCTCTTCTCATACAGAATAATGTCCAGCCCAATACAAAAAAGGGGTTGGGGATGGTGTGGAAAATAGCCAGAATTTTCTTTAGATTCTCTTTTGTGACTTTTTTTTTTGGGCTCCTCTCCTGCTTTTCTTACTGTTGCTGAAGAGTTGGAACATTTTGGTCACCTGCGTCTCATCATCGTTTTGGCCCGTCTCACCAGATGCCAAGATGAATCTCCAAGTTGATGCTGCATTGACGCTCAAATCGTGTAAAACTTTATGTCTAGAGATGATTTGCATTAAAACTTCCTGCATCCAACTGTTACAGAGACTCTTTTGTTCCTGAGGAGAATCTGAAAAATGGCAATGGTTTGCAATGCACTTGGAGCAATAAGATGTTAAGTCAGGTCACTTAAATATGTAACAACCAATCAAAACCGTCGCAACACCTACTGTGGCAAAAGAAAATTGAACTTCTTCCCTCTGATCTTTCAACGAACTTTTACAGCTCTACTGTTCTTGAGGAGAATCTAAAAAATGGCATGGTTCGCAATGCACTCATAGTAATAAGATGTATAGTCTTGTCTCTTACACATGTAAGCAATCAAAAACGTTTCTGTGGCCAAAGAAAATTGAAAATTTTCCCTTTGATCTTTCAACCGACTTTTGCAGCTCTATTGTTCTTGAGGAGAATCTAAAAAATGGCATGGTTTGCAATGCACTTGTAGTAATAAGTACAGTCAGGTCTCTTGAATATGTAAGCAATCAAAACCGTTTCTGTGGCCAAAGAAAATTGAACTTTTCCCTTTGATCTTCCAACAGCAAAACGCCATGCATGGCCACATTAAGCAGCATCAACTGAGGGACGATGCCCCGTATATAATACATGCTCACAATTTCGGC
Source organism: Eucalyptus polyanthemos subsp. polyanthemos (assembly GCA_017140185.1). Classification (NCBI taxonomy): domain Eukaryota; kingdom Viridiplantae; phylum Streptophyta; class Magnoliopsida; order Myrtales; family Myrtaceae; genus Eucalyptus; species Eucalyptus polyanthemos. The sequence continues at coordinate 60,977,260 of CM029459.1, read as the reverse complement.
TGAGTTACACTTACACAGGGGAGAGAGAGTGAGGGGAGAGAGAGAGAGAGAGAGAGAGATTATGAGATGATAATACACATTATACTGTGGTTCACGCCACCTCCTCATCCTAGAAAAGAAAAAAATTATGAACCAAATAAAGAATGAAGAAACAGTGTCACAGTCCTTTCCGACAATCTCCCAGCTGTTGCAAAAGAGCAGCAAAGTCGGTTTTTGTAGCCCTTCAGAGTGTTGCGGTCAAATGGAGAGGCGGAGTTGCGGAAACAGTGACGTCCAAACATGCCCTTTATTTGCATTGCAGACGGCACCACACCAAATGTATTCTTTCTGTATCCTTACGATAAATAACCCATAAACAAATCCTACTGACCAAATGTTCCAGGAATCAGACACTCTTGCTAATTACAGTCCAACCCGCATTCTTCCAAAAGTGGTCCGTCCGACTTGGCCAAGAATGGATCGACACGTACCCACAGAAGGGAGAAGATGGAAGCGAGCAAGATTGACCACACAATGATGATTGTAGGAGTCCTGTTCTGCCGTCCGAGCAGACCCTTTAGGAAAGGATACAAGTGGACAATCACCCAGAAGGCAAAGAATAGCTTTCCGAAGAGAGGACCCCAGGACTCGTAACCGTTGTTTATTGCGTTTGATACGCCAGCTACAACACCAATCAGGTTTATTATAAGCAATGTGGTTGGCGGAATGAGCAAGGTGGTCCATTTGAACGCATAGAGTTCAGAGAACTCCTCGTCATCCCCACCCTTTGATGTCACAGTGAAGTTCGTGTCAACACCAGCCAGAACCTTCAAAAGCCCCTGAAAAACTGCAAAGAGATGTGCTGAAACTCCTCCGATGACCCAGAACTGTTCGTTCCTCCACCATTCTTCTATTCCAACCCCACTCCATCGCATTTCCAGGATACTTGTCGCGAAAATGCAAATGAAAAGTGACAGAAACCACAGACTAGCCACATTGCTCAGCTGCAATGGGGACAAGAAACAAAGACAATATAAGATCTTTTGCCTGGAATATCATCAATTGTACGATATAAAAGCAATAGTTGAAAAAAAAAAAAAAAAGAAAAAGAAAAATCTAATAGCCTACCTCTGGCGTGATGAATTTCCCAGTAAGCAAGCACACAGCAGGCAAAGTACAGTATGCCAACAGAGGGATTGATGTCCAGGGGTATACTGTGGCATTTATGTAAGATAATCGCTCTAACCATTTCAAACCGCCTCCATAACCATACCAAAGGGGACAATGCCTGCTTAAGAAGATCTCAATGGAACCAAGAGCCCAACGAAGGACCTGGTGGAGACAATCGGAAAGATTAATGGGAGCAGATCCTTTAAAAGCGGGTCTTGCAGGGATGCAGTAGATGGAACGCCATCCATGGCAATGCATTTTAAAGCCCGTCAATATATCTTCTGTAACTGAACCATATATCCATCCGACCTGTATATGATGAAAGTTCAGCCAACTCTGAGAGAAACAATAATTGTTTCGGGAATCGCATGAAGAGAGCATTTACACTACACTTACCTCTTTTCCCCCACTCAGTCTTATCTTCGTAGCCGCAGCTGATGACATGGATAGCTTCTTTTAGCAAAGATGCAGGGTTCGTGCCTTTCAGTGTTCCTCCATCCTCTAGCATTGTTGATGCGACGAAGACTGAGGATTGCCCAAACTTCTTTTCAAGCTTATGCTGAGGCGTGGGATTTTTAGTTTCAATTCCTGCATAGGAAAACATGAATGTATTGATGACTAAGTAAAAGAACTAGCCTTAAACATGACATAGGAAGTAAAATTGGTTAAGTCCAAATTGGAACAGATGTTAACTGGGAAGCAACCCAATAGAAAACAAGCTTTTGGAAGAATAAAAAGATTTCACCGATTGATGCCAAAATTGAGAGGCACATTCAATGATAGAAAAAGGTAAACCAACACTAGACAATTAAGTGGGACTTCATGCAAAAGCAGAATCTCACCTTCAATGCCCTCTTCGATACCTTCCAAAGGTGGAGTACCTGCATCTTTTTTTTAAAAAAATCTCTTCTTCAGTTCGGTCTTAGGCTTGGTATTCTCCTTCTTCTTCTTCGTCCCAGAGCAACAGCACCCACAACAGCACCACTTTGGCAAGCAGTTGCAAGTTCTGGTCGGTGGCTTCTTTGCTTTTGGAGCATCATAACCATAGAGTGCCAGCCTTCTGAATACACAACCAGTCCCAACGTAAATAAGACCTTGAATACCATCCAGACCTTTCATGTTAATCTGAAAGAGAAATTTCTCCGTCAGATCTTCTTGCACAGAATTAATGATACGGTATGTGCAATGGACATGAGGCAATTCAATGGTTGATAATTGCATGCTTACATCAAAAAACACGGTGTTCCGATTGGCATATCGATCGTGCCTATCTATACCGTCGAATCTGAGGGAACTGGACGTAGCACACTCTTTTTCCAATAAGTGGGTCCATCATGAAGCACATTGCCTCCCTAATAGCCTTACTATTATTGAAGTAGTGATCACAATCCAGATTCAAAAGATAAGGCGCATTTGTAAGCACAGCAGAGACCCTGACCTGTTAAGACAAACAAAAGTTCACAGAGAGGTCAATGGAGAGAGCAAAAAAGGGGGTTTACCAACTAAGGTGGATTCTTATGACACTTACCAAAGCATTCATGGCTCCTGCCTTCTTGTGGTGATTATAGCCAGGCCTCTTCTCTCTGGAAACATAGACAAGGCGAGGTAATTCATTCCCGTCAGAGTCATGTCCTCCACTTTGGCCAAGAAAAACCTATTAAAGATAGCAGAAATAAGCAGTTAATCTCATCTCACATCAACAAAGAGTTCTAAAACTGAAAATGACAACTTTGCATACCTGAATCATGCCAGGATGATCACGGACGTTATTTCCAGGCCATGGTGTTCCGTCCTGCATCATCCACCCTTCTTCAGGAACCTTCTGGGCTTTGGCCACCAAAACATTTATATGAACCTTAAACTCCTCATACTCTCTCTGCAAACACAGCAAGAACATAATTAAGACTTTGACTATCATCTGCAAAGAGCAATTGATAAATTATATTTGGCACTCCTACTACCTTCATTGCTCTTCGCTCCTTCACAAAAGATGCCTCAACCTTATCTTTGAGATAATCTATCTTCTGAGCAAAATAAAACTCAGGTGCCCGTGGCTCAATGTTGAATTTCTTACAGAAAGGGACCCATTTTCTTGCAAATTCCGATGTTTCTGAGAGTGCTTCAAATGTCAGCATAGCAGCACCATCATAAGAAACATAACAGGACACCTTATCAACAGGGTAGTCCACAGCGAGAATCGATAAGACAGTATTTGCCGTCACCAGGGGGGGTTCCTTCAGCGGGTCGACAGTACTCACAAATATATCTACTGGAGCAAGTTGAGAAGGTTGGCCTTCCTTCTCATACCTAAAGAACAATGCCAAATTCATAATTTTACAAATCCACATAAAGATCAGGCAAATAGCATGAAATGGAAGGCAAAATCTATTACCTTAGGGACAGTCTGTCGAGGTATGTCTCCCGATCAATAGGGAGCCATTTCGGGAATTGATCCAGAATCCACGAGAGACCAAACCAGATCTCACAGATAACAGATATGAGCCACAATGCGTATGCATCATTCACAGGATGCATTACTCTGTAATGGAAAAAGAATCCAAGCACTACAAGCCGGATGACAATGATCATTCTGTAGGGATTGATTTGGCTGGAGGATATAGGCAACTTTCTTGACAGTGGCTGTCTCGCCTCATCCATTCTGATTCACATTGCAGATGAAAAAGTCACGGCATTAGGGACCCCTGATTCCCAATCTCAACATATTCGGAAACTATGCAAGAACTAAACCATACATTCATAAAAATATTTAGACATGCATAATTGCAAGGGATGGAGAGAACTTTTCATGAACTAATTATTTGAATTTGATCTAAGTGATTAATATTAAAAAATATTTTCCAAATCTATGAAACAAACAGAATCTAAAACAAAACCAAAGACTAAATTGCTATTGCTCTATCCATGATCAGTTTTTGTCCATCACGTTCTTCCAAATTCTATTGCTCATCTGTCTTCAATCTTTTTATTTAAAAGAGGAAAGATAAAACTAAAGTTGTTCTCTGCAAATATCAGCAATTTTTTAGCATATTGCTACAACTTTGATTACGCACTATGCTAGCTATTTCTTGATCAGCCTTTGGTAACTGTCTGTAACAGCAATAGTACTGAGGTCCTCCATTTATCTTAAGCATGCCCACTTTAGGGCTCCAAAATAGGAGAACATGACACAATGAATAGTTACAGTTTATCGCAATTTACATGATTAAATACACCATGTGCTGTATTTTCGAACAAGCTATATACATCATTACCATTATCCCGAGATAGGATCTGTGCGCAAAGATTCCTTTGCCATTGCAGCACCCCCAGATCGTTTCACGGGACCCGGCGTATGAGCCGACCATTCAACTTCGACCTCACATTTACATGTCCTGAGAAGGTGGGACCACTCCCAAGCAAGAGATTCACTTCTACATAGTGTAGTGTAGCAATGGTAAATCATCCGATGCGTCACAAGAGAACCTCTTTGCAGATATAACCTCTTGCTACCTGTGCCAAATCAATACACGTATCTGCGAAGAGGCCCTGTTTCATCGTAAGTCCGATGAGCAAACATTGTAGTTGGCACATTCATGGGCAGCTCCCTTATGCAAATTCTTGAGCTACTTGAAACTCGTCCTCAGTTCTAGCTGTCTCTGTCGGATTGCGAAAGCCCACTGCTCTCGCTAATCTCACTTTTACAGAGGGGGCATGTGGCATTGATCTTTAACCATTTATCAATGCACTCAACGTGGAAGACATGGTGACAAGGTAGCTCTTTAAGTTCATCGTTATCTGCATATCTTGACAAGCAAATACAGCAAACCTGCACAAATACAATGGCAACATCACTTTGTCTGCTTTAAGATAAATATCATGCCTAGCTGCCGATAGTAAGCATTTGCGACTTGCTGCTATCATGATAGTTTCACCATGTTAAGGAACGTATAAGCAGATGTGAGGCGAGGCCTTTCTTTTTAGGACACGAAATCAAATGCTAGCCCTACATTATAGGTCAAAATTCAGCAGGAGGGTGCTTGAACTCCAGAATTGGAATGGGAGGACATAAGTGGATTTTATGCTTACCGCATCTTCTCCTGACAAGAAACACTCCTTTTCTGTCCCTGGAGCCAAGACCCGCCTTCACTTCCTCCTGTGTTAAATTCCTCACCGTCAGCATTTAAGTCTTGCTTCACCTTGAATTTGTAGATAGGAGGAGCATTGATGGTTTCTGAGGTGGCTCCTCTTGTCTGCGAAAAGTCTTCTCGGATGCCCAGAACAGACATTATGCAAGGTAGGCAGCAACAAATTGTTGCACATAGTATAAAAGGCATGGCATATCCAATACAGCTAAAAGTTAGAAATACTATACATAACCTGCAAAAGGGCCACAACACATATTTCATCAAGCACAGCAATTACATGTATAGACAGAACAGAACAGTTTCGGAGTATCAGAAGGTGAAGAGTGACCTCCAAAAATCCACACATAGCCGACAACAAACCATACAGCAAAAAAACAGTCTAAGGCCATCTTGAAATGGTCCACCAGCCCACTAATTCTGCAAAAACGAAATTAGCTGTTGATTCCATCTATCATAGATTGTATAGACTAGGTTATTCTGAATGATGCCAACAATCCCACAACGTGCAAATTGAAATTCAATTTGAATAGATGAGAAGCAATCATCATCCATGAGCAGCATAAAAAGCGATTGAACTTTACCGTGAACTCAGAGTGTCTGCAATTTGGCCATTCCATGACGCCGATTCTTCAGAATGTTGATTGCCCTCATCTGTGGACTGTGTGACAGAGATAGCTGTATAAGAGCTAGGCTCTGATTGACTACTATGAGAAGTCCCTCGATGGGATCGACTGGACTGCTGATCACTACCACGGTTGCCAGAATGATAACGCCAGTAAAGAATAGGCAGCGTTGCCACACAACCAGATGCATAACCTACAACCCATGCAAATAGTGGAGCCTCTGGTTTTTCATGTCTTGACAATGACAAAACCACTATGGATGCTATAATTTGACCCACGGTGACAACTAACTCCACTGAAATCCATAGTCCAGAATTCAATGGACTTGTTCGATGCTGGTGGTAATCATCACTCCTTCTTCCCGTGCTAGAGGAATTCACGGAGTTCAATCTGTTTGATGAATTTACAGTTGTTTGATCCGCAGGGGCTGGCATGATAGGCGAAAGTCCATCCTCATCCTCTGTCGAGTCTACCCTGCGTTGCTGATCACCATGAGATGCTATCAATGAGGCGTCCCCATTTCTCTCTACATCAATTATGTGCTGATGACCACTACTACTCTCCACTTGTTCCATTAGCAAAGGATACCGATCTATATGACTATCTCTGTCGTTCGGGAGCTCCAACATCCATCTAAGTCGACCGAAAGACAAACCTATATGACAGGAGTGTCCAACATTGTAAGTTAAAAGTCACGAGCTTCCTGTCTTATTGAGAACTTGCTCCAATGAATAATAGCTCCAAAAACATATGAAAATTTTATCATCTTTCAACAGAACTCCCGACACTTGGCATTCAGCAAATGTCAACAAATAAACCGATCGTCAAGCTTCTCTTCTAAGAATCCTCTAGAATAGGAGCAATAGATATCATTATTATCATTACCACGAGCTCATTAAACTCAGGAAACAACAATTAAAAAGAACAGGGGGAAATTGCAGACCGCAGACCGCGTCAAGCGTGCTCTCAATCTGCACCTTCGGGAACCCGGCCGGCGCGAGTTCCGACTTCCTCAACTAGTAGTGCCCGACCATGCGGCCCTCGTCTGGGCCGGGTTCGCGATCGCGCCCTTCCCCAGCTCCTCCATCGCCTTGAACGCGGCCTACAACCGAGGCTCTATCTCCTCCATGAACTCGTCCGTGGACCCGATTCGGCTCACGTCCAAGGAAAAGCCCTAGCTCCGGTCTTTGGTGTAGCCGGTCCACGTACCTCGTCCACAGCGAGCGGGAATCCTCCCCAGCCCTCTAGCCCGCGCCTCTTCTTCTTCGCCGCGCCGTCGGCCTTGCCTAGGTCCACCAAGATCCCCCTTGCAACAGATCGGGCCAGCGACAGGGACAACACCCGGTCGACGGCGGGGAGCCCGGCGCTGCTCGGGAACGAGACGGAGGCCGCCTCCCTCCTACCGGAGGCCGACGGCTTCGCGGCGGAGGCGGGCGACATCTTCGGCCTGAGGGAGGGGGAGGACGAGCAAATACCAGAGACGGAGGATGCCATCGGCGGCGGCGGCTCGGAGTCGGAGTTGATGACGAGTTCGTCGGAGGAGGCAATCGGACGGAGGCCCGGGAGTTGCCGAGAGACCAACGCGAGCACAAACCTCGATCTCCACGTTGGAAACAGTCGGAGGCGAAGGTTTGAAACCAAGCTGCGACCGGCGGGGCTTTTGGAGGAGGCGACGTGACAGAGGTAGATGATCGGCGAGGCTTTTTGGAGAGGCGGAGACGGAGGGGATGGGATGCGCGAAGGAAACGGAGGAAGTAAAGTGCAGCTCGTTCCGTCTGCTCTTCCACGAAAGAGACGAAACCAAAAAATTCAAGCGAGAGAGAGAAAATTTAAGCGGGATTTGCGCATTTATTACCTGTCCTTTCTTCTGCCAGCCGAGTCGAGCCGAGCCGAGCCAACAGCCGAGTTATTTGGGAGAGGGAGAGAGAGAGAAAGAAGCGCCGAGTCCTGATCGAGGAGAGGAAGATGGCGCCTGACCTTATGGGTCCCACGAGGACACGTGTCGCGCTCCCACCGCCTTCTTGTTTGCCAGGCTGTCTACATAAGACGTACCCAATATTTTCTCCTCTTTCCCTCATGCGCTTTGCAAAAAAGAGAACAACGTACAAGAGGAGCAAAGACAAAGAAGGCGGTGGGAGCGCGAGACGTGTCTCATGGGACCCACAATTTCAGGCGCCTTGTACTGTAGCTTCTAGCTTCTGGAGAGAGGGTTTTCTGTCGTGCGGGTTCTTCTTTGGCGCCTCTCTCTCTACCCTCGCTCTCTCTCCCCGACAAACTCCCTCTCTCTCTCTGCCCTCGCTTTTTCCGACCGGTGAACCATCGCGAGCAACCGACGAACCAGGAGGATACCGGCAAGACGACCGCGAGCTGTTTTCAGAATTTACCATACAATATTATAAGGCTCAGGCCAGTGAGAATAAATGCGTTCAAGCACATGGCATAAGCTGACTGACCTCAAGTTCATTAGCGATTATATCAACGTCAGCTGCATTGATCTTCACAGCAGCCAATTCTTTCTCCCTAGGGAATAATGAGCCAAAAGCGAATTGTAAGTCAAATGAGATGACAAATAACCAAAAAGAAATTTATGCATTGAGTATCTGTGAAACAGCACCAGAGATGCACAAGTTAACCCAAGCTAAAAACTAGATGAAATGGTTCCCTGAAAAGGGGATGATAATGCATGGATGCATTTTCGGTATGGACAACCTTTGAGCCTAATAGTTGTAACAAGTACCAACCTCAACACATAGAAGATCTTACATCCTCCACAGCTCAAATGTGGTAATGTGGTGTCAACCAAACTATATGATTGTGGTGCCATGGGAATTTCCATTTGTCAGAGGGCATGTTCTACTTGAAATGAAGGTGCGCAATGAAACCATAAGCTGAATTTTTTTTTATAAAGAAACATGAAGCATCTGTGCACACAGTACTCCAATTACACACTCCACTGCGTAGCGGACACTCAAAGCCACTTTCATCTCTATTTCTCTTTCAAGTAACTTCTCTCCTGCAAAGCCTATATTTCGCCAGCTGTTGTTGTCCTTGGTCCTCTTGTACGTTGTTCTCTTTTTCGCAGAGCGCATGAGGGAAAGAGAGGCCGAGGAAGAGAGGGCTGGGCTGGTCTTGGGGAAAATAAAGGAAAGGTGGGCCGGCCCAGGTGAAGAGAAATAAAAAGGAAAAGAAAGAAGCCAGGCCGACTCGCCCCGGCCCGGTCACGCTTTTCCCATTCTCTCTTCTTTTTCTCTTTTTTTTTTTTTTCTTAAAATTAATTTCTTTAAATAATTTTTTCTTTTTCTTTCCTTTTTAATATTTTCACTAGAAATTTATATTACTACTAACGCAAATGCTCCGAATGTTTATATGCCGTGCAATTAATGAAAATTATTTTTGCTACGGGTTAAAAATTAATCCCTAATTTTCTATACAATTAATCAATGATTAAATGAGTTGGCTAAATTTAGGTGTTAACAAAGGTCAAACTTGGAATACACTTTGGGTTGCGAGAGACTAGAGAATAGAGAATTCCGATATGGTAAAGGAAACTGATTATCTTGTAAAAATTGATTAAGAGGATGATAATTAATAATAGTCTAATTTTTCCTCTACTCGCTTGTTGACATAAAATGCTCCACAAACTCATTAAGAATTTGAGGGCTCAATTAACCCTTGATGTAGCAAATTCAAGCATTCCTTTTGGGCTAAAAGCAAATGTTCTGGATTCATTCTAGAGTGACTGTTTTGGTGGGATTGACATCCTCATTTTTCTTAAAAGGAAGATTGATGAAAAAATAAGGATTTTTCCACAAAGAGTTGGAGCATTTTTCGACAAAGTTTGAGTGAGAGTCTGCACATGCCCCAAGAAGAATTTGCAGAATTGGATCCAATATACTCATTTGAATGGTGAAGAATCCTTGGATGTCTACAAATTTCTAGAATTGTCAATTGAACCATAGTCCATTAGGCACAATTTTGAGTTTAGAAAATCCCAACCAATAATGATATCTTTATTTGATGAACTCAAGTCAATAATTTTGGTAGTGACTGAACACTAAGCAAAAAAATGTATAGTGATGGGTTTGCTTCGTACTTTTGTAGCAAAGGTATCTCCAAAGGTAGAGTTAAAATACCGGGTGTATGACGTCCAGTATTTTTCTGGAAGTATCTTTGTATCCAGAATAGAAGCACTGGCTCCAGTGTCGATAGGGCAATAAGAGAAATAGGCTCATCATACTTAGATGGCTATATTTTAACATAGAAATATGAGAGGATAGAAGGAGTGTATTCACAAAGGTCTTTGATTGTGGGAGGTCCAGAGAAGAAGAATACCTCTTCTTCCGGTTCTCCTAACAAGCTTTCAGTGTCACTAGTTTGTGATCACATCTGGATAGCACAAACAGTGTGTTTGGTTGGTTTGTCTTCCAGGGAGAAGACTGATTCAACATTATCATCCTGGAGTGATACTCTAGTTTGCTTCTCTATCTTTTGGATTAAAGGGGAATGTCTTCCTTAGGCCTTTGGACAATTTTTGGTAAAATAGCCTTTCTTGTTGCAAATGTAATACCCGTCAGATTTTCTACACCTTCTAGAAGAGCTTTGTTTAGAGCGTCTTTTTCGCAAGAATCTCCATTTGTGCGTTTTCTTTATATGTCCTAAGGATAATCTTTTGAAGTGTCTTTGTTTTTTGCATTGATCTCCACAAGAAGGATCATCACAGGAGTCTTTCTTTGAGCATTTAATTCTTAACTCATGCTTTTGACAAGCCCGATTAAGTTTCTTATTGCTCATAAGATAACTTCTTAAAGCCTTTCTTCGGATGCAAAGATCATCAAGAGCAAGATGTATCTCATGCTAAAATTCTGAACATTTGCAATGGTTGTCTACTTATTATGAATGGACCTTTCCACCATTTGTCCAATTTCTTTTGGAATGGAAGTCGGGAAGACCTGTTTTAGGCTAAGATAAGCTCTCAAAGCATAAACTAGTTTAAGCATTTCTTGGAAATGCTTATTGTGATGCTTTCTTTGTAGAGAGTAGCACTTTTTTCGAAAAATTCTCTTCTTCTAATCTTAAGGAGATCTTCTGGTTTACCAATAAAGAATTGGTGGGTAACCCGGATCACATAATGAAAATTTGTTTGAAACAGAAATGTCATTTGATCCTGGTTAAAAATAGTTCTCCACCAATCTTTTAAGCTTACAATGAATCTTTTCACGAACCCGATTAATATGTCATACTGGTGTTCAAAAAAAGTGCTTTGGTGTTGAACCAAGCATGAAATTCTTGCAAAATATTTGGCCATTTAGAATATGGAATGCCATGAAGATGTACTACTTCTAGCTCGGATGAATTTGATTCCATCTCCACTTCCGGGGGATCGGCCATAAAGATAGCAGGCACACGGGATACCGATGTTTGTGGTTCAGAGGTTGAAATATTTTCAGAGGACAGGGAATTTGATTTTGAGGCCGATTCACAGGTATTTTGTTTGGCAGAGTCAAATGTAGCAATTGTCGATATACTTTGTATGCTTTGATCTTGTAGGAAAGCCTTAAGTGGGTTTGAAACCATATGAGTAGAGAGAGGTTCCAGAAAAGGTTTAAGGGCTAGCTTCTTCTCTTGATTGATCTTTTTTTGCTTTTCTATCTCTCTGATACTGTTTCGAAGCGTAACAATATCCCTTTGATCATGTTTTGGAGCTTCATCAATAATTGAAGCAATTTCTGTAGCCTTAGAAGGGCCCACGTCCATTGAAATCGTTTGCCAAGGCTGAGAAAATGGATTAGGAGGAGGAATAAATTTTCCATCTTGTGAGAGCTTGATTTGTCTTCTCAATTTTTCCATTTCAATCGTATGATCTTCCAAGCAATGATGAGAAACGTATCTTCCAGATTCCATCTACTGAAGTTTCTTTTGGAATGTCTCAAGCAATTTATTTGTGACCAAAGTCACTTGATCAACCTTATGGTCAACATGATCAAAACGAGCTTGGACAGTTGAAAGTTTTGTGTCAATTGTCTTGAGAACATTATTATAGGCTAGTTCTCTGACTGCCAATTTAGCATGGCTTCAACAGCTGTAACCTTTTGTTGTCTTCCATGGTCATCAATATCTATGGGATTCAGGAGCTTAAGGATGTGACAAAACCGATTGTGAGGATTTGTAAATTCTTCTAATGTCAGAAATGGGGCACTAGATCTTTTTAAAGGTGGAAAGTCTGAGGATTGGAACATCCGGATATATAGAAGCATATAATCCACAAACGACGTCGTCAAAAAGTTATAAATAATGATTATTTAAGTGTCAAATGTTATTTAAAGTGATCATTTGAGTCGTAAATTTTATTAAAAATAATCACTTCAAATTAGTCATTGTTAAAAAATGATCACTTCAGTGCCAAGCATGCCATGTCGAAATATCACGTGGACTGAATTTTTTATGTTTTTTAAAAAAATTGACAAGCTATATTATAATTTTAATTATAAATGACAATATTTGTCCCATAATCAAGAATTTGCAAAGCTCGGTATTAGTATGCACTAATCAAGCCTTACGGTTCGAACCATGACTTGGAGAAGCTATCGCCGCTTCAATGATTTAAAAATTTTTTAGCATTTAATTAGCAATTGCATCATCCATGAAGGAACCTTAAATGTTTCGTGGAAAGTCATAAAAATAAAGGAATTTTTCTTGTAGTAGAATTATCTGCTTTTGGTTTAGTTATAAGTTCATCTTTAGCCATCTTGGTTAATTGAATAAAATTTTCTTCTTTTATCTTAGCCTTCTCCCCTTCAGGATTAAACTATCTTACAAGAGAATTTTCCTTGCAACGGGGAAAAGGAATCAGTAAGTCCATATAACCTTTTCCCCTTAATACGCTTTCCTTTTGTTGAATGCCTCAACAAGAGGAGGACAAGAGATTGGGTTTACGGTTACCTTACATATTTCAAGGGATCACTTCGCCGGAGGCTCTATAGATTTGGGAAAGTTTTCAACAAGGGCGGTTCATTGCTCGGGCATAATTAGTTCATTTACTATCACTTTCAACTCCTTTTTCTTTGATGCTTGTATTGGAAGGTTGACTACTCTCTCAAGGTCATCCATCAACATGGGTATGTTTACCCTATCTATTTCTCTTTACAAGTGAAGTCATTAGTAGTTTTTAGATGAAATTTTACGATTGAAAGTGCTATTTGTTTCTCTTCCTTTGAAGTCCAACGGGCAACAACAAAGTTTATGTCACTGTTTTCTTTGGAGGTAAATTTCAAGTTGGACCACCTTTAGAATACGTAGATGGAAGGGTCGATGTTGTTGAAGTAGACTTAAGTGAGGTTCATTATCCAACATAATTTCAGCTGTTGAGGTTACGTGTGGGCGTAGATAGAAAAGCTCTTTTATAGAGTTCCAGGAAGTACTATTCTTGAAGATGGAGTAACTCTTAGGTATTTATGGGATAACTAGTTTGTGATAGATCAATTTTATCATCATCTTCACTTTGAAAATATTGAATTGTATGTTGAGCATGTCGATGATGAAGAAACGCTTGATGAGATAGGGGAGTTGAAGATGGAAAGCGAAGGTTTGTTTGATGTGAATATATAGAAAGCGTTAATAATGTGGTTGATGATGTGTTTGAAAATATAATTGGAAATGTCGATGGTGATGGGAATCGCTTGAGGGTGAAAGTAGGGATGTGGATGATGAGAATGATGATACATGTAATTTGGTGGATGCTAAACAGTCGAGTGATGATGATGATTTTGAATTGGTTAATGCAAGAAGAAATTTAAAGGAATTTCCAGCGAGACATAGACTCAAAATTGAAACTAACATTGAAGAAACTTCTCAATGAAACATTGACTCTCAAACTCCATTATCAGTTGATCCTCCAATGGTGGATGCTTCTGGGTACGAAACAGAGTACTATAATTCAGATGAAGAAGAAAGTCTTCATTTAGATTTAGATGATAAGAGTGAAAAAGAAGAAAATGATGTTATTTCAAGAAGAAGGAGTAGGTTTCCATCATATGATCGAAATTGTAAGAATCCAGTATTTGCTGTGGGCATGACATTTGAAGATTCAAGGAATTCAAAGATGCAATTTTGAGGTACTCGGTGGCTGAGCAAAGAGCAATTAAATACACCAAGAACACCACTGGATTTGTAAGAGCTAGGTGTGCCCAAGCTAATTGTAACCGGATGATTTATGGTGCTCGATAGCCAAACTGGATCATTCCATTTGAAAAAGTACATTGATGAGCATACATGTGCTATTACTTTTGAGAATAAGAGAGTTTCTAGTTCTTTTTTAGCTAAACACTTCATGACTCTCATTTCTGCAATGCCTAAAGTTAAAGCACCTCAGTTGAAGATATTGGTTAGAGAACAGTTAGGGGTGAATGTCACTGTGAGCCAATGCAGGAGAACAAAGCTAAAAGTGTTCAAGGAATTACAAGGCAATTATAAGAAAGAGTATGCACTGATGTACGATTACTTGGGAGAGCTTTACATTGCAAGCCGGGCGAGCACATTTATCATGAAAGTTGAAAGACCATTACCAGATTCCTTACCATTATTTGATAGGACTTATATTTGCTTTGATGCCTGTAGGAAAGGATTTTTGGCAGGGTGTCGGAAGATCATTGGATTAGATGGATGTTTTCTTAGGGGATTGATTAAGGGTGAGTTGTTGTGTGCTGTGGGGAGGGATGCTAACAATCAAATGTATCCAGTAGCATGGGCAGTCGTAAGAATTGAGAATAAGGACACATGGAGCTGGTTTATCAACTTGTTGAAAGAAGATCTTGACATGGGTAATGGTAATGGATGGGCCTTAATAAGTGACCAACAAAAGGTATGTAATACTACTATCGCTCATCTTAAATTTGTTTGAAACAATGTATATAATGATTTCCAATATTAATGTTTTCTTTTTTCTTTGTTTTATATATTAGGGCCTCATTCCTTCGAGTAGTTGAACTTTTGCCAAATGCAGAACATAGAATGTGCGAGGCATATATTCTAATTGGGGTCAAAAATACAAAGGAAAGGTTGATGAGACAATTACGGAAATGTGCTAAGAGTACTAATATGTCAGATTTTGAAGTGCATAAACAAAGATTGAAGGAAATGACTCCACAAGGTCATGATGATCTATTCAGTTGAGCCAAAGCACCGGTCTAAAGCCTTCTTGACACCGACATAAAATGTGATGTTGTTGATAATAATCTTAGTGAAGCTTTCAATGGTAGTGTGTGGAAGCTAAAGTGCAAGGCCATTGTGAGTATGCTTGAAGATATTAGAATCATGATTATGAATAGAATGCACGATCAAAGGGATGCATGTGCTAAGTGGACAAGGAATTATGGTCCATGGATTGTGCATAAGTTACATCGTATCACATTGGCTAGTAGATATTGCCATTTGATATGGAATGGAGATCAAGGATACGAGATTATGGAAAATGGTGACAAATATGTTGTAGACTTCAATTTGAATACTTGTTCTTGTAGAGCTTGGGAAGTTAGTGGAATCCCATGTTGCCATGCTATATGTGCAATACACCACAAGAAAAATGATCAGGTGACTACCTAGCCGATTGCTATAACAAGAACAAATACTTAAGTGCTTATCAATTCATGATGCCGACCGTGAGAGGACAGAAATTTTGGAGCAAAACTAATAAAGAAGCCCACCCCCACCGATCAAAAAAGATGCCTTTCGGTAGGCCAAAAAGGAGCAGAAGAAAGCCCAACCACTTGAGCTTGTAAGAGAGAAATGAATGACTAAAGAGGGTAGCGAATGACTTGTTCTACTTGCCATGTGGTTGGACATAATTGTAAAGGATGTCCTACGAGAAAGGTATTTCTTAACTAATTAATTTTGTTGATTCTAAGCCTCGTTGTCTTGTCATGAATGCTTACTATGTGCTTTTTAGGCCCATGCAAATGCACCGAAGCTCAATCTCAAGCCAATTCCGATTGGATCAAAGCATAAAAAAAGACAAGTATGTTGTGATAGATTAATGCATTATAAGTTATAGATGTCAAGATTTCGATTTACTAATGATGTATATATATGCAGGCTAAAGCTACAAAGAACGGCAAGTACAACTCAAGAGGAGGATCCAAAGGCCATGCCATTGCTTTCGCAAGCTAGTGCACTTGTACAAGATAATAGTAAGGTATTAAATTCTTCGGCCAATGCTTTTGCGGAAGCTAGTGCACAAGTAGAAGATACTTTACGCAATGCTTTTGCAAAAGCTAGTGCCAATTGAAGATACTTCGTACCAATGCTTTTGCTCGGCCGATGTGCCAGAGGATACTTCGAGTCAATGCTTGTACGTTAACTCCTTCGGGATCAAAGGCAACATACTACGACCAATGTTAAAGCTCATTCTAGTGTAAATGAAAGAGGATGCTGGGACTCCGTTAATGTAAGTGGATGTAGTGGACAAGCCAATTCTTTTGTTGAAGCTAGTGTTAATCAACGACAAGGATTTTTTCGTGCTCAAGCCAATGCAATAGCTAGCAGCTAGACCTCAAAAAATCCCGGTGAGTAATACCTCACTGACCATGTATTCATGTGTTGTTGTTACATTGTCACATTCGATTTTTTTTTTTTTTCAGTTTAAAAGACCGCCATTGAAATGGAAACGATACAAGGCGGTCCAGCAAGCCCGAACAAGAAAAGAAAATGGTATGTTTACACAACTCTAAAAACAACTCTTCAAATTCTCAATGTGAGTATGTTTTAACACTTTACAATGGGAACCGATTATCTCCTTGAACTAAAAACATACCCATTCTTTTGTAGCCTGTCTCTAACCGATACAAGATTATCAAAACAATCGGACAAAGGAGTAGTTTTAGGAGCTTCAATGGCAAAAGCGCATCCCCAAGCTAGTGCACGGCCTCGGTCATCTCAAAGTGCTCTTAAAAAGCATGTTGTTGTGAAGTCAAAGCCACCATTGCAACTCCAGGACAGTTTGCAGCTTCAAGCATTAAGAACTTATCCTCGAAAGCACATCGGTGTAAAGCCAAAGCCACCATCGCACCCCCACGCAAGTTCTCAGCCTCAGTCCCAAAAACATGTTGCCATAAAGCCGAAGCCGAAGCCACCATTACAACCGCCAATGAGTTCACAGCCTCAGTCATCTCATACTTCAATTGCTCCCGCAAAGCCTATTTGGAAGTGAGTCAGTTTTGGCACACCATATACAATTAAAAGCTCAGGACTTATGAATCAAGCGCACAATGAACCTGGTGGACCACCCGAGACAGTAGACTTGGATTGACGTGCTTGCTAAATGTGTGTTGTCTCATGAAAGTTGCAAGAAGAAATTCTCCTTTAACATTATCTTGGGTGCTGTTTTTGCTGGCCAATTTCTTATATGGTTTGTGGTTTGTAGTGTTTTGTAGCAATCAATTTTAGTGATTTTGTAATTATCAAAGAATGTGTTGGGATTGTGTTTAATGACTCGTCCCTTTTGTTGTATACATTTGAGAATATTGTATCCGTCTGTTTATGATGCTTGGATGTAGTAGTGCAATGTGCAAATTTATCTGCCTAAGAAAAGAACACTTTTGTTTTGCATGTGTATCCGGCGAATGCCATGGGACGTGGATGTTCCTTTTCAGTTTCTTTATTTGACTAGGAGTTTTATATCTGTTTAGCACCTCGTACAGTCTCATTATATATTCACAACTTACATAATGTCAAAAAGAAGATAGCATGCCATGGGGGTGGATTCGGATGCTTCCCCCTTGTTCGGACAATGGGGACGGAGGCCTCGTGGTCCTCGAAAGATCTTTTTGTCGTAGTCGTCGTCGTCGCCCCCCCTTCACCCTCGTGGTCGTCAAGTCTTCTTGTGTGCGATTCCACGTGGTACTAAATGGCCCTTCTCCTTCTCCCCACGGGCTCGTGAGTGATGCTAGATGGAGAGACGTGACTCTCTCTCTCTCTCTCTCTCTCTCTCTCTCCACAAAGTCCATCAAATAAATTTCTAATTTCCTATCTCCAGTTGTGACGTGATGGTTTATCAAGGTCCCACTCTCATGCATTACACAGAATTTTACACATTAAGCACATAATACAAAATGCCCCTTCACATAATAAGTACTGTCGAGACACTTATTTAATATAATCGAACGATAGAATATCTAATTCTCAGAATGTATGAATTGTGTGAATTGCATGAGTGGCTAATACATTCAAAGTCGCGATATTTACTTAGTTTTATATCTCGTTTCAGCCAAGATTTCATCACGTACACACCGCTCACATTGGGTGGTACCTCGTTCTCATCCACGAAGACATTGCCTTCGTAAGTCATGCCCCTCCATCTTGAACTCGCCATTGCCGCTCACATTGGGTGGTACCTCGTTCTCATCCACGAAGAAATTGGAATGTTCTCCTAGATCGTCCTGCGCCTCTGCTGTGATTGTCGTTGCCGGATTGGTTAGCCATCATGTTCTTCCTTCGAATTTGAATCGAATCACTAGAAATAGAAGCAGATTCTAGGCAAAGAGAGGTCAACACAATGACTTAATGTGCCAAAAAAAAATAGTTGATGAACAAATGAGTCAAAATATCACGAACCGGAAGACGAACTTCGTAATCTCATTTGGGTTTAACCAAACATTAATCATTTCAACTGAATTCATTGCTCGAGACTCTAGCCGAAACTAATTTTGTCGAGCATAAGAAAATCTATTCCCAGCTTAACAAAAATCAATGTGGGATATACTTAAAGAAGACGTGCTCATACAATCCTATCTAATGCTCGACTTTGTGATGATGAACTTGACGAAACCGGCATTAGATGAACTTGACTCTTGAAAGCGGCATGCTCGAATGCTCAAGGAAAGGAACCCTTTTGAGAAAGAAACAAGAGAGGGCTTGCTTGGAAGTTCTTTCCTTTCTTCGACGTAAAGCCAGAAAGAGAGAGTGACAAAGTATTATAATTTGTCAAGCGTGGAAAGTCAGTACGGAGGGTTTGAAACTTTCAAAAATCCAAAGAGCTGGCTTTGTCACGTCGTCCCTTTACTTCATGCCCCCAAAACGAGTACCTTTTTCTCTCCTTTCTAGATGCTTTTGATTTGATGAAGCAAAGTTCGAAGAGCGGGCAGCTTATATAGAGGAAAACAAGCTTCCGAGACTTCATTTCCATAAATACTTGAGAGTGTTGTCTCTTTTCCTTTGATGGAACATTTAAAAATCATCATCAAATAGCATTTACCGAAAGAACACACGAAATTGTTTACATTTCACGCAACATGAGTTTTTCCAATTTTACGGGGCAAAAGAGAATCGGGATAAAGTAATTAAATACAAACTTAGAAATAAGGTACTATGGAAGACTTAGAAACTTCTCACTAGCTTTCACATTAAATATAATCCCCATAATGATATAACACATGCATAGAAAAAATCCCAATTGATAGAGCATCTTCCCTTTTTCACTTTCGTGCAAGCTCTTCCTTTAAGTCCATTTTTCGCCTTTTGCGCCTTCATTTTCCAGCTATCCCGGTGAGCTTACATAATCGTCGTTGCATCCGGATTGGCTTGACTCCGATAGTGCTTGATTTCTTTCAAGCAGTTCGACTATCATGTCCTCGCTTGATCGGTATTTTTGGTCAACCCACATGAAGAAATTGCAGCAACTTTGGACCATCAAATTTAGCACATCCATAGAACCTTCTTCCCCGCGTTTTTTCTTTGTTTTTGCAATAAGAAGTGAGTGATCGAAGCCCTAAATAACAAAGTTAACTACGTTCGACCTCATTAGGAGTTACACCACTTGATTTAGAAGTTGTTGCCCTCATTCTTCTTGTCGCCATATTAAAAAAGCATATCACAAGGTTGCAAACTAACAAAAACCTACACCATAGGAGAATAAAGGCATGTTAACCTTCAAAACAAACATGTAATGACAACTTATTCACAGAGATAAAGACCACATCGATGTCCTACATTTAATCTTAGCATGTGTCGCAAAACTATACCGTAGCTAGAGACCTCTAAGACGAAAATATGGCCATGCGATATAAATCTTGTTTCCAAGAATAACATGCACATGAAAATAAGTTCATGGAAACTAGAAATCTTCTTTTCTTAACATCATCAAGCAACAAAAAGAATATCAAGCGTGCATTGGATTCCATCACATAAGAAGCGTGTAAGCAATGGACAATGAGACAAATCATTTGGTATCGTCATCGACAGTGAAAAGGAACTATATCTATAGATTCAACTTAAAGGATTATGGGACAGCAACAAGCATAAAAAAATGGGAAAGAACAGGAAAATGTTATATCGTTACAAGATGCCGCATTTATTCAAATAAGCAAAGTATTTAAATGATCATATGATGGTGACAAATATCAAGTCATTTGTATTTATTCAAATATCAGTATTTAAAATGTTACAAGAATTGAATGATGGTGAAACTGCAGTATCAGTATTTATTCAAATAACTGACATCCACAATGGCATATGAACAAGGACAATCATATGAAAGTTGATACCTATGTCGGTTCTTTTGTAGGCAGTGTTTAAATGATCTATATTCGTTCCAAGCAATAGAATTAGCAACCAAACGTGAGAGTGACTTTTAATGTAAATTCAGCATGCATCTCGTGATCTCAATTAATGGAATTACTACGACAAAGGACAAATTTGATATATAAACATCTACAATGCCCAGCAAGGTGGTGGGATGCGTGATTATCCTCGTAAAGCGAGGTAGGCATTCAAGCCAAGTCTCGAGGACACATCAGCTAACCGTTTCAATCGAATTGATTACCGTTTATGATCTCTCAAGCATCATAAAAAAAAAAAAATCGCTAGGGCATTTACCTTATGTCGAGTTGTCCAATGCAAAGTTGTTGCCAAACTGATTATCGCAAAATGCATCATGAAAAAAGATGTGATCGTAAGTCTCCTCACAAGATTGGAACACGAACAGCTCATCGTGTAGCTAGAAAATGACGTCGAGTACTATAGAGCATCCCATGAGCAATAAAAGATTGATAAAGTGCAAAAGAAGAGTCCTCACTTTAGATATCTAACTAAAAGTATAAATTATCATTTTTGAAAGCAATACATGTCTGATTGAAAAATTTGTATCGTCATTGACAAGTGAAAAGGAACTATATCTATAGATTCAACTTAAAAAGTTATGGGACAGAAACAAGCATAAAAAAATGGGGAAAAAGGAAAATGTTATATCATAGATAATTAGATTCAAACCTGGTTTGTTGGTATATCATTAGGGTTTATGTTGTTACAGGTTCTTTAGTAATTCATAGTCATGTGACACCACTAAGTAGGTGCGTGTACACGGTCATGTACATTTATCAGCCATGATGATGATTCCGTTGAATAAGTCTTGAACAATGTGATGTAAAGAAGTTCAATTTAAACGTGCCTATTTGCACCATAAATCCAGTGGAACATTCAAGCGTGAGAGGAAATCCATGACTAATTTAGCACAAAAATGCGGCTAAAAAAGCGACCTCTACGCAACTATTTGAAACATACTTCAATGGGTTCCGGGTGTAGTAGACGCTCAACAAGACTGCACGTTTCATATGTGTCGTCCGATCTCCATATTGACTTAGGTTGGTGCAAACGGCAGTGCTCCTATGGTAGCACTAAGCGGGGCAACTTTGCCGCTCAAAATCAAAGCACCCATTGTCATGAACTATAGCGACCGGAATAGAACTACAAGAGAAACACGAAAAGGAAACAATCAGTACCTTTGACAAAGCAATTATATCGCCAGCGATGAACCGCTATTGTTGTCCCTGAAATGATTAAATGAAGACGGTCATTAGCGCAGCCAATATAAATGGGTTCAAGAGAAGCCAAATCTTGGCCTTCTAAAGCTAGTGTTGACCGTTTCAAGAGGACACATATATGTAATACATTTTAAACCCACATCATACCATATCCTGCTATCTTAGTCTGAAAAATATTATTCTCAAGTCCCTTTCTAATCAAGTAAATATAGATACGCAGATGAAGATACGCACATCACCCCCAAAAAACTTGAAGTTTCAAGATGTCGTCATCTAAGAACAAATTCTATAATTAGTGAAGTTGTAGATAACTTCAGCCATAGTCTTGAAAGAAATTATCAAACACTATATTATCAATTACATTAATGGACAAATCAAATGGATGCAGATTAGAATTGAAGAACACCACAACACTTCGATGAGATTAACGTATCGATTAATCTAACAACAAAATCAGCGAGCTACTTTTCCATTGTAGAGGTATCTTAACAACACAAAGTCCCACAACTAGCCTACGGATACACCAGCAAGATACACCAGCAAGAAGCAGCAAAAGAATTTACGCAAACGGAGGACGCGATCGCGCAGAGTTACATTAATGGACAAATCACAAATACGCGTGATGCGAGATTAGAATTGAAGAACACCACAACACTTCGATGAGATTAACGTATCGATTAATCTAACAACAAAATCAGCGAGCTGCCATTGTAGAGGTATCATAACAACACAAAGTCCACAACTAGCCTACGGATACACCAGCCAAGGCCTGTAAGAAGCAGCAAAAGAATTTACGCAAACGGAGGACACGCATCGCGCAAGTTACATTAATGGACAAATCACAAATACAGTGATGCAGATTAAATTGAAGAACACCACAACACTTGATGAGATTAACGTATTGATTAATCTAACAGCAAAATCAGCGAGCTACTTTTCCATTGTAGAGGTATCATAACAATACAAGTCCACAACTAGCCTACGGATACACCGGCAAGATACACCAGCAAGAAGCAGCAAAGAATTTACGCAAGCGGAGGACACGCATCGCGCAAGTTACATTAATGGACAAATCACAAATACAGTGATGCAGATTAGAATTGAAGAACACCACAACACTTGATGAGATTAGCGTATCGATTAATCTAACAACAAAATCAGCGAGCTACTTTTCCATTGTAGAGGTATCATAACAACACAAAGTCCCACAACTAGCCTACGGATACACCAGCAAAAAGCAGCAAAAGAATTTACGCAAGCGGAGGACACGCATCGCGCAAGTTACATTAATGGACAAATCACAAATACAGTGATGTAGATTAGAATTGAAGAACACCACAACACTTGATGAGATTAGCATTATCGATTAATCTAACAACAAAATCGAGCTACTTTTCCATTGTAGAGGTATCATAACAACACAAAGTCCAACAACTAGCCTACGGATACACGGTAAAGAAGCATCAAAAGAATTTACGCAAACGAAGGACACGCATCGCGCAGGTGCAATCAATCATTCTCCACGCACACTTGCGCACATACGATCCATCCAGAAATGACACATCACTCGGTAATCGGAGAGCTCCCCTTAGCCTACGTCAAGGAATCGCGATCCTCGACCCTCCCTCACGGGACAAACTCCTCGCGACTCGGCTCCGGTAATCACAATCCCCAATACACATGAAGAAGAAAACTCGATATCTCATAGTGGCCAAAATAATCATATTTGCTCAATTTGAAATCGGGGTCTTTTTACGAGTTAACCGGTCCAGGAGACTTGACTGTCGAGCACGGTAAGCAAGCGGTGCAAACAAATTCACCTCGCCTCACACGTCGGTGCCCGCTCGATCCACTCGCCTCCAGCATCGGCGCCGCTCGATCCACCACCAAGGCTCTCATGGGACGAGTGTCCGCGTACTCGCACCGGCGTTTGATGAGAGCGCAGCTCGCGAGGCATCGGTGATGCGCGTCGAGATTTGGGGCTTAGGGGTTACGTTGATTCGAGACGGGAAGAAGGGGGAAGAGATTCGCGCGAGATTTCGGGCTTAGGGTTGCGTTGATTCGAGAGGGGAGCAGGGAAGAGATCTGCGAGATTTAGGAACACAAGGGTTCGTTGATTCGAAGAATCGAGGAAGAGATGTCGTGAAAAGCGGAGGAGAAACGGAGGAGGGACGTCGTGAAAAAGAAAAAAACGGAGGGAGACGTCGTCGTTTGAGAATGGCAATACCCACAAAACGACGTCGTTTTGCTTACGTGCACAATTTTTCTTGCCCTAATTGCCACGTAGGAGGAGAAAATATTAAAATAAGCCAAATCAGCAATTTCCGTTAATATAAGCGGCGTTAACGGAAGGATTTCGACCGAACCAAGTTGACAAGTTTTAGGACTTGATTGCACTTTTTGTAACTTTTGGACTCATTGCACTTTGTGCACAAGTTTTAGGACTTGTACCGCATATCCCTTTTTTATTATTAGAGAAAAAGCCACGAAAAAACCTTGAACTTTGCCCGAAGTGACACATTTACCCCAAACTTTTTTTTTTGCGACGTGAAAAACCCGGAAACTTTACCAACCGCGACACATTTTTACCCCAAACTTTTTTTTGCGACACAAAAAATCCTGAACTTTCGTTATGTGACACATTTACCCCAAAATTAAAGGGCATTTTGGTCTTTTCATTTTTAAAAATTTTTATTTAAAAAAAAAAATTAAATTTTTAAATTTTTTTTTCTCTCTTCCCTTTCGCCGGCTGGCCGGCAAAGGGAAGTCGTCCGCGAGGGCCACCCTAAATAACGCCGGGCGAAGGTGTCCTCGCCGCATCCGGCGAGGGCGGGACTTCCGCCGGGCCGCCGGCGAGCGCCGCCCGCCAAGGGCGGGGTAGTGTCTCGCGACCCGGGCGAGGGCGAGGACTTCGCCCAACGCAGCGAACGCCGCCGCCTCGCGTCGGCGGGTGTCCCTCGCCAGATCCGGGGCGAGGGCGAGGACTCGCCGGACTTGGCCGGCGAGGCTCGCCGACGCCCAGCTTCCCATCCGCCATGGCCGGCGGAGGGAAGAAGAAGAAAAAAAAGAAAAAAAAAAAAAAAAAAAAAAAAAAAAAAGAAAAAGGAAAACGGAATAAAAAGACAAAAATGCCCATATGGGGTAAATGTGTCACAGCTTTGAAAGTTTTGGGTTTTTCACGTCGCAAAAAAAAGTTTGCGTAAATGTGCACACTCCTAAGGGGTTCGGGGTTTTTCGATGGCTTTTCCCTTATTATTATTATGTTGCTGTTGTTGTTATTATTATTATTATTATTATTATTATTATTATTATTATTATTATTATTATTATTATTATTACTATCCGAAAAAAATAGAAAATAAAAGCTAAGCCCTAATTAGAAAAACCTAGGCTTAAATTTAGGTGTCAATAACTTGAAAATGGAAAATATTTTCTCCTCTTTTGAAGACTTTTAACGTTTTTCATGACTAGTTCAATTTTTGTAGAATGAATATCGGAAGTCAGAAAAAATGGTATCCTGGAAGTTGCTTTCCAAAAACAAAGGGAGCCTAAAACATTGATCATTAGACACATTAAAATACTAAAATAAAGATTAGTTTTATTATAATAAAAAAAGTGATTCTAGCTGAAAGTCAATGTTGTTTGAAAAATCATACAGATAGTCAACGTTGTAGAAAAAATGAAGCTGAAATGCCTCCTCTCTTGTCAATAGTCATACGTTTATTATAAATATACACATAGTGGATATTGTTTGAAAAATCTCATTCTTTGTTCATTTTTGTCCCTCTCTTGCATGATTTGAGACTCGGAGAACTTACCAATTTCTAGCTGAAAGTATCGATTTCCTAAAAGAAAATTGATTTTAATTAAAAAGGAAAATTCGATTTTAATTATAAAAAAAAAAGTCAAAATGTATCAACTTGCAATGATGGCACTTTAAGTTAATTTGTCTTCTTCAAGTTTTTCTGGAATATTTATCTATGTTTTGGATTCATGTTATTATTTGTGTTTCGCCGAAAGTGTAAAAAATCTTAAAATGAGGATGATAATGAATGGACTTATAATTTAAAAAAAAAAAAGGGGGATTCTCTGTTCATTTGGTGCCCGAGGCAAATATGTGAAAAGTAAAAATTGATATTGCAGGTAGTGCAATCGAAGGTTGCGGGAAAAGGTCAATGGTACGGAGAATTTAAAAGTATTGGAAAAGAAAATTTGAATGAAGAAAATTTATTATAAGTAAAATTGAAATTGATTGATTGAGGAAAACTCTACAAAGATTACAATGTGGGTATTTGTATTTCACCCTCAGTGGTTAATTACGAATAGTTACAGAATTTGAATCTACAAATAACTTCCTAGTATGTTTACAGTTAACTAAGCAATTATCTTTTCTGATACCTTAACCAATTATCTCTTGCCATCTAACAGTGGTTATTCAGAAAGACTTATAAATTTCCAAATTATAGGGTTAATCAACTGGCACTCGTGTACTTGTAATCGACCCATCATCTTTTTCTTCGAGCTCAAGATTTAGCAAAATTAGCGATAGTTGACTATGAAATAACCCTTGTTGACTGGTGAAGGCTTTCATTCATAACTTCGGTATTATTTGCCCTAATGAGGGAGCTTACGACTTGTCAGTAATAACTAGAAGCTAGTCATTTTTCTTTGTCAACTATCTGAGTTAATCTAAAAAAAATTTCTATCCCATGTACTCATTAATCCAAGTCTTTCTAGTATTCCCTACAAGATTCCTGAGCCATTAATTAGTCATTAACTTAGATGGCCAATAAGGTTTATTCAACTTGTAGCTACTTTTTATTTTGTTTTTCCATACAATCACATCATGCATGAGTTCTATAATGTTGACAGACGTCTGCCCATTTCTCTTCTCTTCTCTCTTACTGATTCTTGGATGGATGTATTGGAATTTGCAAAATGCAGCTCTTCTGTTTGATGCTTTGACTCTGAGAGGGATTGTGCGTTGGTTATGCAGTTATTATTGTTATTATCGTTTCTTCCATAAGTGGGTTGACTTTAATGCTTCTTGGACATACTCTTCTTCCGAGACAAGCATATTTTATCTGTCACGGTTTAAGAATGAAGTATATTCCATATGTGTTTGGGCTCACAGAATGTCAAAGTCATGACCGATTGGTATCCTTATATTCCCGGACTAGTAGACAAGATCTCAATTGTAAATATTGTTAAATAATGTCTCGAATTTGTAGATTAGATGAAAAATAAATAAATAAATCAAAAGGCTTCGCTGGAGATGAATTTTGGTCTTTGAAGTGAAGCTGCCGAAGACGTCTTCCCTGCACCCGGAAAAAGAATTGTCTTTGTGGGGGCCCAAGTCAAGACTTTCACTTGTTGGGCCCACACACACACCGCACCCACACTCCACGCCGAAGGAAGAGCCCTTGCACGTAGACAAGTGAAGCAAGCGTTGGTGGGCCAGGTTCGGCGTGCATGAAATCGGTTTTTTTAAAAAATAAAACCCTACGAGAACAAAGAAAAGCCGCCGAAGTGAGAAGCACGCCAAAGACCTACGAAGCAAGGAGCCGCACGTCTGCGCCGTTTGCTGAAGCCCCTACGAAGAAAGATACGTACGTGAAGACGTTGTTCTTATTTGACGTACGTAGAGCGTTTTGTTGAGCTTTGAAAGTACAGTAATTTTGTGCGATGAGTTTATACCCAAGCGGATTATTGTTATACGACTTAGGGTTTTGGGTTAAATCTGGTCTGGCTGGCGATTGAGCAATTATAAACTCTAATTCTATGATTTTAGTGGATTATTTGCTCTTGCGTTTTCTCACATGGGCGTGGGAGTGCAAATCTTGGACGAAATACCGTAAATTTCTAGTGTCCTTGATTTTCGTTTATTTCTCTGGTGATTCGGCGTTGATGTAATTTGCAAGATCCAATAGTTTCCGGCGTATTATATCCCAACAAATATCGTGCCACTTGCCTTTGCTATTTTATTAGTGAAATCACAATCTGCTGATTTATGCACCGTGTAATGGGACTCAAATCAATATATATAATTCCCCCTACCACTCTCAAGCTAACCAGTCGTTAAGCGTTATTCTTAGATA
The DNA here is from genome assembly GCA_017140185.1 of Eucalyptus polyanthemos subsp. polyanthemos. Lineage (NCBI taxonomy): Eukaryota > Viridiplantae > Streptophyta > Magnoliopsida > Myrtales > Myrtaceae > Eucalyptus > Eucalyptus polyanthemos. The sequence continues at coordinate 60,949,439 of CM029459.1, read as the reverse complement.
CCACATTCTACCATCCAATGCCACTGCCTTAGCCTTGAAATCCCTTAGTGTTTTTTTGGGGGGGGGGGGGTGGTTTAGGCCCATGATTCTTGTTTTAATTGGTGTACGGTGAAAATAGGGGTGCGAGTTAATACTTGTGCAATGAATTTGTGCCGTGGAGGCATTGCCACACTTAACTTTATGAGGCGTACAAGCGTAGCCCCCACATCGATATGGAACAAAGCTGATCCTATGTGCATATAAGATTATTAGTCCGTGCAGTTTTTAGGAATAATTCACATTGATTGAACCACATTGATACTCCTGTTCTTTATTCCTATATTCACTTTTTCCCAAGAAGCTTAATGAACAAGTTACAGTTACTAATTCATTCCAAACGAGAAAATGCATTAGTATTCTTTAGCTATTGGTCTATTATTGGAAGCATTGCCAATTTCACAAAGGGAAGAGAAGAGATGTAAAGGTGATAGAAAAGCATGAAACCTATACCAGCCTGAACTACTTAGTGGTTTCATGCTTTTATTTGAAAGGAGAATGCAAGCTGCTAGAATATGGAGGTCAACTCCCTAATTTTTTATTAACCGAGAAGGCAAAATACATGAACCGGAATAAGATTTTGGCAGATTATAACTTGATTACCAGAGAGGACTCTCTCTTACTTCCCCTGCTTTCTCAAAAACCGAGTTATTTTTATCAGTTCGCGTTCCTTGTGCAGTAAGCATATAAATGGTGTATATGATTACTTCATCTTCATTTGATACCGGTACTGTTGGTCTATAGGTATGCATAAGTATACAGTATTCCCAGTTTTTCTTCAGAGTTGACATTTGTGCCTACACTCTCACATATGGCTGAGCTAATTGGGTCGGAATCAGATGGAATAGAGTCAATTAGAAATGAGTTATCAGAGCTAGGAAGGAGCCTCAGATGACTTCACGCTTCGAGTCTTTGAAGCACTTCATCTGTGAGCGCAACAAAAGATGATATTAACAATGACTATGATCTTCAATGGGCTATGAGCGACAGGTTGCCAACTTCTGAGCGGTTAAGGTCCTCACTGTTTGATAAGGAGAACAATGGAAGGGCAGTAGATGACAATGGAAAGAAGGTGGTTTGATGTTACCAAGGTTGGTGCACTGGAACGTCATTTTGGTGGAGAAGCTCATCAGGCGTATCGGGAATGATAACCTTACTCTGTTGCGCATGATTAGAGATAGAACAGAAAAGTAAAGGAGGTTGCGCATGATTAGAGATAGAACAGAAAAGTAAGGAGGTTTAGGACACTTGGAGTGCCATAACTTACCAGGAAGGATACTTAAAAGTGCCAGCAACTTTAAAATGGTACACTTGACTGTCAATATCAAAGTAAAATGGGACACTTAAGTGCCACTCGACAAAAATCTGACCCAAATGGGCGCGTAGCCATTTTCCGGCAAGTTTAGTTCAAAGCGGCGTTATTTTACGGCGATGGCATTGGAAAATGCAAAAACAGCGTCGTTTAGATGTTACGATGTAAATAATAATATACAAAATGAATTAATTAGATTTAAAATAATAATCAAAAAATTTAAAAAATTTAAAAAAGTAAGAAAAAATTAAAAAATTAAAAAATTAAGAAAATTTTTAAAAAAAAATAAAAAAAAAAGGAGGGAGGTCGAAGGGGTGGCGAGGGGCTAAGCCCTCCTTGTCACCGCCTCCCCGTCGCCCGGGAAGGAGCCGGCGACGGAGAGAGGTCGGCGGGAGTCCCCCGGCCCCGGCCCGACGGGGGGAGGGCTGCGAGCCCCTTGCCAGATCGTGGCGGGCCCGACCCTGCGCCCCCGGATGCGGGCGAGGGCTCGCGAGGCCCTCACCACCCAGCCCGACCCCTCCCCACTCTCGTCGCGGCCCTTCTCGGCGGCGACGGGGAGCGGCGGGGCCGCGAGCCCCTCGCCCGGATATCTGGTGAGGGCTGCGGGCCCCCGCGCCTCCCTCCGCCGCCGGGAAGGATCGGCGTGCGGCCCGATCGAGCGGCAGGACGTATGAGCCCTCGCCCAGATTTGGGGTGAGGGTCACGGCCCTGCCCACGGTCGGCGAGGCTCGCGACCCTCGGCGTCGGTTGGCCGGGGCCCGGCGACCCGGCCGACCACACCCCTCCGTCGCCGGTCCTTCTCGCGACGGCCGCCCCTTGAGCCTCCCCACCCCCCCTTTTTTTAAAATTTTAATTTTAATTTTTTCTTAAATTTTTAAATTTTTTAAATTTTCTTAATTTTAAAATTTTCTGAAATTTTTTAAATTTTAAAATAAATTAATTTTAAATCTAATTTAATTTAATTTTATATTATTATTTACACGTAGACCTGGCGTCGTTTTTGCATTTCTCACGCCACGTTAGCGTGCAAAGCGGCGTCGTTTTTGAACCAAACTTCATGAAAGTCGCCATGTCAACCGTTTGGCCGGATTTTGCCGGAGTGGCACTTAAGTGTTCCATTTAACTTTAAAGCCGACACTCAAGTGTACCATTTTAAAAGTTATGGCACTGTGTCCCTCAAATGCCAGTTATGACACTTGAGCTCAGCTGCACGCCGAAAAGTAAGCTTATTCTTCTCCTCTTAATAATGGGACTTGCAACTATATTTAGAAATCTAATGGATAGAGTTACATAGAAACATGATGAACCTGTGTGAGCATAAAATATTTCTGCAGACCTTAACAACATGAGCCTAAAAGTTCATTAACAGATGAGAAAAAAAAAAAAAAAAAACACTTCTGTTCATAAAATACATTACCGGGGACGAGCTTGCATTTGATCTATGTAAGAGGTCACATTGTGCCTGTCCCATGTTGGCCCATTTTATTTCAATGAGGTGCTTTCGTATTTGTTTTTTTGTTTCTTCTTTTTCTTCCTCAAACTCATCCAACGGTTTTTATATTTCATGTAGTAAGGAAAAAATTGCTGTTGAACTGTTTTCCACAGGGTTGGTGTTAAATTACCCACCATAGAAGTCAGATATCTGAATATATGTATTCAAGCAGATTGTGAGATGGTTCAAGGAAAGACCCTGCCCACTCTCTGGAATTCCTAAAAAACATGCTTCCTGTAAGTACCTTTCATGTAGAATTGGGTGTAGGAATTCTTGCAATTCCTTTAGTTTTCTTGCTGATCTCCATTAATGAACAAGCAGCTGAATATTCAAGATTGAATCCAATAAAATGTGAACTGATTTACAACATGTAGGTACATAGTGTCACCAAATATATTTGCAAGTTCTTAACTCCTGTCATCTTGCATCTAGTTTTTCAAGGGGTACAACTGCGTGTACTTTCTTTATGCGGGCTAGAAGGTACTTGGCCTTCTTGAAGGGATTCAAGGAATTGTTGTTGATCATTTCTCACACGTGTTATATAAAATATATTAGTGCTAATTAAAGTCTATACGTTTGTTAACTACAGCAAAAACTGTGATATTACTGAAATTCAACCCATTTCAAAAAATATGAAAATGGTTATCTAATCAATGCAACTAATAATTAATTTACTCTGAACTAATTACTCATCAGTTAACTAAACTATTAGTAAAAGCCATAAATGATTAAAACGCGAAGATCAGAAATTCAACTAAATGATGACCGCTCAACCATAAGGATCAATAGTGGTTAATACTACGTTGGTATAAGTGAATCATCGAACGGATATAAATTGATTCAATAGAAGACGCGTAGCTTGGTTGTGTGATTCCATACGATTACGATACTTGCTGCAAACAACGATAAATCGATTTTTATATTAATTTTGTACTCATTACGTAATTGAACTCTCACAATTACATGACAACCAAGATTAATCCAAAATTCGAAGAGGCAATAAACATGGATGGAATTATTGACAACAATCAATCACGCTTAAAAATCCCTAAAAGCCTCAATGCGATAGTTTAGATCGTATCAAAGTCCTTAATTGATTTATTTTAATCATGCAATTTAATTCTATTTTGGAGATCGAACTTTGGAGTGATTTGCAAATTAAATTATTTGACGTTGCGCCGTTGTTTGTTGAATTGTCGGCAAATGTTAAAATTTTGTGATAAGGACTATGCAAGTCGAGAGAATTGGAAGCCAGACCAAGTGAAGGCCAATGAACCTCCCATGTCCATGTTGTTTGGCCAAGAAGGCCCAATTGGGCTTGCAAAGCCCAATCAAGAAATTAGGCCCAAGGGCAAAATTGAAAATTTTGGCCAAAAAAGTTGCAGAAAATGTTCAAAATGCCCCTTCTAGAAACTTGACATTTATGGACAAGAAGATAAAAAGAAGTAATTGAATGGAGGAGAGTGAATTAGGGGGAGGATTTAGAGAATTTTGTTGGATTTTAGTGATGGAATTTTGGGAAAATATCTCATCCCTCCTTCCCTCCATTCCCCCTTGCTTTAGCCGAACCTCCCTCAAACATTTCTTCATCTTCCATGTTCTTCTTCATTTTTCTCTCCCAAAGTAGCCCCCTTGTTGCCCCTTTGCCGCACCACCACTGCCGCTTGCTCGTCACTCACTGGCCGCAAAAACAGCACCACCACCATCACCACCGCCCCCAAGCCAACCCAAGGTAGCCGTGAGCTTCAAGCTTACTATGCCGCATTGTAGTGCCACCGTTAGTTCCATGGCCCTTTTTTCTATTGTTGTTGTGTTGCCGTCACCCATGAGCTTGTCAGCGTTAGAAAGCCGCGGAGTTAACCTACATAATCCTTGATTATGGAGTTTATTACGCTTAGGGATAAGTTTAGTTTAGGGATAATCGTGGTTGTAGTAGATATTGATGGTTTATTGTTAACCATCATTAAGGGTAGTTTAGATTAAGATTTAGTGCAATTAGTTTAATTATTTGAGTTATTTTAATTAATTGGTTAGATTAATTAATGGCAGTTAGTTTTAATTAATCGCGATTAGTGTAATTAATTATCGTTAGCTTAATCAATCATGATTAGTCCTAATTAATGACAATTAGTGTAAATTAATAACAATGGATTAATCATTAATTGAAATTTTATGCTTAAATTTTTGATGAATTTATGCATAATTCTTATTATTTGAGCTTGTCGTGCCATGTAAATGATTGTCCAATTTATAAGCCTTAATTATTATTTTTAAAATAAGGTTTATGGGTATCTAAATGGCACTTCATAAGGTATCATGTTCAAATGCCAGGATAAGGGGGTTTTAGAATGAAAGCATGCAAAATTTGATGGGTCGATTTTATGTATGTGACTACATGCGATTATTTTACCACAATTTTAAGTGTAAAAATTACCAAAATTTGTTGTTTGAGCACAAACTCGCTTTGCATTGGCTAAGTTAGAAGAAAAATTTGCTTGGGTGGTTAAGTGCTCGAAAGTGGTCACATAATGGCCCGGATGCGTATGATTACACGAGGTAATGGTTCCGTCTTGATGCGAGTGAATATGTGAGACCATGGGTTGGACATCGGATGCTTGGTGGGGGTCCTGGATAATTTAGTTGCAGTTGAGGCGAGAATAATGCTCTGATGAAATGCCTCTTGAAGCGTATGTGAATATGTGGAGATTTAGGTCGCGGCGATCGGCGATGACGATACTTGGTCATGCCGAAGATCACCAACTCATGCATGTTGGCCATGGCTTGAGGGTCGTAATAATTGGAATATGTGTGATTACAATGTGCATGGATGTATATGAGATGTGTTTTGATTATTTGTTAAATTTGTTGCATTACTATTGACATATGAATTACTAACACACAGGGGTGTACCAAGACAAGGTAAGGATTTATGATGCTACATATTTAGGCTGTTTCGAGATGAATTAGCTTTCTAATTGAGGTTAAGGTCATTGACTAGCTAAGATTTTTATCTCACCAGTTGTTGTTTATTGTTTTTCAGGCTGGTATGGAGAACCATCATGTGGGGTTGTGGTGGGGTGAGATGTCACTTTTGTTCTACCGTAGTGAAGTTTAGGTTAACTACTGGCCCCTAAAGGTTTTTGAAATGGTTGGCAAGAAAATGGCGTGAAAGGTTTGTAATTATTAAATTTCCTAGAATTAACAGTTTATAAATAAAAATGGTGTTTTGGAAATGTTTGTTGTGTTGATACTATGCCTATTATGATGTTTGACTGGGTGGTGTTTAGAATATGCTTCCGCTTGTGTTTAATCGGAAGATAAAAAGAATGTGTTGATACTATGCCTAATATGCTTCGCTTGGGACATCACAACTAATTGACTGTTGAGGGATGTATGCGTGCGCTTGGGGGTTTAGGTCGTGACAAAAACCAGGCATATCTCCAAGTTGTCATTTATTAACATCGTTTTTTTCATCCCTCCGCCGCTGTAAACACTCATTTTGTATTATGCTTTACTTTGTAATAAGACTGAACCACAACTAACCATTCTGCGTGCAGAAAGATTTCAACAAATGTTTTGGGCATTATGTCAATTTGCCTTAAATGGTTACTACTTCCTACAATTCACTAATTCATGTCAATTGGAACTTTTATCCAGGGTATTCGTGCAATGCCGGGTTCAGAGTTACGTAAGGCCAAACTAAGCATCATCATATATGTCAGTGGGATTATAAAGCCTGGAAGGTTTGTAATACTGTTTCAGCTCTTCCAATCTCTTTGGATGATGTCTGGAAAATCGTGCCCCATCCTTCATCCTCATAGCAGTCCTACTGTCTTCAACTATTTCAATCACTTCTGGCTGCAGTTATTTGCATCACCTGTGCCCAATCTAATATTCGGACTTGACATTGGCTTTAAAAAGCCAAATACTTGGCTTCTACAATGAACATATCCGAAAGTAGGCATAAACTCAAGACCCACTTATTAGCTAGCGATAAATTTCGTGAGCATTGACTGATTAGATAAAATTTTCTTCTATACCTTTTGGTTCTATTTCAGAAATAAATGTTAGTGCACTTGAGTCTCCTTTTGCTTTAGAGTCAAACTGCACATCTGTTAACCAATGGGAGATAGAGCATGAACACCAGTCAACTCTGAAGACAACCAGAAACACTAGAGAGTAGGTCAAGATACTGCAATTAAGGTTGCGGGTATATGATAAATAAGGCATATCGACTCCCTCAATTTGAAATCTTAAGACTCCAGGGGCTTATATGATCGGAAGGACAAGATTAAAAAAGCCATTGCGGTACCTTGATTACGATGAAAATGGCAGGATATCTTCAAAGTATCCTAATAATGGACCACACGCAAGCTGTTATTGGGCACTCGAGAGTAGCGGAGGATGAACTTACTCATAATGCCGATTCTCTGTAGATTAGTGCAAAAATCAGTGCCAAGTTCAGCTTCAGCTGAGGAGAAGTCACCTCTAGCATCCATGTAACCGGATTGTAGTTGCTCTTAATCTTTGCACTAGGAATTCCCAATCCAACTGTCACAACCCTAACTCTATCTCTAGAGTCCTGAGTGGCATGGGTTACTTTTGTGACGTCAAGCTCGTCCCAGTCTCAATTCTTTTATCTTGTGATCATGCACACATGTAAAAACATGAATAAACAACACCCAAACAAGCAACAGCTGGAAGACTAGGACCTTCATTAAGCATAACACACTAATTTATATTATAACAGTACTTTTATAAGCCCTTTCGCTACGGGCCATTTTTTCTTTTTACATCATAATTCAAGTTTTCTACATAAGCCAAGGAAAATCTATTTCCTCTAGCTGACTATAGCTTCCAAAACTGACGTGGAGACTTCTATACCTACAAGACTGAAAGATGAGAGATGAGTTTTAGGGAAACTTAGTAATTAAAATTCCAAGTTCTCTACTAGGAAAGCATCTCATCATTGTTAAAGTCTAGCAAGTACAACACTCACAAACGGTGTCAATAGGCAGATCAATCGCAAATCTATTGCCACCCCTCAACTATTTCTATGTGATCCATTTCAACTTACCAAATAACCTATTTCACCAAACAAGCTTATCAACAGCACATAGTAACATGTTCAATAAGTTCAATAACTGTATAAACGGTTCTTTCGATACTTTCAGGGATTTCCAACCGCAGGTTGGACATTCGACCTTGGACTAGGCATCCTATACTCTCAGGAGCTTCCCATACTTTCAGGGGCTTTTTAACTCAACTAGGATATTTGGCCATCAAGCTAGGCATCCCATACTTTCAGGGGCTTTCTAGCTCAACTAGGGCATCTCATTCAATGAATGAGGCATTGCCGCCAATGTTATGTGACAACGAGCGCTTTTTCCTCTTTAAATGCACACACACAAATGCATCGCACAAGTTGATTCTCATCTTTTGTCAACACATGCATGACCCAAAAGTGTGCTCACTCATTTGCACCGTTTAAAAGTTTTATGACTCAATTACACTTTTGTGACAAATTTTATGATTTCTGATACACCTATTCCTTTGTGTTTAGTATAGGAAAAATTCTACCTTTCGCTCTTGTACTTTCAATATTTTCAAATCATCTTTATACTTGTTATTTTGTCTAATCAAGTTACCTTTTTTCAAATTTACTAATTAAGTCTCTCCAACACCAAATCCGGCTAAATCCAACTGACGTGACCATAAGACCACATCGTAGTGTGACATGATAAATTTTTTCCAATGTAAAGTGAGTGTCCACATTGGTTAAATTTATTTACACCACATTTTGACGTCGTCTTCATTGGCTAAATTTGTCCTAACACGTCTATGTGAGAATTTGCATATTCTATCCACATCATACTTTGGTGTTGTCCAATGAAAATGCCAAATTGAATTTGATAAGATTTGTTGTTGTAGAGACTTAATTACACGATTTGAGAAAGTAGAAGGACTTGATTAGATAAATTAAAAGTATACTAACTTGATTAAGAAAATGTGAAAATACAATGGCAAAAGAGTGTATAGTCTTCCTTTATTGTATCAAAAATCAAATTTAGGAGGAGAAATTGGAATATTTACGATATATTACAGTTTAACAATTGAACATTTAGATAGCATAGCCAATTCTAACTTTTTTGATATATAATTAAATGTTAAAATTTATTTTCGGGAAACGAAGGCAATGATGTTGAAATAATCTATTAATTGAAAAATATGGAATGAATAAGCATTTTTTTTTGTCCCGCGCAAGCTCCCATTCCACTAACCGTCATTGGGACACACTAACGCATTCAAGTTATGTGCGAAAGTGAAATGCCTCCTCTTTTTCCATAATCATATGTTTTGACTTAAATTTACATGCGCACATAGTCAATGTTGTTTTCAATTCCTAATACTTTTGTTCATCTTTTTCCCCTCTTATGATTGGAGACTCGGATACCTTACTATTTTTAGCTGAAAGTATCGGTTTCCCCTAACATTAAAAAAAAGTTCCTAAAAGAGGGCTAGTACAATTAAAAATCCCAAATCAGTATGATAACACATTTATCTTTATGTCTTTTTTGGTAAGTCCCTCTAACTCTCAATTCATTTTTCAAACTTTTGCCTTATTTCTTTACAAAGCGGGAGTCAAAACTCTCATACCGAGAACCGATCGTCCCAATCCTCTTGAGGAAAGTAGAAATTCAAACCTTTCACTCCCCCTTCTCATGTGAGAAGAATGGTCACTGGGGGTATGATATCACATTTATCATAAATAAATTTTTGTCTTGCAAAAAGATCTCAAAGTGGTAGCCCATGAGATATTTACTAAAATCTAATTTAGATGAAAAGCCTGAACAAGAATTTTGTTAAATTTCCTTCCAAATCAGCTCCCAAATTCATAATATATGATAGATTTGTGTCAGGGTACTAGTTTAGGTGAATGTGTCAAAGGTTTTTACTTTTGGATTTCTTATCAAATGAAATATTAGTTCAGATTGAAGTTTGAGGTTTTTTGTTTTTTGTTTTTTGTTTTTTTTTTTTTGGAAAAAAAATTAGATTAGGATAAATGTATCATGGGACACCGGTACAAAATTTTTAGTCATATTCACTCATTAAAAAAAATTAAAAATGTATCTATTCGTGATCGAAACACTATGAGAGTATGTTTGTTTCCCATGTAAAGGAAAATGTTTTTTGTGGAAATCACGTTCAAAAGAAAAATAGTTAGTTTTGTTGCTTGCTAGTGTTTTAGAAAGCATGTAAAACTCTATCTTAAGATAGAATGTGGATGAAGCTATTGAGCGCATGTAAAGATACTCATTACATTTGGAAAAATGATTTCCTTCGTTCAAAACCGAGAATTCTTTTTTCCTAATTTGAAGTGTGGTATATTTTCCGGCCAAATAATAATCCTTAACGAATTAAGTACATGAAAATCTGGAAAATTAACTGATGAAAAGAACTTTAAGCGGAAGAAATACAGCATAAGTAAATTTTGTCTTGTACGGTATTGCTTAATTCTTTGGATTCATGTTATACCAGAGTTTATAATCTAAGAAAATTTTCTGTCCCCATGTACTCATTTACATTAAATTTTGAACTTTTCCCTACGAGATTGCGAGCCATTGAACTAGGTGACTAGTAAGGTTTATTCAGCCTATAGTTACTTTTATATTGTGTTTTGTGCTTTGAGTATTGAGAGAGGATCGTGCTGTGGATTATGCTATGATTAATATTATCTTCCCACACATCAACTGGGTTGACCATGAAGCTGCTTGGACTGTCAAACACATTAGTGATTGGCATTCTTGCATTTTGTGGTTCGCAAGATTAGACATCGATTTCAAATATTGTGGCCTTTGTTTTGGTAATTTGCTTGTGATGCTATGATCTGCTGATGTATATGCACCATGTTATTGGATTCAAATCAATAATTTTTCCCTACCTCTCAAGATAACCTGTGGCTATGCCTTGCGACTCTTAGATGCAACGTTCTATAATCTCATGCCATTGCCTTAACCTTAAATCTCTACATGATTCTGTTATGTTGTGATGAACGACTCATGTTTAGATGGTCTCGGGTGCAAATATGGGTACGAGTTTAATTCTTGTGAAATGAATATGTGGCGTGGAGGCATGACTACTTAACTAGATAAGGACGTGGAGGCGCAACCGCAGCAATCGATGTGGAACAAAGCTGATTCCATATGCATATAATGTTATTCCTTTGTGTTGCAGTTTTCTGAATAGATCACGCCGATTGAACCACATTAATGCCTGAGTTATTTTAATTTTATATTCACTTTCTCACAAAGCCTATTGACAAAGGTAAGTTACTAATTCATTCCAAAGAAGGATTGCCTCAGATATCTTGAGCTTGATCCATTATTCTATTTGACCCAGGGAAGAGAAAGAGCAAAAAGAGCGTGAAAGAAGTGTCACGCCCCGGAAAATGCGAACATCCCATGATGGTTGACTGAAAATCACGACGTCCCAAGGCGTGTTGCTGACCCATTCTTTTTTATTTTTTCAATTAAGCATCTTTTTGACGAAGTAAATAAACCCCCTGCCAATATACAAACAATGGAGGATAGTAAACACAGGGAACAATTTTCCAAAAACCACAATTTTATTTGTCAATGCGGTTAACCCTAGGAAGTTTAACAATTACAAGCCTTTCTCACGGCCACTTCCTATCAACCCTTTTCAAAAACCTTCAGAGATTATGGTTAATCTAAACTTCACTAACGGCAAGGCCAGCCAAAATGTGACATTTCGAAATTTAGCCCGTTTGAATATATGAAATGGTTGTTTTGTTGACACGCTTTATGGTTATTTTACTCGATTGATCACTCTCAAGTTAACTAATCTCTTAGGTGAGGCCGTTAAAGGATATAAACGCAACAGACTAAAGAATTCGATCAAAAATCGACTGCTCGACCATAATAACCGGCAAGGGTCAATACGACATCGTTATAATCGATTAGCGAATAGATATAGGTCAATTTGATGGAATCACGTAGTGGAATTGCGGGTGATTCTGCATGACTGTGATATTCACGTTGAATGGCGATAATCTGATTTTCTATCAACATTATAGTCGAGACACATAATCGAGTGTTAAATTGTAAAAAATTGGTGTGATTGGAAATTGAGTCAATTATTCCAAAATGTGTGAATTTTGACATTTATCCATAAAATCCCTAGGTGTCGGGTTCTAAACACCAAAAATGGTTTATATACTACATAAACCGGTGGGATTTTGAAAAGAAAGGATATCGGTCTTAAGGGTGAATTGACCGTGTACCTCAGCACGATGATTTCCATGGGTATTTCTAATACGAAGAAAATAAGCCAGGTTTACCATTTAATGGAGATATTTGAATGCAATACCACGATGCTTATTTGGGCCATGTTTGAGTGATCGTGTATGTTGGTTAAAAACTCATCGTGCTATTAAGCTAGACATTATCCCTATATGGGATGCCCTACCAATGGATGCTGATCGCAATAGATTCTGGACCGATGCTCCTTTATGGAATGTCGTCGATGTAGTAGTGATGCCGTACACAATGGTGTAGAGCGATGCTTGACAATGCCAAGGACTGCTTTCAGAACAGAAAGTAGGCCGTACTATATGAGAAGTAAAACTAGGAGGCGCACATGATTGATTGAGTGTGACGTTCATGTTGTTGGAGCTTAATTGTTGCTCATATCTGTATGGCTGTCTATATGATATAAATTGTCGCGACGCACGTGGGTGGATGCATTGAGGCAAGGTGTGGATTGAGTGGTTAGAACGCCTCTAGGCATATTTCCCCTCTAATCGAGGTTTAGAGCGTGAAATCAACAGAGATTTTATATCTCACTCCGTCGTGGGTTAAATTTTCAAATTAGGTAGTGGAAACCTAGAACTAAGAGGAGTGATCTAAAGTGTAGGTTAGTTATGAACTCTTTTTTAAAGTCAATCTTTGTAGTTCTTTGGTCATAAACCTTGTACGCATGACTCAATGTGTATATAAAGGTGTGTTTTTTGTTTTGTGAAATTGTTGTCTTGCTTTTTCTATCCTAGATGATTACTGTTAGGGGATTTATTTTCGCTTCTGCATGTGCAATAAAACAAAAGGGTGGGGACTCATCCGAGGAAGTCCACAAATTTTATAAAAAGGATGGACCGTGCTTGGGGTTTGGGGCATGACATATTAGCACATTACATATGCCATTATAAACACAACAAGCATAATTAATAACCAGAACACAGGATTCTCATCCTCCAAACATTCACATGGATCCTGATTATGAGTAAAACTGTTATATAACACGTTCATACCATACCACACAATTTTGCCCCATAATCAGAGAGCAAGCTATCACAGCCATTCAAGCATGTTCCGGTTATTACGACCTATCGGCCAAGACCAACTCAACAATCTGGCAATCATCCAGCGTAAGCCAGGTATAACGTCCACCCCGTCAGGCACAGCCCAACGTCTAGCACATCCTCCGCCTAGATGACATTCCAAAAAGGAGCTTCGTTCCCGAAATCCATCCATGACGACAACGTCTAGCATCCTCCGGCTTAGATGGCATTCCACAAAAGGAGCATCATCGTAAACGCATCAAGGCGGGTTCATAATGACCATACGAGCATCCAGGTTCACCCTACTGATTCCTCGAGCACATGTTTAGCTAAGAAACACCATGCTTTGCGTTCAAATGCCTCCTTTTCAAATAATGAACTTGGCCAATTTTTCTTCTTATTAAAAATCCTGGTAAAATAATTGTGTGTGGTCACGTATTCGAAATTGAATTGTCAAGCGTAGTACACTCCCATTTTAAAACTCGGTTTTATATAGTACATAAAATTTGGCATCAAAAACCCAACACATCGGATTTTCTATTTAAAAGCCCATAAAACTGACTTTTATACTAAAAATCAATAACTAACATCAAGCAATCAATTGCATAACATAGTACATAGAAACCATCAAAATCATGCATAAGTTCTCAGCATGCCAAAAAACAAGCAAATCACAAAATATTCATTTTCCAGCAAGCAAGATACTAAGAACAACCACAAGACCTCAACTGGCCCTCCCGGTAGAAACTAAAGTCCACTTGCGTCTCCAAGATGTTCAGAAACATAACCAAATGAGTTCAAAAATTCTCAAATTTAAATATGTTATAAATGACACTTAAATGGACACTTTTATGAGACACCTTGACCTGGATCTTTCTAAAATAGGAGTAGTAAATTGCTTAAATTGTTACCAAAACTGTGTCCGTGTCCAGAAATTATGTTTTCCAAAACCAGCTTGGTTAAAGGAGTCCAAAACTCGTTGATTTTACTCTGAAATTTGAGTATGTTCCAAAGCATCAAGATGTGATGAAAGCATTTTGAAGAAACTCATTTGCAAATCGAACCCTAAGAGTTGATAAAAATCCTTTAAACATCAAAAGGTCACGGGTTCCAATACAAAACGAGATTCGTTGCATGCAATGAAGCTGAAATATTATTTTTATTTTAAATCTAGAAAATCTTGAGTAAAATATATGTCATAAATGAACATGTTTAGAACATTTTCAAGAATGAAGCAACCTCAAAATCGTAACACGTTTAACCCACAAAAATAGCAAATAACGAGAGTATCAGTAAATAGATTTAAAGATCCAACTTAATTAACTAACCATGGTTAATTAACCTAACCATGATTAACTAACCTAACCATGGCTAACTAACCTAATCATGGTAAACTAACCTAACCATGCTTGATTAACACTAATCCATCTTAGCACTAATCTAACCATGATTAGCACTAAACTAAACACCCCCTAAACGCAATTAACAGCCTAATCAAAGATTAGGGAGTTAACTCCACAGTTTTCAATGGCAACAGGCTCATAGCAACGGCAACACAATGGTGACGAAAACACAAAACAATCAAGACTTGCACGGAGGCTTGGCGGGTGGCTATTACGACGGCCCTCAAGCTCTTGGCCAAAGGAGAGCTTGGCTGCTTGGGGATGGTCTTGAGTGAAGCTCAGCTAGACGTTGGGACAGTGTTGGTGGTGGTGGTGGGACGCTAGCTGGGGTGGCCTGTGGCATCAGCAAAATGAAGGGGATGCTGGAGGGCTATGGTGGAGGCATGCAATGCTAGTGGCATGTAACCCAAAGGGATTCATGGCGGCGTGAGGTTGATGGATTATGGGTGAAGATGGGATGAAGTTGGCGTGAGGAATGGTGCTGGTGGTGTGATGGCCCCGCGGTGCATGGGGTGGGGAGGGATGGCGGTGCGTCCACCCCGCCCTCGGTCCTCGGACGTGCGCAAGGAAGGTCCTCTCTTGTTCCCACATCGCCACAGGCTGGCTTATAAAACCTTGGGCTCACTAAGCGTACGTATACATCTTCTTGGGTAGTATGGGCTGCTCGAGAGCAACAAAATCGTGAAAACTTAGTGTCCGCGGACAATATGTGTTAGGGGTGAGCACGGTAGCGGGTAGGGCCGGGAACCGGAGAAGCCGGAACCGGAACCTCGGTCGGTTCCGGTTCTTAAGGACAGTTCCGGTTCCGGTTCCATTTTCGGAAGCCGGGCTGTATGGAGACAGCCGTGAACCGGAACGGCGCGGAACCAGGGCGAGAACCGACGCGGGCGAACCCGAGGAACCGTTAGGGTTCCCAAAGGAACCCCCCCGCTCGGCGCTCAAGCCTCTAGCCTCTGTCCAGTGTCCTCGTATCTTCCTCCTCCTCGTCCTCCATTCCAGCTGGACGCCGCTCGCCCTCAAGGCACCGCCGGCCGGACGCCGCTCGCCCTCAAGGCCACCGCCGTCGGGGACGCCACCGGTCAGGAAGCGGACGCCCGATCCCAGCGGCGCTCGACACACGTCGCGACACTTCGTCGTCGTTGCCACGAGGAACTGGCCAGCGTCCACAACTCCTCCTCGAGCGCCGGCCACCGTCGCCGAACGCCGCTCGGCGCCCGTCGCTACGCACCGCGCCGGCCACCGTCGCCAAGCGCCGGCTGGACGCGGTCCCCGGCGTCGACGCACTCGTGACCCACGCCGCTCGCGCTAAGCCCCGCCCTGCTGCTGCAACGAACCGGCCAACGCCGCCATTCGTTCGGCACCGGAGTTCCCTCTCTCTCTCTCTCTGCAGCGAGCATGCGTTCGTGATCGTGATTGCGCTTGATTCCGGCTCGCGCACTGCTTGGTGGGACCGATTGTTTCGTGTCGATTGCAAGTGGGTGTTTATCGGATTGAAACGCCGGGTGCTTGCGGAATTTCTGGGTTCTACCTCCGCGGGGCTGGGTTTGCTTTGTAATGCAAGCTTTTTCCTTATTGGAAGCTGAAACTCCGTTTTTGTGTTGTAGGTTCTTCTGGAAAAGAGAATTGGTTTAGTTGGTGAAGTGTTGCGCCCTGAGAGTCGCGCGTCCGGGTTGACTACTTGGTGGGACCGATTATTTTGTAATTGATTTCGGGGTTTATCGATTACTGAAACGCTTCGGATAGTTGCAGAAATTTCGAGGTTTGCCTCCGCGGGGCTCGTTCGTGCCTCCGTTCTGCGTGTAATGGAGCTTGTTGCATGACCCCTTTTGGGCTTTTTCCTTACTTGAAGCTGAAACTTCGTTTTGGGTTGTGGGTTCTTCGGGAAAAGAAATTGGTTTAGTCGGTGAAGTGTTGAAGCTTTCTCTTTCTATGCAAAGTCGTGCGCTTCTGGGTTGAGATTAATGATGCTTCCCTTATTGAACTTTGAAATCCAGTCTCGCATTCCATTTTTTGTTAACACGCATACGTTATATTTTTTTGATAACGTGCGCGCACGTTATAGTTTTTTTGATAACGTGCGCGCACGTATATATATATATTTTTATAACGTGCGCGTACGTTATATTTTTTTATAACGTACGCGTACGTTATAATTTTTTGATAATGTGCGTGTACGTTATATTTTTTTTTTGGTAGCGTACGCGTACGTTATAATTTTTTTTTTTTTGTGTGTGCGCATACGTTATAGTTCAAATCTATAAATAAAAATAAAAAAGGAACGCGGCTGTTGGAACCTGGAACCGTCTGGCGTGACAGGGTAGGTTCGGGTTCTTTTGACGGGTAGGTTCGGGTTCCTCATTTTGGGAACGCATGCCAGTAGGTTCGGGTTCGGGACGACCAGGAACACAGAACCGTTACTAATATGTGTACAGTGAAGACTCGGGGTGTTACAAATGGTATTAGATGATTCCGATACGTGTGGGGCCATAGTGAGGACGTTGTGCTCCCAAGGGGGGAGAAAAAGCAGACAATATTAACAGTGGGGCCTAGGTCGTTATAGGTGGGGTGTGGGCGGTGAAGATGGAGTTTATGGTGGGATGGTGGGTGAAGAAGACGATGCTGAAGGTGGAGAGGAGAAAGGGAGCTGGCGGCAGAATGGAGGAAAAGGGAATGCGTGAGGAAGAAAGAACGTGGGAAGAAAAGGAGGGAAGGGCAGAAGAAGAGAGTTGACTTCAGGGGTTCACGCCTAGAAAAAGAGAGGAAGAGAGAGAGAAAATGAAAGGGAGAGGCTAGCCAATCACAACCTTGGACAAATATCTACACCATCATCACATGGCCCCAAAGTCTTCATGCCTCAAAGTCCTATGCCCACCAAATCACCATTTTTCCTCTAATTTCTCGCAAGTAAGCCATTTTAGGGTAGAAAAATCCAAATTGGTCTACCCATCCGAATTTCCTTTTATTTTCCTTTTGTCCAAAACCGTTTTCCGCAAAATTCTGGACTACGAAATTTCTTGGAAAAATGAGATGACGTCATAAATGAATTGTGACACCTCGAACATCCGTTTCTTGAAACCGAATTCAATTTCATAGTCAAAATAGACCAAACACAACTTTAGTACGATCTAACCTATCGGGTATCTTTTAGGGATTTTAGCGTGTTTGACCCGTGGTCGATAATTTTCGATCTATATTCGTGTATCTTTAAATCGTAGACTCTTGGTTATCATAAAATCGTGAGGTTCAATTACGTGTCCCGAATATAATATTGATAGAAAATCGGTTTATTGCCGTTCGACGTGAATATCGCAATCATGCGGAACCACCCACAATTCGACTACGTACTTCCGTCGAATTGACTCATATCCATTTGTTAATCAATTTATAACGGTGTCATATTGACCCTTACTAATTATTATGATCGAGCGGTTAGTTTCTAATCGAATTCTCTAGTTTGTCGCGTTTACATCCCTTAACGGCCTCACCAAATATATTAGTTAACTCTTTAGTGGCCAACTCTGAGTAAAATGACCATAAGCGTTGACGAAACAATCATTTTGTATATCCGAATTAGGGGCAAAATTTTGGAGGTCACAAGAAGCATGCGCCACATACCAGCCTAAACTACTCAGTGGTCTCAGGCTATGATTTGGAAGAGTGAGAAGACAAGTTTCTAAAGTACGGAAGTCAAATTCCTACTTTCGGTTACTTGAGAAGGCAACATACTGTGCCAATCAGACGTTTGCAGGTTTATATCAACTGACATGTCTCTTACTTCCCCTGCCGGCCACGAAAAATAAGTTACTTTATGAGTTCGACTTTCCTCATGCAGCAAGCGTATGAATGACGTATTTGATTAATTCATCTTCATTTGATACTAGTACAGTTGGTCTATATATATGCTTAATTATCTTCATTTGATACCAGCACCGTTGGTCTCTATATATGTATAAGCATATATAGCATTCCAGTTTTTTTCCAGGTTTGACATTTGTGCCTACACTCACATATGGCTGAGCTGATTGGGACGGAATTGGATGAAATGCAGTCGATTAGAAACGAGTTATCAGAGCTAGGAAGGAGCCTCGAATCATCATTTCAGCTTCATGTTTCGAGTTTTCAAAGCACTTCGGCTGTGTGTACAGCAAAAGATGATGCTAACGATGAATATGATCTCCAATGGGCTGCCATTGAGAGGTTACCGACTTTTGAGAGGTTGAGGTCGTCACTGTTTGATAATGAGATCGATGGAAGGGCAGTTGATAAAGGAAAGAAGGTGGTGGACGTTACCAAGCTTGGTGCATTGGAACGCCATTTTTTCATAGAGAAGCTCATCAGGCATATCGAGAATGACAACCTCAATTTGTTGCGCAAGATTAGAGACAGAAGTGACAAGTGAGCTTTGTTCTTCTCCTCTTGATAATGGGAGTTGCAAATATCTTCATAAAGTCTAATGGCTATAGAGTTACCTAGAAACATGAAAAACCTGTGCGAGCATAAAAGAGAAGAGAAGGCATAAATAACGTGAGGCCCCAAAAAGCTCATTGACGGACTAAAAAAGGCACTTCTCTTTATAAAATGCGTAACTTATTTGAATGAGGATTTGCTTTCTTCTTGTTTTTCTTCCTCAGACTCATGCCACAGAATTTTGCTTTTCATTGAGTAATTATAAAATTGCTGTTGAACTCTTTTCCACAGGGTTGGTGTCAAATTGCCCGCCATAGAAAGTCAGATATCTGAATTTATGCATTGAAGCAGACTGTGAGATAGTTGAAGGAAAGCCCTGCCCACTCCTGGAATTCTCTAAAAGCATGCTCCCTGTAAGTGCCTTACATGGAGTAGATTGGTGGAATTCATGCTGAATCATTTGATTCATTGCCATTATCCATTAAAGAATAAGCAGAATATCGAAGATTGAATTCATTTGTGGGCACTGCTTTGCCACATTTATGTATGTACCCTCAGCATATATGTTTGCAAGTTGTTACCTACTGTCATCTTGGATGTAGTTTTCCTTTGGGTTACAAATGCAAGTACTTTCTTATATGTTCCCAACAATCAGGCTAAGAAGGTACTTGTCCTTCTTGAAGGGGTTAAGGAAGCGGTGTTAATCATTTCTCACGTTTTTTCAAATATACTAGTGTGAATTAGAGGCTATATGTAGGTAAGTGCAGCAAAACAATGTATATCTCCATGCTCTCATTTGCCAACACTGGTTTTTGTTCCCACACCCATTCTTTCATCCTTACGCTGTAATACTCATCATATAATATGCTTTATTATGCAATAAGACTGAACTCCTCCCTAACCATTGTATGTGCTGTAAAGAAATCTCAACAGATGTTTTTGGCATTATGTCAATTTATCACATAGGGTTGCTGCTTCCTAATTATTCACTAATTAAAGTAAATTGGAACTTTTATCCAGGGTGTTGCTGCAATGCCAGGTTTGACGTTACGAAAGGCCAAAATAAGCATCATTAAGGATGTCAGTGGAATTATAAAGCCTGGAAGGTTTGTTATACTGGTTCAGATCCTCCCATCTCTATGGATGACATCTGAAAAATCATGCCTTGCCCTTCATCCTTTAGGCAGTCCTAGTGTCTTGAACTATTCATTCACTTTCTAGCTGCAGTTGTTTGCATCAACTACACAGTTTACTATCAGACTCGATGTAGGCTGTAAAAGGCTAAGTACTTAGCTTTCACAGTGAATGTATCGAATGGGAGCATAACCTTACGATCAACTCATTAGCTAGCAATACATTTTGTGATCGTTGGCTGATTCTTTATATATGAAAGCAATGTCAATCTTTGGCAATTCGACCCATACTTGCCCATTGTCTAAAGTGTTGCATACTTTATGAAGTTTTGTCCATGTTTCGCATGCTAGTGAATTCAGCCTAAAGAAAGGCATGTTTTACCTTAAATATATCGCCAATCTCATCATCACACCTGTAATTCAGGTCATCAAAGTTGGTGGGAAAATCATTGTCCTGAATATATTGGAGAAAAGCTTCTGAAAGCTTTATGATATAGCAAGTGCATGACATTCGTTGTGCCTTTTCTTACCACAAGGTGACTACTGCTTGGACCTCCTGGATGTGGAAAACTTCCTTTCTAAAGGCTCTTTCAGGGACTCTAAGCAAATCTCTCGAGGTTTCATGCTTGCTCTATGATACAGAACTTCTATGTCGAATTTCGAGTGCCGGACACGTAGAGTGTCAAAATTTGGCACGAAAAGACATTTAAGTGCCAAAAGTTAGGAAAGTGACAATTAAGTGTCAAAATTAGAGCAAAATGGATCACTTAAGTGCCGACAGTGAGAAAATCCGGCTAAAATGCTTACGTGACGATTTTCCGGTGAGGCAAGTGCAAAACGACGTCGTTTTGCATGTTGACATAGCTAGACAAGTGCAAAAATAACATCATTTTGCTATTGACGTAGGTAAATAATTAATAAAAATTAAATAAATTAAATTTAAAAATAAATTTTAAATAGGGAGAGAGTTGGAGCCCTCGCCCCTCCCGTTGTCGCTAGGAAGGGTCGACGACGATGCTAGGAGGGTGGGGTCGCTAGCCCCTAGCCAAGGGCTGGCTATGGTGGGGAGGTGGCAAGGGCATTGCCCTTATCCGCCTCAACTATCTCTCTTTTTTTTTAATAACTTTTTTAAATTTTTTTTAATTTTTTTCATAATTTAATTTAATTATTTTTTATTAAAATTCAAATATGCGCCAAAACGATGTCATTTTTGCATTTCTTTACTGAGTTAGCTCTCTGACGAGCCACCTAGGCGAGCAAAATTAATAAAAAAAAATTGTCACGTAGGATTTCCGGCGGGATTTGTCAAAGTGACATTCAAGTGTCTCATTTTTTAAAAAAAGTCACTTAAGTGTCATTTTCCTAACTTTTGACACTTAAATGTCGTATTGTAATAAGTTTTGGCATTTTGGGTGTACTTTTGTCGTCAAACTACACTAGGCTTAATAGAAATGCCAACATACCACACGTGTGACTTACAAATATGTATAAATTGAGACAGAATGAAGCTCAAGAGAACCCATGCTCATCCAGATCCCTCTTCCCATGAACACTTTAAAATAAGTATCCTCGCAGATGTGGACTTAGTGAGTTTTCATTAAGGCACCACTGAAGCACATTGTGCTATTCTATTTGACCAAAGTGCTTGAAGGGTGCTGGATAATATCAGTGCATAGATTACTTTTGCATTTTATAGCTAACTGGTACAGAACTATTTTGTGGTGTGGTTAGCTAAAGGCATAGAACTTGAATTTCAAAGTAAGCTAATTAGGTACAGTCAAAACATCTATTAGCTCCTATTAATCTGTCTTTGAGTTTGATATCATCTCCTGTTCCCTTCATTATCTGATAGGTCACGGGAGAAATTTCATATAATGGCCACAATCTTGATGAGTTCATCCCCCAAAAAACGTCTGCTTATATAAGCCAACATGATCTGCACATTCCAGACATGACTGTGAGGGAAACGCTGGACTTCTCTGCCCGTTGTCAAGGTGTTGGAAGCAGAGAAGGTGAATATTATTCTTCAAAGTGATTGTAGATCTGTCACTTGGAAACTTTGTTAAACGACGACCTGTTGGTTTTCTGGTTACAAAGATATCATGATGGAGATCAGCAGAAGGGAGAAGGAGGCAGGAATCTTTCCAGATCCTGATATAGATACTTACATGAAGGTACCTTCAGTGACATTCTCCAACTTTCTTCTCTCTACCCATTTAATGTACAATTTGAGTCCGCATTAATTGCTTTTTAGCCTGGTTACTAGAAGTTCTACTTTGAGCATGGTGCGACCGGTATGGGTTAAAAATTACAAATTCTATTGTAACATGAAATGTTAAAACCATTAAATTGGCTTACTGGTTGGGGAATGAAATAGTGCGTCTGACGTAGTGGCAACCAGTGCGGGTTAATAATTATAGACTCTATTGAAACATGAAATGTTAAAACCATGGAATTGGCTTACTGGTCAGGGAATGAAATAGTGTGTCTGACGCAGGGACAACCAGTGCGGGTTAATAATTACAAATTCTATTGAAACATGAAATGTCAAAACCATGGCACTGGCTTACTGGTTAGGGAACGGAATCATGTTTCTGGCATAGGTGTAAACACGGATTTGATCGCTACACAATTAGTTCAATGATCCCTGGTTTGGGCACTCACCCGATCTTATGCTTGCGTCTCACTTGATCCATTGGATTGATGGGGTAATTTAGTGTGCACAGGTTACCAATCCAATGCTTGCTTCTCATGGAAAAAGGACTTCGTGTGTGAGTAACCGCTGAATGTATATTACATTCTTTGGACTGCGTAATTTCTTACAACTCTTTGCCACTTCTAGAACTTGTCTTGACAATAATCATGCATTGTTTACCAGGCAACTGCTCTCAAAGGACTTAAAAGAACCCTTCAGACAGACTACATTTTAAAAGTAAGTTCTTTTGACTGAGTTGATAATTAATCAGTTTTCTGTGCCTTAAAGTTTAAGCAGAGACTTCTGCCTCTATCTCTTCAACTCCTGCACAGATCCTTGGGCTGGAAATCTGTGCAGACACATTGGTGGGAGATCCCATGAGAAGAGGCATATCAGGTGGTCAAAAGAGGAGATTGACTACAGGTAGTAGAGAGACAAAATGCTGGCAGATGCAGCAAATCTCATAAAGAATAAACTTTAATATGACTGGAGTTATACAATATTTCACTGTCCTTTCTGATCTTGGCCCCTTGAAATTCCAAAATTTTATATGACAAGTCAACTTTCTGTTAAAAATTATACAGCGGAGATGATTGTTGGCCCAAATAAAGCTCTATTCATGGACGAAATAACAAACGGTTTGGACAGTTCGACAGCCTTTCAGATTGTTTCTTGTCTTAAGCAAACAGCACATTTGACAGATGGCACTATACTGGTTTCGCTTCTTCAGCCTGCGCCAGAAACATTTGATCTGTTTGATGACCTTATTCTGATGGCTGAAGGAAAATTGTGTACCAAGGCCCTCGTGACCAAGCTCTGAAGTGTTTTGAGGATTGTGGATTCAGGTGCCCCGAAAGAAAAGGGGTTGCGATTTCCTCCAAGAGGTAGTAAACAAGAAGCAGATTGTGCACTGCAAGTTAGCTTCTTTTATTGACCTTTTATTATGTTGCCCATCGCCATGTAGGTTATATCTAGACAAGATCAGGCACAATATTGGCAGCATCCTGAGCTACCATATAGTTATATGTCAGTTGATATGTTCTGTAAAAAGTTCAAGGAATCATATTGTGGGATTAAGCTTGATCAGGAGCTTTCAGACATGTTTGATAGGTCCAAAATCCACAAAAATGCTCTTTCTTTTGATGCATACTCTCTGTCCAGATTGGAACTTCTTAGAGCATGCATGGCGAGGGAACTTCTTCTCATGAGGAGAAATTCTTTTATATATATTTTCAAATCAGTACAGGTCAAAATAAGCTCTCATAAATCTCTTGCACTTTTTATCATATATATCTCTTTCAACGTCAGTGCCTATTGTAGTCTAATTTGTAATCTTATCTCCTGAATTCCACATATATAAAGGAACTTTAGAAGGTGATTATTGTTGTTTCATCATGCAGCTTATTTTAATTGCATTTATCACTGACGACTGTATTCTTGCGGACTGAGATGGGAATAGATATATTCCATGCCAACTACTATATGGGCTCTCTGTTTTACGCACTAATCATACTCCTCGTTGATGGATTTCCGGAATTGGCAATGACCGTTTCAAGGCTCCCAACCTTCTATAAACAAAAGGAGCTGTACTTTTACCCTGCTTGGGCTTATGCAATTCCAGCATCTATAATGAAGCTTGCTCTTTCACTGCTGGAATCTGTGGTTTGGACATCTCTTACATATTATGTGATTGGATACAGTCCTGAGGTAGGCAGGTAAGTTTTAACACGAGAGTTCTTCATTTTATAACCTTTCATTACCTCACCTCCATAATTCTCTTTTACATTTCAATATCATCTGTAAGTTTACTACAACTTTACCAGAAAGCCAGTACTTCTATCATTTTCCGCTTAATTATACAGGTTCTTCCGCCAATTATTGCTTCTTTTCTCTGTGCATTTGTCCTCAATATCGTTGTTCGATTTCTCGCCTCAATCTTTCAAACTGTGGTTGCTTCCAACTTAGCTGGTAATGTTGCAATAATGATTTTGATGCTATTTGGAGGTTTCATCATCCCAAAACGTAAGGAAGTTAGAATCTCTGTTTGGTTGGATTTTGGATGAATTAGTGCATTTAATATTTTTCATTGTCGCTGCAGCCTTGATGCCTGCTTGGTTTAAATGGGGTTTCTGGGTCTCTCCACTAACATATGGAGAAATTGGACTTTCTGTTAATGAATTTGATGCTCCACGATGGCAAAAGGTGAGGGCATTGTGGAAGTGAAAAGTTTTTGCTCCTGTAGCTCCAAATACAAGAAGCCACTTTAGTTGCAGAATCACTTAACCCATTTTATTCTAGAGAAGTATTTTGACATGCTAGTGCTGTTGTTAAGCTGAACCAGCTTCACTACTAAACATTCTTTTGTTTAAGGTGCTCCAAGTATGAGGACAAGGCATGAGTCAAGCTGTTTAACATATCTGGGGGCCTCAGTTAACAAATAGAAACTGACAATTTCAAATCCTATGATCTCATTCTTGTAATTTCTTTGTGCTAACTTCCTGCCTTAAATCAATGCGTCTCATTAATGATTATCATCTCATCCAGTTACTTGACTTTGATACAGTGCAATTACTGAATCAATGATGACATCCCCTCTATAAGTATATTTGCACTAGTATTCTTTCGGGAAACGAGACAGTTCTTTTCTTGAGAGTAGATTTAATTTCGTAATTTTTAGGCAGAACTAACTTCCTCTGCATTTCTCAATGCACTAACTTGTTTTTGCTTACATTACCCATAGATCTAACAAACTTCCTCTTTCATCTTTCAATGCAATCTGACTTGTTCTTCCTTTTAATGCGTACTTGAAGATTTTGTCATCAAACACTACAATCGTACAATCCTTGAAAGCCGAGGACTAAATTTCAACGGGTACTTCTTTTGGATATCAGTTGGTGCCTTATTGGGATTTACCTTACTGTTCAACATCGGTTTCACTTTGGCCTTAACTTTCTTGAAGCGTAAGTTTGTCATTTCTGCAACTGGACTTCACTTTTGGATCATTAGTTCCAAGGATGTTCCTGAAATCACTTTAAAACTTACAGCTCCAGGATCATCACCTGCTATCATTTCACGTGAGAAATACTCGCATAGAGATGAAACTGAAGATTCTCAAGACAACGTAAAGAATGAAGAGCCAAAGAAAGTTTCTGCTGAACCAGTGCAAACAAAAAATGGTCCAGTCCTAAATTCTTCCTTGCCCAATTATAGTCTCACAATAATTATTTGTGCTGTTCCTTTAATAATTATTAAAGTGGGTTCTTTACTTCAAAAATAGGAAGGATGGTTTTGCCTTTCACACAATTGACGCTTATGTTTAAAGATGTGCAGTACTCCGTAGACACCCCCATGGTAACAATTTGAGCTTTCTTTCTTCCTGAAGTTGCAAGATTGAGCCTTTCAGATCCATTAGATGACGTTGTCTTTTTTCACTACATTCTTCCTTTTTGGGTGTCTCAGGAAATGAGACAACAAGGCTTTGCACAGAAAAGATTGCAACTTCTCTCTGATATCACAGGCACATTTAGACCTGGTATTCTTACCGCACTGATGGGTGTGAGCGGCGCTGGGAAAACTACTCTGATGGATGTCCTTTGTGGGAGAAAAACTACTGGCTATATTGAAGGAGAAATAAAAGTTGGTGGTTATCCCAAGGTTCAGGAAACATTTGCAAGAATCTCTGGTTACTGTGAGCAAACGGACATGCATTCCCACAAATCACTGTGGAAGAGTCTGTTATATTTTCTGCCTGGCTTCGTTTAGATCCTCAGATTGACTCAAAACGTAAAGTGGTAAGATTACATTCCCGGCTTCTGATGACTTGCTTTGTTCAGCACTATCAGAAGAATCATGAATTACCTGTGTAGGAATTTGTCAATGAAGTCCTGGAGATGATGGAGCTTGATGGAATAAAAGATTCTCTGGTGGGCATACCAGGTGTTAGTGGTCTATCCACAGAGCAACGAAAACGACTCACTATCGCTGTAGAGCTTGTTGCAAATCCTTCCATAATCTTTATGGATGAGCCTACAACAGGACTTGATGCTAGAGCCGCTGCGATTGTCATGCGAGCAGTGAAGAACATAGTGGATACAGGAAGAACAATAGTTTGCACCATCCACCAACCCAGCATTGACATATTTGAGGCTTTTGATGAGGTAAAGTGTGCTAAACGGTTATATGAATGGGGTACATCTGGATAAAGAGAGGAGATATGGTAACTAGTGAATCATTATGAGGATAAATTTACTTTTATTTTATTCCGATTAAATAACAGAATACCCGGTAATTTCTTGGGCAAAACTTTTTAGTACTTCTGGTTAGACTTTCGAAGGCCTAATCTCTCTCTCTCTCTCTCTCTCTCTCTCTCTCTCTCTCTGAGCAGATGGTTTTATTAAAAGCTGGTGGACGGCTGATTTACTCAGGACCCTTGGGACATAACTCTAGCAAAATTATAGAATACTTTGAGGTCAGTTTGATGTACAAAAATGAAGATCTTTCCACTCGTTGTAATTTTACTACGTAATTCTTATCATATTTAAGTGTTAATTAGTAATATCTCCAATAACCAGCTTCTGTTGGACAGGGTATTCCTGGGGTGCCAAAGATTAAGAGCAACTACAATCCGGCTACATGGATGCTGGAGGTGACTTCTACCTCAGCTGAAGCTGAACTTGGCATTGATTTTGCCCTAATCTACAGAGAGTCGGCATTATATGAGTAAGTTCTTCCTCTGCTACTCTCGAGTGCCCAATAACAGCCTGCATGTGGTCCATTATTGGGATACTTTGAAGATATCCTGCCATTTTCTATCATAATCAAGGTACAGCATTGGTTTCTTTAATTTTGCCCTTCCGACCGTATAAGCCCCTGGAGTCTAAGATTTCAAACTGAGGGAGTCGATATGCCTTGTTTATTGTATACCCGCAACTTAACTACGGTATCTTGACCTT
This sequence comes from Eucalyptus polyanthemos subsp. polyanthemos, assembly GCA_017140185.1. Lineage (NCBI taxonomy): Eukaryota > Viridiplantae > Streptophyta > Magnoliopsida > Myrtales > Myrtaceae > Eucalyptus > Eucalyptus polyanthemos. Next base: position 60,921,652 of record CM029459.1, on the reverse strand, counting down.
ACTCACCAGTGTTTAGGGTTGTCTTCAGAATTGACTGGTGTTCCTGCTCTATCTCCTCTTGGTTAACAGATGTGCAATATGATAGGTCCACTGACAATATCCATTGTTATACAGCCTTGCATTGTTTTTACTTCCAGGACCAACAGAGAGCTTGTAAAGCAGCTGAGCACTCCACTTCCCGGTACTAGTGACTTGCACTTCTCCTCCCGATTCTCCCAAAAGTGGTGGGGACAATTCAAGTCATGTCTCTGGAAGCAGTACTTGTCCTATTGGAGAAGTCCTCCTTACAACTTGACGCGTACACTCCACACAATTGCTGTGTCTTTGCTCTTCGGGTTACTGTTCTGGAATCAAGGGAAGAAACTGTGAGTAACTATCCCTCTTGGTCAATTTGAGACTTGAGTCTGCTCGAGTTTTGGAGCACGACCTTATTGAGATGGTCTACAGTCTGCATCTGGTTAACTGAACAAACACTTCTCTGATCTGGTTAGTTTCTAGTCTTCAACAAGGAAGAAGAACTAAAAACAAAGTGTATACCTTCTAGGTTTCAAACGTTTGGCTGGGTCTTCTAATTATCAAACTCTGCAACGATTGGCACAATTAGCTACCACATATTCAGTCATATAAGATCGTATGACTTTTTTTGACCTGTTATGACGAAGAGACAGGCACTTCTCCTGACCCCTTATATTCTCATTGCTAGAAAAAACCAGCAGAACTTATTCATCATGTTGGGTTCGATGTATATGGCTGTGCTCTTCTTAGGCATAAGCAACTGCTCATCAGTACTGCCCTATGTTGCTACGGAACGGACCATCATGTATCGTGAGAGATTTGCAGGGATGTATGCTTCATTGGCCTTTTCACTAGCACAGGTATAGAATTCCTGGGAGCTGATTGAGTTGTTTCCTGTAGTAGTTAATTAAGATTCAACCTTCTTAACGGAGGCACAAATCTAGTTCAACTGAATGATCCAAAGTTCTGAACATGTTTTAAGACACATTAGAACAAACAAAACAATTTAATCAGATTATAGTGCTATGCTGATTTCACAGGTTGTTGTTGAGATACCATATATACTAGTTCAAGCTATTTCAT